>CM059194.1:55041631-55288611 GCA_030323885.1 Branchipolynoe longqiensis | reverse complement strand
GTAGGCGGCAGCAAATTTGGGCTTGCCACGGCTGATCTCCCCTTAGGCTTGTCGGTTTTCCCTTTGAGGGAAACCATGGGGGGCGCAATTTGCGTACGCGCAACGTAGGGTCCCAAGGGTTTGACTGTGGCGCTCCCCGGGATCCAGTTCACTGGAGCAGCTGGCGCAGCAGAGGAAGTAGATTCCTCTGCCACATTCGCTGTATGGTCACCTGAAGCAGAGACCTGTGCGGCTTCCGTACTGCCAGTGAAGTACGGTCGGAGGACGGACTGTGGGACGCCGGAAAAGTCCAACGTCTCAAAAGAGCCGTCCCACTGCAGGGCGGATACGCCGAACCTGAAGTTGAACTTCATGTTCATCTCCTCCCATTGGTGGAGCTGTCGATCATAATGATCCATCATAAAACGGTAACGATCGTCGGCCGCCTTGACTTGGGCTTTCGCCTCTGCCTTAGTATTCTCAATCTCCTTTTGAGAAGTTTCCCACATCGTCTGCGCGCAAGTCACTTTGACTGCGTCCAGACGATTTACCCAGAAAGTGGACATAGAACTTACCATATTCATGAAAAAGTCCATTGTCTCAATTGACTCCGGGCCGGCGTCCCGCGCGAGGACCTCATGGACGGAAGGCGGTAAGCAATTATAACGCTCTATAAGGCGCTTCTTTGCAGCCGGTGATAAATCCGGCTGGAATGGAGCGTCTGTACTAGTGGATGGCTGCGCGTCGGTTGACGCCGCGGTGGCCATCTCAGAAGCTCGTCGTTTTAAGTCGCGACGGAGCGAGGCGGGAATGGATCCCACTGTGGGCAGTGAAGGATCCAGGGGTCTGGCGCCCTTGCGTTTCGTCGATTGGACGGGCGCCGATACCGTGGTAGGAGCCGCCGCAGGTTTGGGGCGAAGGGCAGCCAAGCGTGCGCTTTCCTTCTCCCCAAACTGTTGCAGTTCATCGCCGCGCGCGATTTGCGCCGCGGTCCGTTCGAGAGGCGGGTCCTCTGTGGGAGGATCCACCACCGCTGAGGCATACAAAATACCTGTCTCGACTTTATCCGCTCTAAAGGGGCGGGGTTGTGGGGGCTGGGGACGGCCTCGGCGGGACCTGTGGCCGCGGCCCCCGGACGTGGTAGGACGGGTAACGATACCGTCCTCTCTATCCAACTTTTCTTTAAGACGGCGTCTGCCTGCGGAAAAATAAGCTTTTTCGCCTAAGGTGACGCCTCCGTATATGCACACTGCTACAGTGTGCGCAGATATCGGTAACCGCAAAGTCTCGGCGAGACTTTGGCGGCCGCGCTCGGCATTAAACTCCGGAATGAAGGTATACCTACAGTTATCCGACAAGGACGGATCTTTAGCTACACGCGCCAATTTCCTTATGGTGGACTGCGGGCGCTTGTGACCCGACTTGGCGCAAATGCCGTACGACATTAAATGGCGTACCATGAGACCCCTTCGGTGAGTCGAGAAGGGTTTACCCGTCGATTTAGTGAACGGGCACGCTGCGGAACGGTGGTCGTCGCACGACCATCTCGGCACAGTATACAAATGCTCTTCACAAATGTGACGAGCCAATACATCCCAACGCCTATAGCGGCGGTTAGGGTGTTTCAAGTTTTCTGGGATAGCGCTGGGGCGTTCCAGGAAGTATTTACAAAATAGACGCTTGTCTTTTGGGCGGAAAGTATGCCTAACAAATTTCAAGTGCGCAATATCTTGCGGCCGATAAGGCGACTTAGCTAGACCACGCACCTCAGTGATGACACTGTGGATACGCTGTACATAGGGCTGAAGGCCGGATTGATGATCATCTACCCAGTCCTCTACATCTGAATCCTCCCCATTTTCCCGTTGGACAGGGGGGAGGCGCAATTTGCATCGGCCAGTAGGTGTTGGGGGCAACATATACATGGCTAATGTACGGTTTGGGCGTGGGGGGTCGAAATATCTCTCCCGCAGTATAGATTCCTGCAACATTCCCAATTCAGCTGCCTTCCTTATAGGGACAGAACCAAGAGTGCGGCTATTGTAACCGCAATTCACTAAGTGGGGATACCTCTCAGGAATAGTAGCAACTGGGATATCGCTATCCCATTGTAACTCACCCTTCTCCAGGCGGTCGAGACGAAGTGCCATCGTACCGTAAAGTGGGTCCAAGGTTGGGTCAGCAGGTGGTGTATCCTCCTCATCTGACACGTAATCCCTTGTCACAGCTTTTGATGTTGTGGCAGGAATTTTTCCTTCTGCCTCCCGTGCGGAAGGGTTTCGCGCAGCTACACGTTCCGACGACCGTTTCCGGGGTGAACGGCTCGCTGCTTCTGCTTTAGAAAGTCGAACATTAGACGACTTACCTGAAGATGAGGGGGTAGGCTCATCTTCCTGATCAAGATCCTTCGGGCGCCTGTTGGTGACCAAAGTAAATTCCTCCTCAGTCACCATGGGGCTGACGTGAGGGGCGGTTGTCTTGCTGTCAGCCCATGAGGTGGGCCCAGACTGACTACAGGAAGCTTCCGCGGAAGCATTGCCTATCACCAATGATAGGCCTTGGGCCAGTCTCACCTCAGGTGTGAGGAGATTCCAGTCGCAAACTGTAAACACCGATATCCTACCGGTGTCCTTATGCAACACGTTGCACGTCAGAGGGTTTTGGTCGGGACCCTTACCCGAACCTCCCAAGGCGGAGGTGGCCGATTCCATGCCTGATCGCTTGCGCGACCAGGCCTGCTCCCCGACCGATGACCAGACCAGTGGCTATTTACGTACCTCCCTTTTTTTTTTCTTACCGACAAGACAATAACCAAAACGCTTGCTCGTGATCCCCCTCACTAGGTAGCTACCTACCAGGAGAGTACCCGGCCTATTAGATAAATAGACCGGCAAAAAACCGACGAGTTCGCAAGAAGCTTTTGTGGAGTCTGCACCCAGTGTAAGCTGAGTGAAGACTGAAGTTCTGTACGGCCTTGCTAGCCGCAAGTGCGCGGCAGCGTGTTCCTGTTAGCCGTCAACCAATGGCAGGCTCGCGTTTAGGCGGGAAACCCGAGTTGACCCGGTTCGCGCGCAAATTAGGTCACGGAGGGCCTTGGTTTTCCATGGCAACGGGGCCGCCTGCACCAGGCTCACCCACCTTAGAACGAATGCATTCGATCTACCAAAGTCGTGTATTGTGCTGACATTTGCCCTAATACCTTGTTTACAATTTATAAAATGGGCGATTAGGGGATCTAATCGTTAGTCAGCGCATTTTACGAACTTTTTTTTTTTAAATTTTATTTTCTTTTTTTCGACCAATGTAATACGATAAGGGTTTATTTATATAATTTTTACGTAGCCGAATGGGTGTCAACAACTCGACCCGTTCGTAATGTCACCAACACGGGGTCAGTTTTGTGTAGAATTAATCCGGTTGATCATAGTACGAATAAGGGTGTTGGGGAGCTGAAACCCAGATTACCTTGAGTACATATCAACCGTATATCTATTTTAATCTGTTAGGATATAATGTTGATACGTAAATAATATCTTTTTATTTACGGGTTGTTTTTATCACCCGCTGTTTACGCCGGGCATGTTTACATTCACGTATCACCTTTATCGCTAGTGGAGCGATTATTTTCGTACTAAGATAGTACACGTATAGTGTATGTAATGCAATACTCCGTTTATTTATTTATTTTATCACGCAAATTCCTGCTAGTTATATTTATATTTTGGAATGTTCGTCATAGTAAACACCGTACCATGACATCACACTCATATAGTCCCCTGAGACAGTTCTGGGGGATTTATACGCCACCCTGAACTTTGCGCAAAACGGGTATGTCCCCATCACTATATACCAATGCGCCGTGCGCAAATAGCGTGCTGGATTTTACAATAAAATTTCCTGAACTGACAGAAATGGCTTCCAGTATTTATTTTCTCCCGTCTTCCTCAATCAGCTAAATGCTGGATACTCATTCCCCCATGGAAATAAATACAATATAATAAACGTAAGGGTTATAATGTACCGAGGCACTGGTACCAGCTGACTATTGCAGAGACTGGGTGCACGGGCGCGTTGGCTTGGGCACAGTTTAACTGCTGCCATTGCAACGACGACACGTAGTAAGCAATCTCTCTAACCTCCATTAACCAGAAAGAAAAATGCGCGTCGCCGTAATCTGCGACTCCCGGGGGTCGGGATTGCAGCATCACCTCGACCGGCTCGTGGAGGAGCACGAGTTTCGCGTTTTTACGCACCCTGGAAAGGGTTATATGGATGCCATGCGACTGTCGGTGGCGGGGATACGGTACGTGAAATTTTAAACAAGTCGCTGTTTACATTTTCATTCAGGGATGGGGGCGCGGGGGGTAAAGCGTTGCTTATATTAGAGGTCTCCCCCGCACGCAATTTCCTCAACTGTATTTTTTTATTATTACATTTGTAAGAAAAACTGTTGTAGCGCGCAAATCTAAGGGTCATATTTCCTTTCAGGGAATTTCGACCTGACTACGTGGTCCTGGCCGCCGGGATCTGCGACGTCACGTCCCGGGACCGGCGTACCCGAACGACAACGGCGCGGTCGCCGTTCGCGATGGAGATCCTCGGTGGACTGGGGGTCCGGAGGGAGGAATCGCTCGTCCTCCTCCGGACCGTCTACACGGGAAGGGTTAGCGTGGCCACCATCCCCTCGGTCAACCTGGCCGACGCCAACCACCCGGCACGGCGAAGGTGGACGGCGACCCAGTACGCGTCGTACCATCGGGCGCATCCCCGCCCTCACGCGGATCAGGTGAGGCTGTAGTTTATCGTGATGGAAAGGGAACCCTTTTTAAGTACGACTTTAACCAAGCTAATCATCTTAGATTGCCGTGTTGAATCCTGATGGGAAAGGAAACCCTGATACGCAATAGTTTATCTAGCACGATAATGCTGATGGTATTACGTATGTATTCCCTGCAATTTAGTTATATGATGATATTTTATTCTCCGCAGGAGACCATCGACGGTGCGTTGGCTTTATATAATGACATTCACCGGCGGCTAAATGCCGAGGCCGGTCAGCCAACCCCTGATCTCGCCGCCACCATCACCTCACGGGGGGCTACCCATTATGAAAGACTGGTGGACGGCGTGCACGCGACGGGCGGCACCAAGAAGAGGTGGGCCCGCTGCATCGCCTCTTGCGTGCGGGCCGCCCACCAGGAAACCCTGTAATTTAATTTAATTAAAAAAATTTGTTTTTAACTTTAAATAAATATATATATATTTTTTTTTTAATTTTAAATAAATTTTGTACAATTACCATTCATTGTCGTTGTTATGTTGTGTATGTACAGTTCTTTTTAAGGTTGGATGTACATATTCGGTAATTCTAATAGATGTACTCATTTTACTGTTGGTGTTCTTATGGTGTATGTGTACGCATTTTTATGTTGGGCTATACCATAGTTGCACCATCGATAGGTAGGCTAAATCCTTATCAATGTACGCATTTTACTGTTGGTGCTTCATGGGGGCTGATGATATGCAATATCTAATTTTGCTTCCCCAGTCCCCCAGTAGTACGGAATTGTCTCCCAAGTAAGTTAATGAGCCTTATAAAAGGGGTCGTATAACTTAAAGATGTATCGTAAGTAAAAGTCATGGGAGGGCGGCGATTTTCTTTCCCTCCTTCATAATTATGGCATAGACCGGTATATAAAATATAACATAAACCGATGTCCTTTGTAATTTGATCGCCTCTCACCCCGACTTCTGACTAATAAATGTTAACGGTCGCTCGACCCGGCGCTTGTTTCACCGCGGGTGGTGGGAACCAACAGCTGTGTCTTCTCCTGAGATTGCGCCGTATCGGGTTTCCGCGCCGACTCGGCGTTAATTAATTTATCGCCGTCTTGGCTATCTGACGGAATCCGCCCGGTGTACAATTTCAAACGCCCTGTATTTGATTTCCGAGCGGCTGATAATGCCGTCTTAATTATAACCGTCGTATCAGATATGACCTCAGTAATCTTCCAAGGCCCGTCCCAGTTTGGTGCGAGTTTAATGTGTGCCGTGGGAGCATGGTATCTTAACACCAAGTCACCCACTGCAAACCGTGGGAAGTCAGCATTCCCATAAGAATTTTTATTTCTTTGAATACTTTTCTCTGTGCTATTACGCCCCCTGCCATACGCATTGTGGAAACAACATTCCAACCATCGGACGAAAGCCGGTGTGCAAGCGTCGTCTGAATGTTTGTCTAACACTCCGAATTGCAAATCACATGGTAGGCGCAATTCTTCCCCAAACACCAACGTATTGGGAGTAACCCCGGTAGCGGCGTGTATTGTGCAATTATATGCGTGCGCAACGTACTTAGCATGTAAATCCCAATCGCTCTGATCTTCATTGACCATGCAGGCCAGAGCAGAAATTAACGTTCGATTAAATCGTTCAACTAAGCCATTGGATCTGGGACAGTAAGGGTTCGTGCGGGTTTTATAGCAGCCTATCAGTTTGAGCATAGTCTGGAATAATTCCGACTCGAACTCCGTGCCCTGATCTGAGTGTAATATAAGGGGAGCCCCGAAAATCAGTATCCAATTATCCACCAATGCTTGCGCGGCCACTGCCGCCGTTTGGTTACGTAATGGGTAGACTTGTACATATTTTGTAAAGTGGTCCTGTACTACCAACATCACCAAATTATCCCGGTTAGTGCGCTTAAATCCTGAGACGATGTCACAGGACAGGCGCCCCCAACGTTGGCCTGTCATTTGTTGCTGTAACGGCATTTTAGCCATTCCCAGCCCTGGTTTAATGAGTGCGCATCTCGGGCAGGATTTAACCCAATCGCGCACACGCGAATTCATGCCTGGCCAGTAATATCGCGTGCGTATTTTGTCTAGGGTTCTCTCCCTTCCAAAATGCGCAGCGGTGGGATGGCTGAGGCAGAATATTAATATGTCCTCTCGTAAGAGGAAAGGTATAACGAGTTGTTGATGAGTTATGAGAGAATGGGGGTCGAGCGCATTCCTGCATAACACCCCATTCACTACAGTTAACTGTTTCCATTGGTTTAACAATTTAATAGTTTCTGTATTCTCCGCTCTTACGAGATCCTTAGGAGGTCTCACCGTGTGCGCATTTAACAACGAAATAACGGTGGAGCATGTCACATCTGCTTCCTGAGCCTGACGCAATTCATTTTGTGTCCAGAAATGGAAGCTATTTTCCTCATCAGGAGTCAGGAGTAAGGATGCAACCACCGCTGTATGAGCCCCACAATCGTCACATTCCGGTATGCCACAACGGCGTACAGGAATGCGACTAAGCGCGTCAGCGTTAATATGTTGAGAGCCGGGTCGATAAGTAATTTGCGTGTTGGTGAGGCCAAATTCAGACAACCACGCCAACCAACGTCCTATCATACCCTCAGCCTCTTTAAAATTTAGTAACCATTTTAATGAATGATGGTCAGTACGGATCTGGAAGTCAGAATCCCAAAAATAATGACGCCATTTTTTAGTGTATACGACTATCGCCATTAACTCCCTTTTTGTCGTACAATAACGCCGTTGACAGGCACTGAGCCTATTGCTGGCAAAGGTAATGGGTCCTTCAACCTCGTCTTGCACCTGACTTAATGCGCCTGCTATGGCAAATGCGCTAGCGTCAGTGTCCAAGATAAATTGTCCACTAGGCCGTGGGTACCCTAGTACTGGTGTATCGGCGAAAAGTCATTTTAGGTCAATGAACGCATTTTCCTGTGGTATACCCCATGCAAATATTTGCGTGCTGACATTAGCCACATCCTGTATGGAAGCGACTACATCGGCAAAATGGGGAATGAAATCTCGATAATAGGAAGCAAATCCGAGCAAACTTTTTGTCTCTTTAGGAGACTTAGGCGCTGGCCTCAATCTTTTTAGGATCAGCTTTTATACCCTCACTAGACACAATTCTACCCAAATATTCAGTTTCCTTACGGAATAGATGACATTTGGACGGTTTAAGTTTTAATTTAAATTTGCGAAGTCTTAGAAAAACTTCTCGTAAATGCAAACGACATGTGGAAACGGTGTCACCGAATATTATAATGTCGTCTAAGTATACCAAACAGTGAGTAAACAGTAGACCGTTTAACATTTCCGCCATCATTTTCTCAAAGGTGGCGGGAGCATTACATAGACCAAAGGGCATTACCTTCCACTCATATAGACCTATATGAGTTGTGAAAGCAGTTTTCTCCCGATCATCGTGTTGCATCGCGGCTTGATGGTATCCAGATTGAAGATCCAAAGTGCAGAACCACTTATTTCCTCCCAGACTATCCAAGCTCTCGTCTATCCGCGTCAATGGGTACGCATTTTTCCGCGTCATAGCATTTAACTTGCGATAATCTATACAAAATCGCCACGTCCCATCCTTTTTGGTAACAAGGTGGACGGGCGAACTATAAGGACTTGTACTATCCGTAATGATCCCTGCCGCCAACATTTTGGCAACCTCGTCCTCCAGGGCTTGTTTCTTGGAGTCCATTAGCCTACGGTATGGTATCCTAAAGGGGGCGTTGTCCCCGACATCGATATGGTGTTGTACGACATCTGTCCACCCCAGTTTAGCATCCGGTTTCGCGAATATATCGCAAAATTCGAAGAGGAATTCTGCGATTCTCTTTTTATCTTCCGCGTGCTCCAAATGCGTGGCCTCCGCCCTGGATAGTATGAAGTCAGGAATTTGCGGCAGGCCCGCAAATTGCGTTCTGTCAACAGGAAAAACCGGTTCTGGGGATCCTCCAAATCCCTCCACGCCGCGTTCTCTTTTGAGTAAGTCGAACACCATGGCGGCCGTAGGACTATTTATGGAACCATGCGATCTGGCCTCAGAGGCGTTGCCAATGACCTGGCCTCGCCGCAAATGGACACAATCGTCTGTAGTGTTACACAGCGGTAACACAGCACCTTCTGAACCACAAATTACCGAGGGAGCCGCTGTGACTCCCATACAACTGAGCACTTCAGGGTCGGGTTCAATTAAGCACTGACCCTTCCCTTCTATATGTCTGGTTGAAATTAATGCCGCCACCGTTTGGTGCGCATTTAATGTAACATCTTCTGCCAGGCACGCAAGACCGCAGTCTGTTCGTAGCTGACAGTGTGTGACCAAGTTATAAGGTTGCAGAATTTCCAGCAGCCCATTATGTGGCGAGAGACTGGCTTCGTAAAATGACATCCCATCGCTCCCCAGAATACCATCCTCTGGTATGTCCACTATCAATACAGATGAGTAAAATATCTGATTGGCGATACCCAGCGGGATATCTGTACAACCAAATTGTGGGATTACTAGTCCCGTTACACTTAAAGGCCTCACGTCGGAGACCAAATTACGCGTATTCAGGTTGAGATTATCAAAGAATCCTTTTCCTATCACGGACATGGCCGCTCCGGTATCAATAAGGAAGAATCCATTGGATTCTCTAATGTTGATGGGGACATACCATCTTTTCCCATTCAGTGGGAAAATGTTCATGGCGAACTGGTCTCTTTCATCCACGTTGTGTAGGTTTAGTCCAGTTCTCTCTAAAATATAGTCCATACACGGATCAGACTCAGGGCTGCGCGCATTTTGCGCGCACCTTGATCGCATTCCAGCCAAGAAAACCTGGCGGACGCCGATTGTACATGTAGACGGTGTAGACACACTGTGCACATTGCACGAATCTGATGGGAGATTGTGCGCAAGGGGTTTAGCACAACTCTCAACAGATGCGCTGGGAAGATTTCCCCGTACAATAATAGCTGACAACACTTCCAGCGTTGCAGCTGGTACTAATTTAAAAAATCAGTATCGGCTAAGAACTCGGGAGATCCCGATTCATGGTGTACGGCAGCAACAGCGCTATGGTTAGGCGCGAATTGCTTGCCTGTGGGCGCAATTTGCTTGCTCCCATGCACGTTGTTCGTGACAGGGCGCGCGATTCGCGTATTATCGCGCGCATTATTTTTGCCGCTGGCTGCTTGTAGCCGGGCCAATAGTTCTGGTACATGGCGCGAATTATCGCACCCGTTACGGACTCCATCCACCATAGCCTGTTCTAAGGAACGAGGCTGTGACAAAGGACACTCATACGCCATGTGACCAAAGTCCCGGCATCTAAAACATTCACTCCTCCCGGAATTCCGAGAGCGATTCGGGCGGTTCGGTTGAAACGCCCTTTGCGATCTACCCTGCAAATCAGGGTTAAAGTGTGGACGCCTATTTGGCCATTCACGCTTGTTAGCGTTACCCTGTTGGGTATTCTGTGAAGGGTGCCCGGTATAGGCGCAAATTCCTGTATCCACTGTATCATATGGATTGTTGTACGGCAAGTCTGCCACGGCGGAAGTAATTTCCGCCACCGTGCAGTTACGTGGGGTCATACGCGCTTTTGCCGCGTGATCCCTTAACATTTGATAAATATCCTCCATGGTGTGTCTACCCGGGGACCATTGCTTTAAGATCATGTCGCGTTCATCCCGGTCGCGCAACCCATGAATGAACACTGCCACTGTTTTGCGCGCGATTAAATCGCGCGACATTCCACATCCTTGTCCAGCTTTTCTGGCCTCAGACTCTAGCATCATCCCGTAGTAGACGGAATTGGCCGAGTCTGACGGACGTTGGAATCTCTTCTCAAAGAGTTCCCATTTCGATAAGGGATCCATTCCCTGGAATTGCCAAGCCAACGATTCCACCAATTCATCTAAGGTGGCGCAATTATCTTGCTCCCACCTATCCACAGCCAACTGACCTGGACCATCTTGTAACAAGTGGATCAGGCGCGTAAGCGCAGTGGTCTCATTCCACCGGTTCACGGACATCGCCTTACTGAACTTTTCCCACCAAGTCTCCCAGTCTTGGTTTATTCCGTCAGACGGGGGAACTTCGACAGCCCTCACCCTTGCGGGCTGGTACTGCTCTTGCACGCTGATATTTCGGTCGCGCAAATACAGAGATCGGTATACCGCTGAGGCACCGATGCCAGGGGTGATAGTGGATGCCTCCATTACCGCCCGGCGACTGGCTGGGTTCGTCTTTATGAGTTCCCGTTCTGCACCGGTGTACCGGTATGCAGCAAAAGAGTCGGCGCTCGCGTTTTGCGCGCAGCCGTCGACGGGCGCATTTTGCCCAGCTGGACGGGAGGGAGCTGTGGGCGCACAGCCTGCCGCGTTAGACGCATTTACATTGGCGCTGCTAGGAGGGCCAAGCTTTGCTTGCCGTTGGATTGCTTTTAACACTCCATCAGAAACCCCGGGGTTGTGGTGCGCATTTACATCGCCCCCAGCAAATTGTTGCCATTGGGCATTCAGCTCATTTTCGCGCGTGAGGATTTCCCTCTCGCGCTTCTGTAACGCACTTAGTTGTTCCCGTTGCACGGAATGTTGCGCGGCGGGTATCATGTACGACAAGTCCATGACTGGGGGCGGAAGAGACAGGGTCGGAGTAGCATCCGTCCTCTCTTTCGGAAGGAAAGAGAAGAGGCTGCCTTCCTCACGAGTGACCTGTAGGGACATTTGCGCGCTTTTGGCGGCTTCTGGATTTTGCGCGGGCGCAAATTGTGTATCAACCACAGCTTTTCCAGGAGTTCCTGGATTAGCCGTTACAGTTAGGGGCGAAACCCCGGCAGGTCGGACTGGGTCCGCCAGTACAGTAAGGGGGGATACCCCGAGACTTCGAACACTGTCCGAATCCGTTATGGAGACGCCATCCAAAGATTGCGCCTCCCCGTCGCCCTTTTCTCCCCCCGCAGGTGCTGCAGAACGCAAGCAACCGCGGCGGGCGGAAATAGGGGCCTCACCAGGTTCCTCGCGCCTAGCCAGCTCGCCTAGGCGACTGGCTCGTGCAACCACCAAACTAAAAGAAATTCAAATTTCGCTGGTATATAAAAAAAACCCTAAACAATCTACTAAAATTTATGAAAAATGCTCCGAATTTTGTACGAATAAAAGGATAATGAATAAAAATGAGCAACTGAAATAAATTAATCGCTCTATGCCCAGATAGAACAATTCCTTGATTTCAGTTATTTTCTCGCTATCACCAACGGTTAATTATAGAAATACACGAAATTTAGAAGATCCTAATGAAAATTTGAACAACAAGAAAGATGCCGAATAAGAAGGAGATTTAAGAAATAAAGGTTAATGAAAGAGTTTTTAGACGTAAATACAGGAAAAAGAGTGAAAAAGCTAGCACGTAACGAAAACCGACCAAACAGTCTGGCAGACGTTGAGACACTGCCCTAATGTTCCAATAACGCTTTCTGACGTCGTCTCCTGTGCCAGCGACGCGCGATGTCGCTAGGTAACGATGGAACTAAGAAAAACATGCGGCTAGCGCAAGCAAACTGTGAAGATTCACTAAAAATAGGCCGGCATTTAATGTCGGAGAACCGCAGCAGCAATTTTAATTTAAAACTCTAACCAAATATAATGCACGTATAGCCTAATATCGGGATAGCTAGTCCACGTCCTGTACGCCTCCTCCAGTCGGAGCGACACAAGGGTACGCCATTATTGTGCATCTAACGCTCCTCAGGCCACGATTTGCGCCGATGTTTTCACCGCGGATTCAAGGCTCGCCCCTCGCTGGTTATTTAAACTACTAATTAATTAAGGCTAGCCGCAAAATATAACAAGTATACCACATGGGTCAAGTCACCATTCGCAATGATGCTGCCCCGGTACGCCGTAAACTATCAATATCACGTCATGGAACATGAAGACAGTGACCGTGTGTCGCTGTCACAATGCGTACGCGCTGTCACTTCTGACAACACGCCGTTGTTTTTATTAGATTCGCGTATCGAAAGTGAACTAAAAGATATTACACTCCTTACTAATCCTGGTCACGGCACCAGTTTAACCATTCGGCTAATCTGCCCCCGCCTAAGGCGAGCCTAACGTGTTAATGTTATGTAATAATTTCCATGTGAAATTCCTGAGCCTGCCGCGGGCTGCTGCGGCTCCTCCTCCCGTCTGCAGGTCGTCCATCGCCGTCGGTGTCCGCCCCGCGCGAAAGGCGGCCAGCCAGAGTTTCATCTACATACGCAATTCGCCGACGAGCGCGCCTATAGGCCTAAAGTTTCCCTACTTCTATAAGTTAGGTTATTTCAACTAGCTGGCTGTCCCCTTCGCATTTCGGTATATTAATTGTGTTACTGAATAATTCTAGAAGTACGCGTACGGCTAGGGATGCCGCCGCTGTCACTGATAATCAGTTCTAAGTTAATGTCGTTAATTTCCGCTTTGAAGTAACACTACGTTAAATTCTGTTATAGTCTGTCATTATATTCCCACAGATGGAGTAAGTAACTGCATAAGGCCTACTTAGGCTTAAGGCCCTTAATTACATATAAAGCAATCGAATATCAGGTTTTCTATAGCGGTTAATCCACAATAATACTGGAGGATAGTAAAGAATGCAAGGAACGTCTCAGTCCACCTTCACGAGAGCTCACGACTTTATTCTTACCATAACTAACAAGGATACCAACGAAATATGCATACATATTTAAGGCGCTACTAACTCCCTTTTCCTCCCGTGTGATTTGATTACCTTGGTTTTAGAATTTAGATAAGAAAAAGACCGAATATCGGCTGAAAATGACAGAGCGCGAATAAACACGTCTGCCGGGTCAGGCCCCGAACGCCCGACCTCCTTCCGTTGCTTAGCTAGTCGCTAAGCACCGCTTTACCCCCGCGAACCGTCGCGTGCACATGCGGAAGCAATTTGCGCTCTCGTTGGTATATATATATGTAATGTGTGTATGTATATATGTAAATGTGGTGTCTGTTCCCTGCGCTATGCATAGTACTTTATGGAAAACACCTGACCTTAGATGGTTGTTGGAGTTTTGTGTCCTGGCAACATCTAAGGTCATATCAGGACATGTACCGACTTATGACTGAGCACTCATGGTGACTTTATAGTGCTGCCCCACTAGGAAACCAGGTCGCCAGTACCATGACCCAATATCCCACTCAGTCACATTATCCTGACACTGAGCTCACCAGTCTTTGCCCTGTCCTATTAATGCCGAGCGCCAGTATAGGAAGCGAAAAGTAGTCATTGGTTTGACTCGACCTGGAACCAAACTCCCAATCTCCCAAACGTGAGGTCTGTGCTCTACCGATCCGGCCACCAAGGCCTTGGCCGAGAGATGACCGAGACAATACCAAGAGATGACCGAGTGATGACCAAGTGCAGGGCGCCGTCGTTGGACTCAGCCGAACTCATGTGGTTATTCTTGGTTATATATATGTTTGTGTGTTTTGTTGTTTATTAGTTATTGTCTTTCGCAGCTGAGAATTATAATGATGCTCTGTCGTCTAGAGACTGCGTTCTCAGTGCGGGGTGGGGTGAAGGGTGTGGTGGGGTGTGGGGTGGGGGGGGGGGGAGTAAGGTATGGGTGAGTCGGTATAATCGTCTGGGGTGATTTATTGGATGGGGGCAAGAAGAGCCGCAAGAAGCGCCGCAAGAAGCGCCACAAGAAGCGCCGCTGAGATGGGCTTTAATTTGGTTGGTGTTGTTTGTTGGAGTTTCACATCCTGGTAACATCTAAGGTCATGTCGCCGTGAATATGGCATATGCTGCCGACTCCGCGTAAAGAAACCACCAATCAAATCAATCAAATCTAAGGTCATGTAAAGATGGGTACCGACTTGTGACAGTGTGTAATCATGGCGACTTAATAGTGCTGCCCGACTGGGAGTCCAGGCTACACTGATATTCCACATTGTCACGTTATCTTGATACTGTGCTAACCAGTCCTTGCCCTATCTTATTCATGCCGAGCGCCACGCTAGGTAGTGACAAGTTACTTCTTTTTTTTAATTAGTCACTGGTTTGACTTGGCCAGGATTCGAACTCCGGACCTTCCTCATGAGAAGATTGCACTCTTTTTATTTTTTATTTTTTATTTTTTATTGAGGCTGTATTTATATTGTCCATAGCATGTAAGCCCGGGTATCCAGGCTTGTTTTCAATGCTGGCCAGCTGTAGTGTTGGTGTTGTCTTACCAAGCAGTAGCTGCTGATAAGTTATTTGATTGTCTGCATTTCAGTAGCAGATAGATCTGTTGGTACGTTTAGTAGCCTATGTTAGTTTTTTTTGGGCCCTCTTGGCATTGAATTTTTGTTCTATTCTTATTACTATGTTAGTTGTTTTCTTAGGGTTCTATGTTAGTGTTTTGGGGTTTTCTTGGGAAGAGTTTTCCGCTTTTTTCTACTTAATTCTATACTAGCCTATTTTATTTACATGTCCATAGGCCTGTACGTAATAGGTGGTTGAGTTATGTTTGTTTGAATTTGATTTGATTTATATTGTTGTTGGATATGTTATCTGGCTTTTATATTTCCGGTTATCCCGCCCTGGGCTGTCCAGTTGGTGGGCCGTGACATATCACCTGCCCCCTTGTGGTGCAGTTCAGTTGGGGTTCCCAGTTTTTATTTTGCACAGATATTTTTTGTACGTTTTTAGGTCAGGGATTGGACCATCGCATCCGGTCAATATATTAGGTCGATTGTTATGATCTACGTCACTTTAGTTTGAAGTGACTTTTATTTTTAAATAGCTAACTTTGAAGATAGTGCAGTAGGCTGTCGTGACCTCTCATACAAGTAACCACATAAACAGGTAGGCATGTGTCATGTGTTGATATCAGGGAGCCTAGGTGGTGTAATGGTTAGCACACTGGCCCGGAATGCAAAGAGGTGTGTGTTCGAGTCCCGTTCTAGGCGCAATATTTCCCATTTTCATCACCCCCATGACAATATTTAAAGTACAAAAACACTAAATTAATTTTGACAAGCACATGCAGACTCTGACACCATAGGCTCCCGCACTAACAGGTGATATTCAATTGACTCAGTATTTCCTTCTAGTTATCTGCAGCAAGAATGGTAATAACTTCATCAGTATCTAAGTTAGATATGTAGACCTAGAATCAAATCTAGATAACACCAAATAGCCGATGTTTACTTTTTGTGTTGGGGAGGGGGGGGGGGGCTTAAAGAAACAAACAAATCTAGATAATTGGTTTAGTTTAGAAAATGTGATGCTTTTATCGGAATAGGCAGCTTTAATACTGTAGTAGTCTGCACTGACCTATCAGGTAAGTAGCCACATAGACAGGTAGGCGTGGGTAGTGTGGTGATATCAGGCAGCCTAGGTGGCGTAATGGTTAACACACTGGCCCGGAGTGCAAAGAGATGTGGGTTCAAGTCCCGCTCTAGGCACAATATTTCCCATTTTCATCACCCCTACACCCACTGGTGCCATGACCAGCATCCTGTACAAGCTACGCACTGTATGGTTGTTGAACCTACCCTGTGTATGTATGTGTTAGTGCATTGCCTGTATGTATGTAATTGTAAGCATTAAAAGACTTACAATTCCAGGGGAACAAGCATAGTAGTCTGCACTGAACTCTCAGGCAAGTAACCACATAGACAGGTAGGTGTGGGTAGTGTGGTGATATCAGGGAGCCTAGGTAGCACACTGGCCTGGAGTGTAAAGAGATGTGGGTTCGAGTCCCGCTCTAGGCTCAATATTTCCCATTTTCATCACCCCCTACGACCATATCTTATCGGCAAATTTCTATATTTAGAAGGAGAAAAAATGTTTATCGTTATCTGTGTGTACTATGCAGTCGCTAATATAATATAGACCACGTCTAGTATAGGTGCTAAAACTGGCAGCTAACTGGGCTTGTTGGTGCTAGCTCACACTGAGAAGTTTCCTGGTTTCCGTTTGTGATAATGTTGTATCTGACGTCATGACTTTGACCATAGAGGTCGTACGTCCGAGGTCATAACCTCATTTGTGGGAAGGTGACCAGGGCCCGTATGCACCAAGTTGTGCTAGTCGTAACCGGAGCTAGGCACTAACTCCGGTCAGCTAGCTCCGGGTACCAGGGGTTCCGCGAAAAATATAAACTGGTATGCGCCAATGTTTTAGCCGGGAGGATAGCTGACCGTGAGTTCATTTATAGATTTGGGAATTCCCTCCAGTCGACGATATGAATAACGCCGCCAATTCGGCGGCAACGTTAATATCGGTTCGCATTTAGGGTTAATTTGATAAAATTTCACTTATTCCGTATGTAAATCTGTCAAATATGACTGCATTTAATAGATTTGGGCGTAAGAAATTCCCGCCGATTCGGCGGCGATGGCGGTGGCCATTTTTACTTGACGTTGACAGTATGGATATCGACGTCGCTGCGGCGGTGGCGGTTTGTTTACTTTACATTCGTCGATTCGAAAATATTAATATCGCCGCTGCTGCGGCAGCAGCGTTAATATCGCTTCGCATTTAGGGTTAAATTGATAAAATTTCACTTATTGCGTGTGTAATTCTGTTAAATATGACAGCATTTAATAGATTGAGACCCATACAGGCACACTAACCGCCCCGGCTAGCAGTTAAACCTGATTTGAAAGTGGTTTAGCTTAGCCTAGGCTACGGTCGGCGGTTAGCGCTGGCACCGATTGATGCATACCGATTTCTCACATTTAGCCCTGTGGAGATAGTCAAACAGCGGTTAAGGCCCTAACTCCGATTGGTGCATACGGCCCCAGGTGCTTCCTGGTGTGGAATAAGGTCACTGTCATTGTGGTATATATAGTTAACTCAGCTAAAACTGGTTACAGCAAAGTATTTTTTTTGTTTTATTGAAGATTTATACTGCCTATCTTGGATAAGGCTGAACAGACTTTTTTTCACCATTAGACAGTTTATCGATAGAAAGCCCGAGCCTACACTTTTACTGACCGAAGGGATTTTTAACCTCCCACACCACATAGACATGCTATGAGAGCAACCGGCGTTTGATGACGCTGTAAGTTATACACAGCGGTGGAAATCCAAATTTGCAGAGGTGGGGGGGCATGGGGAATTGAACCACCAACCTTCAGATTAGGAGGCCGACCTAGAAAAAAGTCAGACACTCTAACCACAGAGAACACCACAATATATATATATATTACAGATACCTGTAATAACTCCAGAGCTTATTACATGCGATAATGGGATTATCACTATCCATATATGTACATATTTGTAAATATATATATATATATATATATATATATATATTCATTCATATATATTAATATATACATGCATATATAAATGCATGTATATACATAATATACACATATCTATAAATATATAATATTACCATTTTCTTTTTTCAGATCGATAGACTCACTCAATAATTAGTCAAAAAGGTAAAATAGCAATGGAAAGCAATATAATCAATTGATATGGATGTTTGTTTTATTCACATGGTTTGTGAATATCATAGATATAGTTAGTTTTTGGTGCACAGTCTCCCGTGGTGGTAGATCGTGGGTTCGAATCCTGGTCGAGTCAAACCAATGACTTAAAAATTGATACTTGTCGCTTCCTAGCCAGATGCTTGGCATTACTAGGATAGGGTAAGGAGCAGTGGAATGAGGAAGACCAGTCGTCTGCGACTGAAATTTCCCCTGCTTAAACAACTAATGTACCACCAAAAAAAAGGAAATTTAAGTTTTCTATTGAAATCTTATGTTTCCTTATCACCATTAATCTAATTCCAATTGGTGACTGATGCTTTGTTGACATCAGCCAGGTTACCTCAATGTGCGTGAAGTCATAGTAGTGCTCATCTATATCGTAGTCACTTAAGCGTGCATTCCTTACACGTGGTATGCGGCATATGGCATGCGGTATGTGGTATGTGAATGGCATGATTCCTTCTACGCAGTATTCGGCATGCGGCATGCGGCACACGACTGGCTATATTTAAAAAATATAAATAAACAAGTATACTCAATACTGCACTGTATATGACCTAATATGGCATTTATATCTATGTACCTCTTGGTACGTCACATGGGGGTTCCTACCTTTATAATTACCAAATTATAGATAAGTATTCATATTTTTGTGGCTATGGTAGCATTTTTACCAACCCGAACCCCCACCAACACCACTACCATATGTTTCCCCTCCGCACCCCTGTGTGTGACCGTTCCGTAATGATCAGTCGCCTCTCCTAGTCTAAAACTAATGGACAAGTGCGACTGAGGTTTCTATTCACATACTGCATGCCGCATGCCGCACCGATCGCTACAGGGACCAATTGAGTTGTCGCATTGGCATTCGCATTGGCATTCGCATACCGCGTGTAAGGAATGTAGCCCATATGCTTCAAGGCGTTTCAATTTTTTGCCGCATTCGCATTCGCATACCACATGCCGCATGCCGCATGCCGCATGCCGCGTGTAAGGAATGCACCCTTTACTCTTTACCTCAAAAACCACAACTTCCTCCCCACTCTGCTCTATTATGAAGCAATTACGCAACTAGTAGTGCCAATATACCATTCTGTGTTCCATGACAGGAATTTATTCATATATATTATATATACATACAGTAAACTCTCTCTGAATCGAGCGACCATGGGACTGACTTTAAGTGGTCCATTTAGGGAGGTGGTCGGATTAGAGAGTTAGAATATCGTTACAATGGTATTGTTGGGACCCAAATAAAGCGATCGATATAGGGGAGTGGTCGATCTGTGGAGGGGTCGGTATGGAGAGGTTTTACTGTATATATATATTTATATATACATTTATATATATATATTTATATATATATATTTATATATATATATCTATATATATATATTTATATATATATATATATCTATATATATATATTTATATATATATTTATATATTTATATGTGATGCATAAGGATTATACGTATATAGAGAATCAGGTTATTATTGTCCTTCAATCAGGTTGGCCTGGGTATTGGCTCCCCTCATTTCTCCATGAGAGTGGTGGCGCCACTGTCTGGTCCAGTGGCCCTTTAAAAAAAGACCCTGGCCGAGTCAAACCAATGTTGTTTTTTTTTTTTTTTTTTTTTATTGAGGCTGTATTTATACTGTCCATAGCATATAAGCCCGGGTACCCAGGCTTGTTTTCAATGCTGGCCAGTTGTAGTGTTGGTGTTATCTTACCACACAGTGGCTGCTGATAAGGTATTTGATTGCCTGCATTTCAGTAGCAGATAGATAATTGGTTGGTATGGTTAGTAGCCTATGTTAGTTTTTTTGGATTTTCTTGGTATATATGTTTTTATTTTTCTACTCTTATTACTAGACTAGCCTACTCCTATTTACATATCATAGGCTTGTACGTAGCTGTGTGGTGTGTTATCTGGCTACTTTTGGCATGGTTACCTTCCATTGGGCATCCCGCTGGTGGGCCGTGACATATTACATGCCCCTTTGTGTTGCAGCTTACTGGGGGTTTCCTAGCCTTATTTTGCACAGATACATTAAAAATGTATCATTGTCAATACCTAGCACGGCGTTCGGCATTGCTAGGAGAGGGCAAGGAGCAGTGGAATGAGGAAGACCCATTCTGCGCGATTGAATTTTCCACAGCTTAATCAACAACAAAACAAATAACTGACAGCACAAAGCCGACAGCAATACACACATACATACAGACACATACATACATACATACATGCACACATACATACATGCACACATACATGCATACACATATGTGCATTATGTTGGTTGTTGGAGTCTAACGTCCTAGCAACATCTAAGGTCATATCAGGACGTGCATCGACTTATGACAGTGCGCACTCATGGTGACTTTATAGTGCTGCCCCACTGGGAGACCAGGCTGCCAGCACCATGACCTGATATCACACTCAGTCATATTATCCTGACACTGAGCCAACCAGTCCTTGCCCTATCCTAATAATGCCGAGCGCCTGGCTAGGAAGCGACAAGTATCAATATTTAAGTCATTGATTTGACTAGACCAGGGTTCGAACCCACGATCTCCCAAAAACGGGAGACGGAATCTCAACTCATTTGGTCATCCCGCCATGAGTGCGCACTGTCACAAGTCAGTCAGTACCCCTCCTGATATCACTTTAGATGTTGCTAAGACGTAAAACAACAACAAACAATCGTAATATACACTCAGTTTGTGTTATGAATCACCAGCCCGTCGAGATCGCATAATGAATAACACTGAGGGGTGAGGCGGGCCGTGCGCAGTGGACCGTGACGGGCGGGCAATAGGATGTGTGTGTGTGTGTGTGTGGTGTGTGTGTGTCTTGTGGAGGTACGAACTGGGTGAAGTGGTCCGTGTGTTCTACTTCTTACACTGACTGACTCACTAAGCGTAACCTCAACCCCCCTCCCTCACCGTAACCTCACACCCACCCCCTCACGCACCCACACACGCACCCACACACACACACTGCGGTGGTCTCTACATGAGGCACCCACAGCGCCACGGTGCGGGGAACTGTCTTCAAACAAAGCCTCACTTGTCTTCTCCCGAATTGGTGTCACTCTCCAGTTTGCCAACAATTAAAGGGGCATAATTCAGTGCTTTTGAGTTTCGGGATTTTTTGGTTACTTTTGTTACTTTATTATTATTATTATTAGTAGTAGTAGTAGTAGTTGGTTATTGTTGTTTTACCTCATAGCAACATCTAAGGTCATATCAGGACGGGTACCGACTTTTGACAGTGCGCACTCATGGCGACTTTATAGTGCTGCCCCACCGGAAGACCAGGCTGCCAGCACTATGACCTGATATCCCACTCAGTCACATTATCCTGACACTGAGCCAACCACTCCTTGGCCTATCCTAATGATCCCGAGCGCCAGGCTAGGAAGCAACAAGTATCAATTTGTAAGTCATTGGCTTGGCTCGACCAGGGTTCGAACCCACGACCCCACAACTATAACTCATTTGGCCATCCCGACTGGTCTTATTATTATTATTATTAGTAGTAGTAGTATTAGTAGTAGTAGTAGTAGTAATAGTAGTAGTAGTAGTATTGCTGTTGTTATTATTATTACATAAATATATTAGTGTCATCACTATAACCTACTTTACTTAAGCTCAAAGTATGTTTATTTTAAAGCCATAACTCTATATTTATTTAAAGTGAAAGAAATTCTAAGTTATTTTGGATTGCAAGTCAAAATTCAGGGCACCACATGCTTTAACAATGACAAGTTATTTTTTTACAAATTCAATTGACTTAGTAAAGAAATGTCCACTGAGCATACCAGTATCCAAGTTAGATATGTAGGATCAAAACTAGGTAGGTGTTTTGATTTAGGTAGGTGTTTTGATTTAGAAAAGTTGATGATTTGATCGGGCTGTGCAGCTTTAACCTGTGTAGTCAGTGACGTCTGCACGGTTGGGAAGGCAGATAATAACGCTATATTATTAGTAGATATATAACATACATAATATATTATATATAACATACATAATATATTATATATAACATACATAATATATTATATATAACATATATAATATATTACATATATTATAAATAACAATCATAATATTTTATATATAACATACATAATAGGTTATATATAACATACATAATATATTATATATATCATACATAATATATTATATATAAAATACATAATATATTATATATAACATACATAATATATTATATATAACATACATAATATATTATATATAACATGCATAATATATTATATATAACACACGTTATAATATATAGCATACATAATATATTATATATAACATACATAATATATTATATATAACATACATAATATATTATATATAACATACATAATATAGTATATATATAACATACATAATATATTATATATAACATACATAATATATTATATATAACATACATAATATATTATATATAGCATACATAATATATTATATATAACACACATAATATATTATATATAACATAATATATTATATATAACATAAATAATATATTATATATAACATACATTATATATATATAACATACATTATATATATAACATAATATATATAATATACTAAATATATATTATATATACAATATATATCATATATATCATTATTACTTAACCCATATCTTGTCTTGTATTTTATAAATAGATATAAGATGCAAACAACATACATCCATAGAGGTGTGCATACAGCTCACCTATAAATAACATTAACAAAAGAAAATGGCTTCAGTGAGGTCTATATATGGCTGCATGCAGAACAGGAGAGAAGTCGAGCCAACCGCCTGGGAAAATATGCCACAGGTGGACAGAGGCATTTGCCACATCACAGTTGGGTGTGTGTGTGTGAGTGTGGAGGGGGGTTGAACATCCCTAAGTGGAGATGGGAGTTGAGGGGTGTCACTGGTGACATCCGGACACGGTGGAATCAAATTTCCCACGATCCACGTTTCAGTGTCTGAAAGTGTATGGATTAAGGGTTAATGTTCAGGTGGGGGTAAGGAGGAGGTGGTGTTGGTGGTTGTTGATAAACTGTGTGGTGGAAATGTGACGGTGATTAGACTTGTGACCAGGTCTGCTATGTCAGTGTGTGTGTGCGCGCGTGTTTGTTGTTGTTTTACGTCCTAGCAACATCTAAGGTCATATCAGGACGGGTACCGACTTGTGACAGTGTGCACTCGTGGCGACTTTATAGTGCTGTCCCACTGGGAAACCAGGGCACCGACACCATGACCTGGTATCCCACTCAGTCACATTATCCTGACACTGAGCACACCAGTCCTTGCCCTGTCCTAATAATGCTGAGCGCCTGGCTAGGAAGCGACAAGTATCAGTTGGTTTGACTCGACCAGGGTTCGAACCCATGACCGCACGGTCTACCAACACGGGAGACGGACGCTCTAATGCCATGTACACACATACCGTATAGGATTCGCGCAATAAAACTCCCGATCCGCTTAAAACTGAAAACGGGCCGATTCATTTTTCGAATCGCGAATCGCAATCGTAATCCTAGCGCACACCTACCGTTTTAGTCCTAAAAATCGCGAATCGCAATCGGTAGGTGTGCTAGGGGAGTGCACACCTCACGATTTTTGGGCAGTTTTAGATCGTATACGCAAGGTGGGTGCGGAAAAAACGATCATAAACGGTAGGTGTGTACCGGGCATTACTCATTCAGCCATCCCGCCTAGTCGTGTGTGTGTGTGTGTGTGTGTGTGTGTGTGTGTGTGTGTGTGTGTGTGTGTGTGTGTGTGTGTGTGTGTGTGTGTGTGTGTGTGTGTGTGTGTGTGTGGTGTTGTGTTGTTGTGTGTGTGTGTGTGTGTGTGTGTGTGTGTGTGTGTGTGTGTGTGTGTGTGTGTGTGTGTGTGTGTGTGTGTGTGTGTGTGTGTGTGTGTGTGTGTGTGTGTGTGTGTGTAAAGTTCATTAACTCTGTGGTTCCAGCTTCGTGTTGGGTAGAATTAGTTTACTCTGTCTTCACATCACTAACACACATTACTCACTAACACTTACAACAACATAACAACACACACACCCCACTCTACCCCCCCCCCCCACACCCCGACATACGCGCCCTGCACTGCACCCTTTCCTACATACACCTCCACCTCTACTACCACCTCCACAGGTTGGCGCCTCTGAGATACCTCTCGAGTGCGCCACGTCGGAAGGCCCCGAGCAGCCAATCAGCGGGCCGGTCTGGTCGGTCGGGCCGGCGTTCCGCTCCGCCTGTGACCGTCACCCCTGCACATAGGGGCCGACCGACTCCGGGCAAAAGCAAAACAGTCGGCGCCGCAGCAGCTTTTTGGGTGCAAGGCAAGGCCGGGCAAGGAAGCCAGCAACAGGCAGGGTCGTGGCCACTTACTACTAGCTACTAGCCCCCCCCCCCCTCCTCCTTCCCACTCCTCCCCCTCCCCGCACACACACACCCCTCGTCACTCATACACCAGAGAACTCCGTCTACCTGCGTTCCACAACCACGTCAGTACCCAACTGCCTGGCAGGCGGACGGACGGACACACAGACAAGCCAGAGCTCGGACATTTTCAGTCGGAACGTCGTCTGCCGCTGTCACTTACACTTAGTTGAGTTACACCTTTACAGGACGTGTTTCCCCCCTCCTCCCTCCTCCCTCACCCCACCTGCCCCTCCTCTACTGCCGTCAACTGCCTGCCGCATACACCAGACGGTGTATCACACTACTCGCTGTGCAATCGCAATCGGCCCGGCCTGTGTCACTGTCAGTCAGTGTGAGTGTGGTGTAACTGTGTTTAGTCACAAACCCCGACAGAGACATGGCCTACTCACACCTGGCCATCTTCTTCTTAGCCACGGCCGGCCAGAACCAGGAGAACCTGGGCTCGGACGAGGAACAGATAGTGCTGTGTGTGTACCTTCTCTACGATGTCACGAATAACAAGGTGAGTGGTCGAATAGGAATAGAACTTTAGGAGGGATGTACGGGCAACTGTTCTAGACTATAGAACCAACGTGCAGTGCATTGCAACAATAGCACTGTCCTTATTCCAAGTGTCTTGCCGTCGCCACCCCCCCCCCCCCCCACGGCCACCCACACACACACATCCCCTCTCTCTCAGGGCTCTACAGGTAGGAACCCCACCCGCTCCCCGGGCTGGGACCGGGACCGGGACCGGGACCGGCCCCGGTCCCCGACTCCCACTCCCACTCCCCGGGCCGGGAAGTCCCGCCAGGCTCTACCGGCCATATCGGGGATGTTTGGCGCGCTTTGACCAGGTAGGTATAGGAGACGAGGCAGAGGAGAACGGGTGACCCGTGCAAGCGTCCATTACTCCTCCCTTCTCCCCCCCCCCCCCCCCCCCCCTTCCCCCTTCCCCCTTCCCCCTTCATCTCTCCTTCTCTCGTTCCCTCTCTCCCTGTCTTTTATGTACATGCCTCGTGTTGAATTGAGAAAGACACCTTTACTTTGGCACATAAACAAAGGCGCCGATCATCTATGTACTACATACTAATAGCCATCAAGCCAACAAAGTCCTATATGCCACGTTATAGCACGGTCACGGTGTGTGTGTGTGTATGGGGCGGCGCTTGGCATGCATCTGAATGTGGACATGGTGACACCATTTCGGCAACTGTCATTGTTATTTATGGTCGTCGTCTTGGGAACTGGCTGGCTGTAACTGTGTGATGTGATGTGCGTATGCATCATTGCATGTATACACAACGATGGACCCCTGCATCTGGCTCCTTGTGAATATGTGGCCACTCATGCGCAGAGTCGGAACTGTGTGATCCCAAATGAGTTGTGAGTTCACTTAGAGGGTGTATTGAGAATTGGTCGTGGAATTGTATGCATGTGTGTGGGGGGGGGGGGGGGGGTGATACTTAATAACATATATAATAAAGAAGCTAGGCTATACATTGCATAGTCATAGCTACCGGTTGGCCGTGTATATATGTGTGTATATATTATACACGTACACATATATCTCTCTATATTATAGTATATAACTGTCTGTATATATAGTATGTAGTCCTGGCCTGAACCAGGAGTGTACACAAACAGTATGGTGTTAGCAGCCACATACAATGCGTGCACGCTGTGGTATGTGTGCATAGTGGTGAGGGGTGTGTGGGTAAAGGGTTAGATAGGTAGATGGACCAACAGGTGTGTACGGATTAAGTGTGTGTCAGCAGAGTGGAGAGGGGGGGGGGGGGGTGTCCGGTCGGTTGGCTATTTAAGGTGTTCCATACTGTGGTGGTTCAGGCGACTGGCTTATTGGTATTGGTAGTTGTGGCACTTGAGTCATATAGACCAGACCACTGTTCCTTTTACCCACTGCCCCCCGCCGCCCCCCTACGCCCCTCTCCTCCCGACCCCCCCCCCCCCCCCCCCCCTCGCCTATGTGTATCTCGCCCTCTCTCCTCCCCTCCCCTCCCCTCTCTCCCCCTTCCTCTCTACTAGGGTCTCTCTTCCTCCCTCCCCATTTCCCCCTCTCCCCTCCTTTCTCTCTCCCCCCCCCCTCTCCTCTCCTCCCCTCCTCCTCTCCTCCCTCTCCTCTCCTCCCTCCCCTCTCCTCCCCTATCCTCTCTTCTCTTCTCTTCTCCTCTCCTCTCCTCTCCTTCCTCTCCTCACCCCCTCCCTCCCCTCCCTCCTCTCCTCCCCCATCCCCTCCCCTCTCCTCTCCTCCCCCTCCCTTCCCCTTCCTCCCTCCTTGTCCTTTTCCCTTCTCTTCCTTCTTCTCCCCTCACGTTCCCCTCCCGCATCTCCACCCCCCTCCACCCACACCTTTTACGACCCCCCCCATATGATTGACCCTCCATCCCTCCCCCCCCCCCCCCAACTTCCCCCTCCCCGCCCCAGCGCGCTATTGTCCCGCCGTGCACAACAACTTACGCTGCACAATCTGCGGCCTATTGGAGGAAGGTGCAGGTTGGGGCGGGGGTCCTGGTTCCTGCTGCACCACAACAAATACCACACACAACCAGCCACCTTGTTAGAAATGACTCCTTGACCACCCACCCCCATCCCTTAATCACCCGCTCCCTGTATTCTAACAATAACAACGATCCACGTGGTTCGCAAAGTTCAGTCGCTGGACTGACATCTCACCAAAAGTTGGCTGGTTGTTGGAGTTTTACATCCTGTTCATATACCATATGTACCAACTTGTGACAGTAGACACTCATGGCGACTTTATAGTGATGCCCCACTGGAAAATCTAACCACCAGCACCATGACCCAATATCCCACTCAGTCACATTATCATGACACTGAGCTAACCAGTCCCTGTCCTATCCTATTAATGGAGAGCGCCAAGCTAGGAAGCAGCAGGTACCAATTTTATAAGTCAATGGTTTGACCCGGCTGGGAGTGGAACTCCCGACCTTTCGCATGCGAGGACCGCACTCTACCGATTCGGCCACCACGCCCGGTCGCTCACCAAAAGAGAACGCGACACTCACACAATAGATGTGTAATACTAGTAATAGCCCCAAGTATTCTCTGTAATCATGTGTAGAATTTAAAATAACCATGAGAAGTCTGGGCCGCGTTCAGGGTCCGTCTCGGAGGTGCCGCGGAGACGTCTCTGCGATGCTTTTTGGCCTAATACCGTTCAGGGTGCATCTCGGAGACGTCTCTCTTTTCAGATTGGAGATGAAAAGCGCCTCGAAAATGGCCGCCGCATTCAGTGCTTTCAGCCAATTACAGCACAGCTTGTCCATTGCAAATGGCCGCCACCTATGGGGGCGGCCATTTTCGAGGCGACCAACTGCTGTTGTCGTTCAGACTGGCGTGACGTCATGCCCGTCACTGAGGCGCCTCCAAGATGGAGCCTGAACATAGCCCTGGTCTACTGGACAGGTAATACTCACCTGTTATATAGGGCGTATGTAGTCAACCACATTGTGTTTGCAGTTGCGCTAATTATACAGTAAAACCTATCTAAATCGCCCGACCATGGGACTGACTTTAAGGGGTCCATTTAGGGATGTGGGAGGTTTCGAGTTGGAATATCTTTACAATGGTATTTTTGGGACCCAAATAAAGCGATCGATATAGGGGAGTAGTCGATCTGTGGAGGGGTGGGTATAGAGAGGTTTTATTGTACTGGATAGAATATTTACCCCAGCCGCAGTAGAAGTGAATGACGACAATGTCTAATTTAAATCCAAGGCAAAAACTATATTGGTAGAACTCAAATGTAAACAAGCTGTGTTGATCCTGGTTCCAGCATGCAGTGTATATATCTTTATTGGTGTGAAGTTTATGAACTAGAAGAGAATGCTTCCAGACCAAGTGGGCGGCTATTACTTTCTCTAGATTCAACTTTAAAAAAAAATTATAATCTACATTATTTCATCAATCCTGCACTCCAAAGGTAGTGGGCTCTGATAGTTAAATATTTGAACAGTATATTTAGCATATTAGATTTTGAATGAATGAATTATGTCCATCACCCAGCGGTCCGACACCTTTTCTAAAGGGTTGATCAGTAGGCCTATAGTGTGTTGTGGGAGTAATAATAATTAAAGTTGCATAGTCCGATAGTTTTGAGATTGTCTTTTTTTTTAAGACAATTGTATTGAATTGATTGTTATATTCTATCTTCCTTTAGTTTGAAGTAACTTGAAGTTTTGAGATATTTGAAGTGTGAACATGTCAAATTAGTTTCAGCAAGCACACCAAAACCTTGACACCATAGGCTTCAACAGTAACGCGTTCTATTAAATTGCCTTGATATTCCCTTCTATGTGGCAATACATGCTTAATAATTGCATTAGAGTCTACGTTAGATAGGTTAAATAAAATCTAGATAATTGTTTACATTTTGAAAATGTGATGCTTCATCGGACTATGCAGCTTGAAGTAGTTGACTTGGCATTAGGTGTTTATTTGTTATGGATGTTAGTCTTTTGAAGCTGTGGCCCAGCACTGTGGATCACAGCTTTGGCCAATACACTGGAATTTGAGTTGTGGTTGGTGTCACTCCAAACCCTATCCTTCAATATAGAGGGAGTGCACGTGACGTCACCCCTCAGTGGTCAGACATCTTGGATTACACTTAATACTACCTATGGCGCATACCAAGAACACTGTGGCCACCACTGGGCCTACCTTTTCGGTGGCCGCCGAAGTATATTGTGCCACCTAGCCAGTACTTCCTAAACCTGTCTAATTCTTTCACAGAGCATAGTGCACTTTAGCAACGATGTGAGGCTATATGATTTTTTTAAATACTTCCCCTCCATTAAAAAGACCCTTTTCCCCGAACTTCTAAGGCCAAACTGCTCAAAACAGTGACAAATAAACCAACAAATCGGTAAATAAACACAATGTAAACAGTTGCAAGCCTTTCATGTGTAATCCAATATGGCCACCGGAAGTTATCTCGTGACGTCATTACACCCCCTCTATAGGTGATGAACTTCATTTAGCACCAATGACCACATGCTTCCCGGTGACAAAAAGTTGGTATGGTTCTTACCATACATTTTTTTTTCTAACGTAGATTGCAGTGAAATCATCTCAGCAATATATATATTTCACCATCCCCTCTCACCTTCCGCCATATATGCTGAAGCTACCACATGGCATGTTTGGTCGTACATAAAAGATTCACCTGGTACTTGTAGTACACGGGTGAATGACAACGTAGTCTAAATACGGGAGAAAATAGCTTTAGTATGGACCAGGGAGTAGAATGTCTGCCTCCAGTATCAAATGGATATTTATATAGGCACAGAGTTGGTGAAATGGGAGAGAATGCAAAAAGACAAGATGGCGGCCGTAGAACGCCGTCGATTTCACTTTTAAATCTTATTAAACTAGATATTATATTATATTTTTCAACTCAAAGGTAGCGGGCTAATAATAAGACAGATGTAAAGAATAATTGTTGCTTCTTACATTGTGAAATTAGGCTCTCATTTCATTGACCCGTTTTTTCGACAGCTTTTACATAGGGTTGGTTTGCAGCAGTACGGGGTGAATCTTGTATCTAGTTTGGTCGTTGACTTGAGTCCTTCCTGAGGGAACAACGGAACTCCGAAGACAAGCATTGCAATGAAATTGTGCTATCCAATTATCCACACTGAAGCTAGTACCACCTTGTTGTGTGCACCCTACCCCCCGCCCCCCAAGCTTAAGTCCCAGTCACACCTTACCGGACTGGGGAACCGGACATGAACCGGACACTGTCCGGTGATGTACGGCAATGTCTGGTACATGTCTGGTGGTGTCCGGCGGTCTCCGGTACAAGTTTTGAACATGCACTAACCTTGAACCGGACACCACCGGACTGAAGTGTACGGTTGAAGTCCGTTTCGTCCATTTCATGTCCGTTAATCATCCGTTAGGTGTCCATTTTGTATCCTGAAGAGTCCATTGACAGTGCTGTGGGAATTCGGTCCTCGGTTTTTGGCCCGTCCGTGAACGGTAGGTGTCCGTTTGGTGTCCGGTCCGTCTGTTTAGCGTCCGCTTAGCGTCTGCTTCATCCGGCGGCCGTTGCAACAGTCTGACACCAGACACCACTGGACTAGAAAAATTGTTGTCCGGTGGTGTCCGGTACTCAGTCCGGTGATGTGTGACTGGGACTTTAGCAAGTCCAGGAAGTTGACTACAGCTGGTTTTACACAGTGAGTATCTCACAAGTGGTGTATTAGTCTCAAACTACCAACAGGTGGCCTGGTTGGCGGACCGCGTACACTAATAAAACGAGCCTAATGGTCGATTCGATTGGTTGTTGGAGTTTTATGTCCTGCCAACATCTACAGTCATATCAGGACGCGTACCGACTTGTGACAGTGCACTCTCATGGTGACTTTATAGTGCTGCCCCACCTGGTGACCAGGCCACCAGCACCATGACCAGATATCCCACTGTCACATTATCCTGACACTGTGCTAACCAATTATTGTCATATCCTATTAATGATGAGCGCCAGGCTAGATGGCGACAAGTATCAATTTTGAAAATCATTACTTTGACTCGGCTGGGATTCGAACTCCCAACCTTCTGCCCGGGAAGCCTGCGCACTACCGATTCGGCCACTGCCCTGGCCGAGTCAAACCAATAATTTTTATTAGTGATACTTATCGCTACCTAGCCTAGCACTCGGCATTACTAGGGTAGGGCAAGGACTGGTTTGCTCAGTATTAGGATAATGTGATTGAGTGGGATATCGGGTCATTGTGCCAGTGGCCCGATCTTCCAATGGGGAAGCACTATAAAGTAACCATGAGTGCACACTATCATAAGTCAGTAGCACTACAAACCTATCTGTCTCTGCACCATCCTCATGTATGTGTGTGACACTTCACACGCACCTATCATATAATTCCAATCTGTTGTAAACAAACGAGGGAAGGTTGTTGAAGCCTCGTTTTCGATCATACCTGAATGCTAGGGCCACTACCGCCTCTCACTGGCGCTATTTTTAGGGCAGGCCGTGTTAAGCCATACCCGGACCAGGGATGCAATGGGGGTAATAATAGACTATTCTTCCTCGATATTTGTTTTGGTGTGAACCATTAGAGATGGGGGAGGAGATGTGGAGAGAGGGGAGGGGAGGAGATGTGGAGAGAGATGGGAGATGTGTTGAGAGGGGTAGGAATGTAGAGAGAGCGAGGGGGAGGAGATGTGGAGAGAGCGGGGGGGGGGAGATGGAGAGAGAGGGGAAGGAGATGTGAGAGAGGGGAGGGGAGATGTGAGAGGGGGAGGAGAGATGTGGAGAGAGAGGGGGAGGAGGTGTGGGGAGAGAGGGGGAGCAAATGTGGAGAGAGGGGTAGGAGATGTGGAGAGAGGGGGAGGAAATGTGGAGAGAGGGGTAGGAGATGTGGAGAGAGAGGGGTAGGAGATGTGGAGAGAGAGGGGGAAGGAGATGTGGAGAGAGAGAGAGGGGGAGGAGATGTGGAGGGAGATGGGGGAGGAGATGTGGAGGGAGATGGGGGAGGAGATGTGGAGGGAGATGGGGGAGGAGATGTGGAGAGGGGCAATGATAGACGAGAAAGAGCAAGTTAGTGGACAATTTGATTTACGCAGACAACCCCGATATTGTCTAATTAATAGAAGAGGGAACCATCTATGGTAAAATTTGGTATGCACAGACTGCTTGAACATGTCCACTTGTTGAGAATATTACCGAAAAGATGAGAGCAATCAGATGTGCGATTAACTCAAACTGATATATACGCTATACAAGATTCGCCCTCGAATTTCGATTTAAACTTAACTACAATTGTCTTCACATATGCGATGTTGTATATCAAACGAAAGCACACGACGAGATATGCACAATGGTGATAGTTTTGAATTACGAATAAGAATATTTAAAAAATGTTTTTTTTGTATTAAAGGTAAGGAGGGGAGTTCGTCCTCCCAACCACACCAAGCCTGACCTTGTCCCAGTATAGTTGTACCTACCTTCAGCGAACGCTATTGTCAGCGAACCTATGCTATATGTGAACAATTTTATTCAATATACAAAGGTTTTGTATTTGTGGGTGTGTCCGGCCCCCTCCCCCCCCCCTTCAATAGACAGACCGATTACAGGACACCTGCCAAATTAGAACAAACTTGGCATGGATGCCGCCGAGCTGTCCTTTGGAGGTGGGTTCTAATTAATGTAGATGTGTAGGACAAGAGTTGGTAGCGTCCCGTCGAACACAGCTCGGGAGGTCACTTACACCACCACCCCAACTCCAGTACTGATTACAACTTACTGATAAGGCCATTGTGAGCACAGCCTCTGATAGCAGGTCTACTTCAGTAACGCTGGGCGATCTGCGCGCCACCACGGCCACATGTGACTGTAGCTAGTATAATGTCGGGCCCTGACCAAACCGACAACCGACGCAGGGGCCGAATAGGTTAAGGGGCTGTCACACTACGACGCATAGCCTTAGCATATGCCGATGTATGTGATTTTCGACTAATACGTCATCATACGTTACATTTACGTTTGGCGTACGTTCCGGGGATGTTGTCTTATGTGACCGTGCGTTGGCTCTGAAAAAAATGTTGCATGCTCGAAATTTCCGCCATGTGGCTCGTACGTTGAAGGTATGCTGTGTGTATGTTCGGGATACGTCGGCGTATGTTATGGATACATTGGAATACATTGCTGCACATTAGCTGTACATTCAGCTGGTGGGAACGTACAGTCCGCATACTGCCAACGGTTGCATAACGTACTTCGAACATATGCCTGCCGTATCTCCAGCATATTTAACGTATACGCCATACTTCTAGCAATGGAGTAATATTGGTCAGCATACCGTGAGTGTATGCGAACATTTTGCGAGACACATGAACACTCTCATACGCTAGCAATAGGTCAGAGATACGTTCTGCATATGTTACGTACGTTGTGTGTATGCCCATTTTTATCCCCCGCCGTTGAAAAGTTCAACGAATGCCGACATACTGGCAAATTTCGGTTTGTGTCAGCGTGTGCTCCAGAAGGGATGGCCGAATGAGTTAGAGCGTCCGTCTCCTGTGCTGGTAGATCGTGGGGTCGTGGGTTTGAGTCCCGGTCGAGTCAAACCAATGACTTTAAAATTGATACTTGTCGCTTCCTAGCCAGGCGCTCGGCATTATTAGGATAGGGCAAGGACTGGTGTGCTCAGTGTCAGGATAATGTGACTGAGTGGGATACCAGGTCATGGTGCCGGCGGCCTGGTTTCCCAGTGGGACAGCACTATAAAGTCGCCATGAGTGCGCACTATCACAAGTCGGTACCCGTCCTGATATGACCTTAGATGTTGCTGGGACGTAAAACAACAACAAACAAACAAACTCAACATGTGACAGGGCCTTTAGACTAAAAGCGCAGGCTTCCTGTGTGGAAGGTTGGGGGTTTGAATCCCGATCGAGTCAAAGCAACGACTTACCAAATTTATGTTACTTGTTGCTTCCTAGCCTGGTGCTTGGCATTAACAGGATAGAGCAAGGACTGGCTAGCCCAGTGTTCGGTTAATGTGACTGATTGGGTCATTGTGCCGAAGGCCTGGTCTCCTCAGTGAGGCAGCACTATAAAGTTGCCATGACTGCGCACTGTCATAAGTTGGTATCCATCCTGGTATGACCATAAATGTTTCCAGGATGTAAAACTCCAATAAACAAACAAAAACAAGCCAATCAAAGACTGACCAATTAGTTTGTTTGAGTTAGTTATTTAATGCTAGGTACACAACTACTGATTACGATTCGCAACCCGACCCGACCCCCTTAAAACTGAAAACGGGCCGATTCATTTTTCAAATCGCGAATCGCAATCGCATGGAAGCAGTTTTACCGCTAAAACTGACTTTTAAGTCGCGAATCGCAATCGGTAGGTGTGCTAGGGGAGCGCACACCTCACGACTTTTGGCCAGTTTTAGATCGTATACGGTAGGTGGGTGCGGGAAAAATGGTAGGTGTGTACCTAGCATAAGCAGAATAAGTTAGTCATTTTAAAGCGAAGTTATACTTATTAAGCACGGTAGAGTATAACTATCAACCTGATGGGATACAGGAGGCTAGCTGCCATATATGCAGGTTTGCAGCGGTGTAACACATGATATGACCTTTTTATTTAATTAAAAATATTTAATAATATCTTTTAAGAATTTTATTCCATCGACGTAAAAGTATGGATACTATCTGAAAATCGCGAGTTGGGCCCGTGATACATATCTCAGAAAATGTTTAAAAAATTAAAAAACCAATGGACTATGCAATTTTAATGTTCTGGGAGTCACAGTTCTTCCAACACGGTAGATTGTGGGGCAGGTACTGCTGTCGCTCGTGTTTACCCGTCCTGATATGACCTTAGATGTTGCTGGGACGTAAAACAACAACAAACAAACAACAACAACGTGTGTTGGGGTTGGAGCTGGAGGAATGGGAGAGAGATGGAGGAATGGGAGAGAGATGGAGAAAACACGGAAGATTGTGTGGCAGGTAATGCTGGCGCTCGTGTTTGGGGGCTGGAGATGGAGGAATGGGAGAGAGATGGGGGAAAGGGTGAGAGATGGGTGAGAGGGGAGACACACATGCCAGATCTTTTTTTAAAGTCCATTTATGTGGTTACTAAATCTTCATAGTCCGATAGTTTTTAGTTTCTGCCATTTTTTTTTTTTAAAATAAAATAAATATTAGGTTCATCTTACGTTAGTTTGATGTCGCTTTTATTACATTACTTTCCCTTCTATTTAACGCTGCACAGTCCGATGAAAGAATCAAATTTCCGAGATCATTTTATCCTATTCCTACATACCTAATTCATTGTCAATTCCTTTATATACTATATTAATTTACATGATTCTTACATGAATGAATTAAATAATAATAATAAAAAGTTAGCTGTCATAGAATACAAGTTAGTTAAATGCAATATTTGCTGACGGGGCATATTTAGAATATGGAACCTATTTGGAACCAATGGAATTATCTATGTGCTGAAGAGCGTTGTTTTGGTGTGTGTTTTTAATTTTAATTAAAATAAAAAGTGAAGACCAGTGTCATCAGTCACTGTCTACCCACATTGCATCCCCTGGTGAGTAACCATTGAACTATAATCGTTTATTTCAGTGCATTGTGTTCTGTGCATGTGAACCCTATTGTGCCGCCCCCACCACCATGTGACAACACACCTGTGCTGCCAGCCGACGTGATGTGGGTGTTGGGGTGGGGGTGGGGGTGGAGGGGAGGACGGGGGGGGGGGGGGTCCCTGTCCGCTACCGTGTGTAACCGTGGGGAATAGCCAAGTGTGTACAGCGCTCTTTCCACGCAGGGAGGCCGTGGAGGGTCCCAATCGAGTCAAACCCAAAATTAGATTTTGTCGTTTTTTTTTGTCTGGAGCTGATCATTACTAGGATAATTAAGGGATGTTTGGATCGGTATCAGGATAATGTGATTGAGTGGGATGTTGCGTCATGGCGCGGTATCCTGCCGGGTATGTTTGGCAGTACAGCCAACTTTTTAAAAAGTAAATAAGAACTACATTGCAGTTAAGTTATAAAGAATATTAATAATAATGTCAATGACTATTTATTAACAATGGTGATAATATTAGCGTACATGACAATGCTATAACGTAAACAGTAATGACGGTAGTAATACTAATAGTAATACCGATTGTAATACTGATGGTAATAAAGATAGTAATTGGAATAACGATGGTAATAGTAAAAACAATATTAGTGGCAATGTTAATTTCACAACAGCATTACTGACAATAATTACCATATGCCCTGCGTTTTGGTGGATCGCGGGAGTCAAACCCTGGACGAGTCAAAACCGATGACTTAAAATGTGATACTAGTCACTTCCTAGCCAGGTGCTCGGTATTATTAGGATAGAGCAAGGTATGATTGGCTCAGTGTCAGGATAGTGTGACTGAGTGGGTTATCAGGTCAGTGTGCTTGTGGCCTGGCCTCGCAGTGGAGCAGCACTACAAAGTCGCCATGAGTGCGCACTATCACAAGTCGGTACCCGTTCTTATATAACCTTAGATGTTGCTAGGACGTAAAGCAACAACAAACACAATCTTATATAACTTTAGATGTTGCTAGGACGTAAAACTCCAACAGATACACAGCCAACCAACTAACCATGCTCTTGTCTTTCTAAATATAACTGACAAACAAAAAGCGGAAGACCGCATTGCTTGTCTCATGGGTAATCTGTTATTTAAACAGTGGCTGTGCCGGGCCTAGAAACAATAGCCGCGTGGCATGCTGGGATGACCCTTACCTTTCTCTCCTGGTGCCCAACCTCTCTGTCACCGCCGCCATCTTGACATCCTGTCTCACTGCGGGCGATTTGCGTCAAGGTCGCGAATAATAAATAAAAATAATTCTGAGGTTTATGCGTCGCGTCACTTCCCCCCCCCCCCGCCCATCACCACCACCACCCATCCCGCCCCAAGTGTTTAAAACTCGATGTAGAAAAAGGTCAAATTATATATTTCTTAATTGCTTATGGTTTGTTTTGTACTATGCTGGAGTTGTTCATACATGTATATAGGCTCTTTGTGTGGGGCGTTTCTTATGTTACGAGCTGACGTCTTCTGCAACATTGAAGTTGTCCATACATGTCTTTCGCCTCTTTTTATAGGGCACTTCTGATGTTACGAGCTGACGTCTTGTGCAACATTGAAGTTGTACATACATGTCAATAGCATCTTTTTGTGGGGCACTTCTTATGTTATGAGCTGACATCTTGTGCAACATTGAAGTTGTACATACATGTCTATAGCCTCTTTTTATGGGGCACTTCTTATGTTATGAGCTGACATCTTGCGCAATGTTAAAGTTGTCCATACATGTCTATAGTATCTTTTTATGGGGCACTTCTTATGTTAGGAGCTGACGTCTTGTGCAACATTGAAGTTGTACATACATGTCTATAGGCTCTTTTTGTGGGGCACTTATTATATTACTGGCTGACGTCTTGTGCAATGTTAAAGTTGTCCATTCATGTCTATAGCATCTTTTTGTGGGGCACTTCTTATGTTATGAGCTGACATCTTGTGAAATGTTGAAGTTGTTCATATCCCCTTTATGTGGGGCGCTGCTTATTGTGTGACTAGCTGATTATTTATTACCTGTCTGTTGCAAAGCTGGAGTAATTGCTATGCAGTGTGGGCATTTTTTTTTTTTAAAGCCGCTTTATTTTATTTTGTCTCCACCCCCACCCTTTTCATTGCGTCTGTGGTTTTTTTTTTTTTGCTTACCGGAAGCGGGTCGTGCTGGGGACCTCTCCGATGCACATTTCCAAACTGTACGGTACACTGCATTGCACCTGTCTGAAACCTAACATATTCGGAACCCGCATACCACCTCATTCCCTCCCCCCCCCCATACCCTCCCTTCAGCTTACTCAGGCACCCCTATCAGGTAGCTAGATGACTTATGTTTAATCACTAGCCGTGTTCACACGGGCGATGTAAATCTATTCGTAGAAATCAACTTGTATAGTTTGGCTTACATTTCGCGTGTGAACGGGCGGGTGAGTCGAATTAGGGCTGAATCGATTCCTGTGATCTGGATACTGTAAACCACCTGTCGAGGTAGTTTACGTGAGTAGATTTCTGTGAATCGATTTATTTTGCCCATGTGAATGCAACTGACTTACTTGAGGCGGATTAAGGACGTGACATTCGAGACCTGAGTTTGTTCACTCTCCGGTAAATTTGCTTTATGAACCTGCTAGAGGTGCACATATATTTTTTTCTTCATCATTTATTTTTAGGGTTTCACTGCCCAGCAGAAGTTTTGACTGTTCCAAACCAATACGATTCAGTCCATACATATCTAGGTCGAACCCACACTCTCTCGTGCCGACGTCGACGAACCCAAACTGGCGCTGGTTAGTCTGGACTTGCTCATGCGCAGATATCCACTTCTGCCTTAAACCGATTCAAAGCACTGCCCGTGTGAACGCGAAACACTTTCAAACTAAATCGATTCATATGATTCGCCTTGTCTAAATCGCTTTATATTTTGCCCGTGTGAGCACGGCTTATGTGGCTGCCCAGGGGAAGTTTTAAAGCTGCATAGTCTGCTGAAAGGCTTAATTTAAAGCCAAAACAAAAATTCCTAACATAGATTTGATTATAATATTCCACTTAGATACTAGTGGACCAGATGGGGTGGCCGAATGAGTTGAGCGTCCATCTCCTGTTTTGGGAGATCGGGAGATCCGAACCCATGAGTTTGTGGGTTCAAATCCTGGTCCAGTCAAACCAATGACTTAAAAATTCATACTTGTCGCTTCATAGCCTGGCACTCAGCATTATTAGGATAGGGCAAGGACTGGTTGGCTCAGTGTCAGGATAATGTGATTGAGTGGGATACCATGTCATGGTGCTGGTGGCCTGGTTTCCCAGTGGGACAGCACTATAAAGTCACCATGGGTGCGCACTGTCACAAGTAGGTACCAGTCCTAATATGACCTTAGATGTTGCTAGGACGTAAAACAACAACAAACAAACAATATATTTATCTATTTATAAAATGACACAGGTTCAAATCTATCGAACTATGCAACTTTAATGCAGATCTCCTGGATAGCCGCTGACTCATGCTATCATACTCATATTCTATTACATATGATCTTAGATGTTGCCAGGACGTAAAACTCCAACAACCAACCTATTCTATTACATGAACCGACTAAGATTAAGAAGTATATTTGGTGGAGAAAAGTTACTTCAAATTCATAATTATTCGTGGTAGAAGGAAAGAATGAAACAAGCTGTTCACTACGTCTATGGTTATTTAAACAAACAAAAAAATCAGTTTGTGGTTAATAAACCTCTTCAATAATCAGCAATCCATGAGCATAGAGAGTTCTCATTCCTGAACTGAATCAATCCACGTGAGTGTCCTGGGATTGATCAGTTTACCAAATCTTATCGCTGAAGAGTAGCGTACCTAGACTTAGTGTTGGCTGACCTTAATAGTGACTGCTTGACCTCTGGAAGGTCAGCGTCTAGGTAGGACTATAAAGAGCACTTGGAGAATGGGGAGTCGTTAGTTTTGGATTAAGAAAACTATGAAGGAATATATAATATACATTTTGGAGAGTTTATATATAATCAAGGATTTCTGTATATAATATATGTAGGAGGGCGCAGACAACACAGACACTAATAGGCAGATACAGTTAGTTTATTGACATTTTCTGACAATGGTATATAACACAACCGTTAACTCTATTTGGCTGGGCAACACGCCATACTGACAATACATATTAAAAAAAACAGGAGAGCCTTTGACCAGACAATGCCGACTCTGGAAACGGGCTGTGGTCCAGCAAGCGAGCGGCGAGGAAAGGTGGGGGTGAGATGCCACTTGACAGACTCGAACCCGCACGGTCAATGGTTAATGCATTAACACCAGGGGGGGGGGCCTCTGCACCGTCCCTACACCGGCATATCAGGGCTACACGTGTGTTGGAGGGCGCAGACAACCCGGACACTAATAGGCGGATACAGTTAGTTTATTGACACTTTCTGACAATGGTATATAACACAACCGTTAACACCTATATAATACAACCGTTAACTGTATTTGGCTGGGCAACACGCCATGGACGCGCGCATACTCAGCCAAACTAATAAGTGTCTGCGAGGGCCGTCGTGACACGCATATCTGCCTAAATGCGCTCCGATAGTGGAGAGCAAATATACTTAAAAACTGTGTCGGACGACCAATCCCCCCTGGTTTTAATCTCCTCGAGGGATGCACCTTGCATTGCTAGGAAGGTGCACGCCCCTCAGCTAAGCGAGTGGCAAGAATATTCTTCAGGGTCTATACCCGCACACTCTGAAACATGTGTTCTAGTGGCTTGTAAAGCCTCCTATGTTAATGGAGATAAGGCCCCGTCCGAAGCAGGGACTGAAAATGCCGGTGCGTCATCAGATGCGGCAGTTTTGGCAAAATGCCACTCTAACCAACAGATGGCACATAGTTGGGTGTTTGCTACCTTTGTAATAGGTATCACTAATTCCCGCTGATTGTACTGAATAGTCTTCGATTTACGAACGGTGATGAGAACTCCCCAATCATAAATGAGAAGTCTTTCCTCAATAACATTGAGTCTGATAAAGTCAGTTGACATTTGCGGAGTAAAAGGCGGAAACCTGATAGAAGAGCAGCTCTAGTTACTATATGACCCAATGAATCAGGGAAAAAAAGAGAACATCGAAATTAATTGTTGCGGCAGTATAGGAGCAGCTCTATGAACGACGCAGCCTCGTTTTCGTTTGGTCCCTGCCCAGGACTGTTCTAACGATGTGTGACTTGAATTGTAGTCTATTGGATCAGCGTCCTGCGACTTAAAGAAAAAAGTTTAACGCACTTAGATAATTTGTGATTGAAGAGTACTTAAGAAATGTTGACAACCAAGTGATATATATAATGCCACCTGAGTCGAGGAACAAGGAGTTGGGAGAAGGAGGCCCGGAAACTCGTCTATAAACTTTGTGTAGGTGCACACCTGCATGCTACGCGTCAATTTTGAGTTAGGCACGTAGTGAGTTTGAAGTTTCCTCATGACCTGGCGGAAGCCTAGAAACTTTTTTTATATATATATTTTTGTATTGAGGCTGTATTTATACTGTCCATAGCATATAAGCCCGGGTACCCAGGCTTGTTTTCTATGCTGGCCAGTTGTAGTGTTGGTGTTATCTTACCACACAGTGGCTGCTGATAAGGTATTTGATTGCCTGCATTTCAGTAGCAGATAGATAATTGGTTGGTATGGTTAATAGCCTATGTTAGTTTTTTGGGGATTTTCTTGGCATATATGTATTTATTTTTTCTACTCTTATTACTAGACTAGCCTACTCCTATTTACATATCATAGGCTTGTACGTAGCTGTGTGGTGTGTTATCTGGCTACTTTTGGCAATTAATAATCGCGTACACTTACAAGTTAAATAAATGACTGCAGCAAAGTCTGTGGGCTTTATCAGCCGCAATAACAGCTTTCCTCAATGAGGGGGTGGTCCACCTACTCAGTGAATCGCAAATGATGTTTCTATCGCCCTTTAAATGGGCGGAAGAGATGTCAAAGTTAAACTCGCAGGAGATCCAAAATAAGCGTTTGATCCAATTCATAATTAGTTTATTTTTCGACTTCCCAGAGGTTAGACATGACCAGACGACTGTGCTGTACAGTCATAAAAGTGACTGAGTCGCCCCGCCAGAGATGGCCCCAGCGGCGGGTTGCACTCATCACTGCCCACATTTCCCTGACGTTAATGTGGGCGTCGGCACAAACGGGGTCTGAAGAAGCGAAATGGTGATCAATTTCAGATGCCAATTTTTTTAGAAGTGTGGTCGAACGCACCCGCGTACTAGTCGTCCGCGTGGCCGCTCCTTTTTCTTTTTAAATTTTTTTGTTCTCGTAAGAATCTCAGTAATACTTCAACTTACAAGTAAGTCCAGTACAACATAAATAATATATATAAATATTCTATGTATATATATATGATATATATATATGATATATAATATATATACATACATACTGGAACAGAGCGTGGGAACGGTGCAGTGAGATTGGATGCTGAGTGAGGGTGCCACCGGTAGCATGCGGACATGAATAGTATACGTAGTTGTGTGTGTGTATGTATGTATGTATGTATGTATGTATGTATATATGTATATGTATGTATATATATATAGCGGCGCTAGGCACAGGTAGACCTGGTGTGGTGGCCGATTCGGTAAGAATGCTGGCTGGCTTTTAAGAATGCTGGCTGGCTATGATCGAGTCCAGGCTGAGTCAAAGCAATGACTTACAAAGTTGACACTTGTTGATACTTGTTGCTACCTTCCCTGGAACTCTGTAGATGTGAATTATAATAATAGGACAACAGTTTGATCAGTATCATAATAATGGGATGTGGGTGTTGGTGCCGGCGGCACGGTATTCCAATGGGACAGCACTATAAAGTATAATACAAAGTGGCAATCAGTACGTAATGTACTCGTCCTTACCTGATCTTAACTGTGGCTATAGCATAAAACCTCCCAATAACCAAGTTATAGGTAACGCTTAGAACTGGATACAGTGCAACTCATCGGACAGTTAAATTTATGGAATTAGTACTGTATTAGTAGTACTTAATTTTGGGTGTTAATTTGTTGATTTGCTACAAGCTAACAGGTATACGCACTGTACACGCGCCTATAAAGAGGATGTGAAGAGTATTTACGGTATAACCTGGTATGGTAAAGTTATTTACTCAAAAAAGAAAACAAATCTGTATGTATGTATGTAGATAAAAGATTCACCCGGTACTTGTAGTACACAGGTGAATGACAACGTAGTCTAAATATGGGTGAAAATAGCTTTAGTATGGAACATGACCTAGAAACTGTGGCTCCAGTATCAAATGGCTACCCAAACAGGCACAGAGTTGGTGAAATGGGAGAGAATGTAAAAAGACAGGATGGCGGCTGCAGAACGCCATCGATTTCACTTTTAAATTGCATTAAACTAGATATTATATTATATTTTTCAACTCAAAGGTAGCGGGCTATCAATAAGACATATGTAAAGAATAAATGTTGCTTCTTAGATTCTGAAATTAGGCTCTCAATTCATTGACCCGTTTTTTTCGACAGCTTTTACATAGGGTTGGTTTGCACCCCTACTGCAGCACTACGGGGTGAATCTTGTATCTAGTGTGTATGTGGCTTTTGTTGCTGATCTGGTGTTTGGTATGAATTCACGCAGCACTCGTGAGGGGTCGTGAAGATCCAACTGAACTAATTTTATATCTAAGAATCACACATTGGGGAATAGACTACATCATGGTTCCATCAGCGTGGTGCATTGTGGGATGCATCAGAGCAAAACAAAGCCGCGAGAAGCACATGGCACATGCTAATACACTGGGTGCAGCTATGAAATGTGCCAGTTTCAGCTCATCTCAGCTCTTGTTTGAAACATAGAATACCAACTAAAAAAATATATATAATAAATTAAGATATTAATCTTTGATCCAGCATTGCATTTACATCAATATAACCAGCACATCTTATGCCATGTGCATTTAGATTTAGACAAATCTAAGCACTCAGACTAGCGTTAGAGCCATAGCCAGAGTCAGTTTTATTTATTTTATTCATGTTTTTATTTATATTCTATGGTTTATGGAGAGTTGTGTCTTAAACATATTCATTATATTATTATATTGCATCCTTCCATCCATGTTTATGCCAAATTGTTATGTATTTCTACTTATTTTGAATAAAATGTCAGTTTTGCCCTACACGTATTGGCAAACTCAATGGGCGTACGCCTTTGCTTTGCTCCCAACGCCGTTTTCAGCGCATGCGCAGTCAGAACCGTGATGTAGTGTGTTACTGATCAGCCCCACGTTTTTCTCACGTTTCTATTGTCATGGAATGAGGGGTCCTGCTCTTTTTTCTTTTTTTTTTATTAAAAAAAACTGCGACTGTAATTAACGGAAGGTCAAGAGACAATAAGAGGGAACTGAGAGGTAGATGAAAACTTTATAAATCATCAATCTTTTTTTAATAATTAATGGAAGCTGAAGCAACAACATAAAGGGGATATCCAGACGGAATGGCCGAATGAGTTGAGCGTCATTCTCCCCGTTTAGGTAGATCGTGGGGTTCGAACCGTGGTCGAGTCAAACCAATGACTTAGAAATTGATACTTGTCGCTTCCTAGCTTGGCACTTGCCATTATTAGGATAGGGCAAGGAATGGTTAGCTCAGTGACTGAGTGGGATATCTGTTTGTTTGTTGGTTGATTTACGTCCTAGCAACATCTAAGGTCATATCAGGATGGGTACCGACTTGTGACAGTGCGCACTCATGGTGACTTTATAGTGCTGTCCCACTTGGAAACCAGGCCGCCAGCACCATGACCTGGTATCCCACTCAGTCACATTTTCCGGACACTGAGCACACCAGTCCTTGCCCTGTCCTAATAATGCCGAGCGCCTGGCTAGGAAGCGACAAGTATCAATTTTAAAGTCATTGGTTTGACTCGACCAGGGTTCGAACCCACGATCTACCAGCATGGAAGACGGAGAGTGGGATACCAGGTCATGGTGCTGGTGGCCTGGTCTCCCAGTGGGGCAGCACTATAAAGTCACCAGGAGTGTACACTGCCACAAGTCGGTACCCGTCCTGATATGACATTAGATGTCACCAGGACGTAAAGCTCCAACAACCACCCAACAAGAGGGGATTGAGAGGTAGTTGAAGATTGTCGTGGGTGTGATGAAAATGGGAAATATTGTGCCTAGAGCGGGACTCGAACCCACATCTCTTTGCATTCCGGGCCAGTGTGCTAACCATTACACCACCTAGGCTCCCTGATATCAACACACTCCCCACGCCTACCTGTCTATGTGGTTACTTGCCTGAGAGGTCAGTGCAGACCACTACACTCGTCCCCTGGAATTGTAAGTCTTGTAATGCTTACAATTACATACATACAGGCAATGCACTTACACATACATACACAGGGTAGGTTCAACAACCATACAGCGCAAAGCTTGTACAGGATCCTGATCACGGCAACCAGTGTCGTGGGGGTGATGAAAATGGGAAATACTGCGCCTAGAGCGGGACTCGAACCCACATCTCTTTGCATTCCGGGCCAGTGTGCTAACCATTACACCACCTAGGCTCCCTGATATCAATACACTCCCCACGCCTACCTGTCTATGTGGTTACTTGCCTGAGAGGTCAGTGCAGACCACTACAAGATGTATATAAATCTTTTTTTATAATTAATGGAAGCTGAAGCGTCAACGAGAAGGTACTAAGACTAAGAGGTAGTTGAAGACTTATATACATGTTTTTATAATTAATGGAAGCTGAAGCATCAACGAGAAGGTACTAAGACTAAAAGATGGCCGGTACACACCTACCGTTTGTGCGCGCACACCTCCCGTTTACGATCAAAAACTGCCCGTTTCGCGCACAAAAATCACTAGGTGTGCGCCCCCTGCCCACACCTAGCGATTGCGATTCGCGCATAAAACTCAGTTTTTAGGGCTAAAACGGTAGGTGTGTGCTAGCGATTCGCGATTCGAAAAATGAATTGGCCTGTTTTCAGTTTTAAGCGGATCGGGAGTTTTAGTGCGCGAATCGTAAACGGTAGGTGTGTACCGGCCATATATAAGAGGTAGTTGAAGACTTATATACATCTTTTTATAATTAATGGAAGCTGAAGCGTCAATGAGAAGGTACTAAGACTAAGAGGTAGTTGAAGACTTATATACAATCTTTTTATAATTAATGATAGCTGAAGCGTCAACGAGAGGGTACTAAGAGGTAGTTGAAGGCTATATAAATCATAAAATGTGTTTATACTAATGGAAGCAGAAGCAGACGACAATAGGGCACTGAAACTGAAAGGTAGTTGAAAAACTTTTTTTAAATCATGAATCTATATTTTTGTTATCGTGTAACATGTATTTGGTGCACCACTCTCAGCTGTTTGGTAGTTTTCCAAATAGGTCCAGTCTCCTCGGGGGTGGTCCGTGTGTGACTGTGAGGGGGCGGGCTAGTGACGGATGGCTGTGGGGGGTGGGGGTGGGGTGGTGGTGGGGGGGGGGGGGCTTGGAGGTCAGTGGACAGTGGACAATATACATTGTGGTGAGAGACGGTGACGGGGGGGAGGAGGGGGGGGGGGGGGGAGGCAACTTCCCGTATTTAGGTCAGGAGTTCTGACCGAGTCTGTACCGACAGTGGCCGACCACACGTCACTTGTTTCACGGCACACAGGTACCGGCGCATTCAGCCCCGCCCCCCCTCCACCCCCCCCCCCTCCGCACCTAGAGGGGGTCGTGTTCTTAGGCCACGCCCACCTCCCTACAGCTAGAATTAGCCCTGCAGTACCACCCCCCCCCTAACGCATGCACACCCGCACACGCATACACATACACACAGACGCGCCTGTGTGTTGGTAATGCTAGGTACACACCTACCGTTTACGACTCGTGCACTAAAACTCACGACCCGACCCGACCCGCTTAAAACTGAAAACGGGCCGATTCATTTTTCGAATCCCGAATCGCAATCGTAAGGAAGCACTTTTAGCCCTAAAATTGAGTTTTAAGTCGCGAATCGCAATCGGTAGGTGTGCTAGGGGAGTGCACACCTCAAGACTTTTGGGCAATTTTAGATCGAATACGGTAGGTGGATGCAGTAAAATGGTAGGTGTGTACCTAGCATTAAAGTTGCATAGTCCGATGGTTTTGAGTTTCTGCCATTTTTCTGAGATAAACATACTAAATTGATCGTTATAATCTACTGTACTTTAGCCTGAAGTAACTTTTATTTGAAATGGCTAACTTCTGAGATATTTGAAGTGCAAACATGTAAGATTAGTTTTGGCAAGCATGCCAAAAACTCTTGACTGCATAGGTTTCAGCAGTAACAGGTTCTATTGAATTGGCTTGGTATTCCGTTCTATGTGACAACAAAGGCTTAATAAGTGAACCAGCATCTATATTAGATATGTAGAATCAATTCTAGATAATTGTTTTGTTTTTGAAAATTGGATGCTTGATCGGACTATGCAGCTTTAAGGAGGATGTGGGGGGTACTTGTGACACAAAAACACCTTATTTCGGAAGAAAATTAACAGTTTGTTTCTGTAATGATTGTTGGGGTTTCGTTTATGGATGAAATATTATGTATGCCAATCCTGAATAGTATGGGTTTTAATGGGATTATATACAATGGTTGGTTGGTTGGTTTGGTTGTTAGGGTTTTGCATCCTAGCAACATATATGGTCATATCAGGATGGGTACCGACTTGTGACAGTGTGCACACAATGCTGTCCCACTGGAAGATCAGGCGGCCGGCACCGTGACCTGATATCCCACTCAGTCACATTATCCGCACACTGAGCTAACCCGTCCTTGCCCTATCCTAATATTACAAATAGTCAGGCTAGGAAGCGACATGTATCAATTTTGTTAATCATTGGTTTGACTCGGCTGGCATAATAATGTATATATATAAGCATGTCTGTGCTATTTACCAAATGCCATACGTGTGTGTTTATACCCTGTATAGATTTCCTATGTAGATATCTGCATCCTGATATGACCTTAGATGTTGCTAGGATGCAAAACCTTAACAAACGAACCTATGTAGATATACTGTGCATACATGGATGTGTATATATATATATATATATATATATATATATATATATATATATATATATATATACGAGGTTTACCTCATGGGGGGGGGTCTTACATCTTAGCAACATCTCAGATCACATACCATCCATAGATTCTGTTCTAAGATCAACTCATCAGGACGGGGGTCGACTTGTGACAGTGCTCACTGTAGATAAAAGATTCACCCGGTAATTGTAGTACACAGGTGAATGACAACATAGTCTAAATATGGCCGAAAATAGCTTTAGTATGGAACAAGAAGTAGAATGCCTGGCACCAGTGTCAAATGAATACTTATATCAGCACAGAGTTGGTGAAATGGGAGAGAATGCAAAAAGACAAGATGGCGGCCAGAGAATGCCATCGATTTCACTTTTAAATTTCATTAAAAGATGTGTTTTATTATATTTTCCAACTCAAAAGTAGCTGGTAAATATGAAGACATATACAAAGAATGTTGCTTCTTAGATTGTGAAATTAGGCTCTCATAAAGACTCATTTCATTAGCCCGATTTTTCGACCGTTTTTATATAAGGCTGGTCTTCACCCCTGTACTGGAAGTACGGGGTGACAGAATCTTGTATCTATGCACACTGATGCTGACTTCATATTGCTGTCGAAACTGGGATACAGTGCCACCAGCACCATGACCCACAACTTACCGTGATACTGAGCCAACAAGTCTTTGCTCTATCCTAGCCGAGTGCCAGTCAAGGTGGTGACAAGTATTAGATTTATAAGTTTGACTCGGCCGGGGATTGATCCCATCATCACCCCCCCCCCGCCCCCCATCCCATATGGGGGAAGCGGGTGCCTCACCCACTACGCCGCCTGTTATATTTATTTATAAGTCATTGGTTTGACTCGGCCGGGGATTGATCCCATTACCACCCGACCCCATTAGAGGGAAGCGGGTACACTACCCGATAGGCCGTCCGTTCCGACAGGCTGCCTACTTCACTACTACTAGAAATATTAGCTGGGGTGTGTGCTGGGTGGCTAGATGTGGTAGCCAAATTGGGTAGAACACAGGTTTCCTGTGTCGAATGTCTGGAGTTTGAATCACAGCTGAGTCAAACCAATGACTTACAAAATTGATATGTGCCACTATCTAGCCTGGCGCTCGGCATTACTAGGATATGGCAAGGGGTGGTTTCCTCAGTATCAGGATAATTGAACGGACACAAAACAAGCACAGTAGTATATAAGTGGCATTTATTCTTACTAATCTTTCTTGTTACAGGTAAGTCATGAAATTTGAAGTCTTATTGAGAGTAAAGTTCGAGGATCCCAGGCACTAACCCCATCAATTACGATAATTAGTTGGGTGGGTGGGACGGTTAAATCTAAGCTAGCGAAACACGTCCACCCGATTGAGATGCTCTGGTCGAAGTGTCTAGAAAAGGAACTGCATCATAGCTCGTTACGGAGAATTACAGCAGGTGGCGCCTAAGTCGGAATAAAGCATATTAGTTCCAAAGGACAATATAGATGGCGCCATAAGTTGCGTCCATAGAAACGGTATGTACTTCTTTTACGGGTTCAATTACCCATGTTGATATCAACATCGACAATGTGACTGAGTGGGCAGTTGAAACATTGTGTCGGTGGCCTGGTCTCCCAGTGGGGCAGGACTATAAAGTCGCCATGAGTGTGCACTATCACAAGTAGGTACTTGTCCTGATATTACCCTAAATGTTGTCAGGATGTAAAACCCCAACCAAACAAACTATGTCAGGCGCATACTCTGCAGTGTTGGTTGCAGCTACTGGTCTCTCCTCCTTTCTGTCTTCAATTGCCATAATAGAATGCCTATTTACTGTGGATGACAGTATTTTTCTTGGTTGTATTTTTTTGTGTGCGGGGGGGGGGGTTAAAAAAGAAAAACTATGTAGCCTTTTGTCTATGCTGATTATACAGAGCGCTTCAGTTGTCTTTACCTGGTAGGCAAATATTTCTTTTCATCCGAAACTTGTCGGCAGTGTGGGAATGGTAGCTTTTGAAGCTTGCACAGTCCCTCGGGGTGCAGGGACCTTTAAGCGATGCGTTTCGCCATTTCAAGGCAAAGTAAACCATTTTTTCCCATTATACGCTGATAACCGGAGGTTATTGCTGGCGGTAATTGTGGATTGGTTTCCAGGCCTGCAGCGATACCAAGTTATTGTTCACAGGGTTACCTGCAGGCACAAAATTGGAGCTACCAGACCGGAACGAGGCTTGACATCCGGTCACCTGACCTCCAACTGCCATTAGGCCTTTGTAAATGATTTATAGTGGCAATTATGAAACTCGTTCTTTTAAAAAAAAAAGGTTTTCGCATTAATAAATAGGTGCGTAATGGACTTATATGATCTATATATGTGCATATATATATATATATTTGTTTGTTGTTGTATGTCCTAGCAACATCTAAGGTCATACCAGGACGCGTACCGACTTGTGACTGTGTGCACTCATGGCCTTTTTAGTTATGCGCCACTGGGAGACCAGGCCACCAGCACCATGACCTGATATCCCACTCAGTCACATTATCCTGACACTGAGCCAATTGGTCCTTGCCCAATTCTAATAATGCCGAGCTAGGAAGCAACAAGTATAAATTGTTAAGTCATTGGTTTGACTCGACCAGGGTTCGAACCCATGGATCAATGGGTTCAGATCACCCGATCTATGTACATACATACATACATACATACATACATACATACACATACATACATACACATACATACATACACATACATACATACACATACACACATACACACACATACACACATGCATACATACATACACACATACACACATACACACATACATACACACATACACACACATATACACACATACACACACATACACACACATACACACACATACACACATACACACACATACACACATACACACATATACACACATACACACACATACACACACATACACATACATACACGCACACACATACATATATATAGGGAGTGGGCCGTAGCTCAGGCGGTAGAGTGTACACCTGTGACGGTTTGGATCATCTGATCGATCCTGTTCAGTGGACACATTTACAGTTTGGGCTATTTTCCATTCCAAACAGTGGTCCATGACTGGTTCCTCAAAGGCTATGGTATGTGCTGTCCTGTCTGTGGGAAAGTTCATATATAAGACCCCTTGCTGCTTATCGGAAAGAGTAGCCCATGTGGCGGCAGTGGGTTTCCTCCCAAAAGAAATGTCAGAATGACCATATGTTTGACGTCCAATAACCGGTGATAAAAATCAATGTGCTCTAGAGGCGTCATTAAATAAAACAAAGTTCTGGTATCAAATGGCGATAGCTCAAGTCACCAGAAAGGATACAGAGATGAGAGCGGTATAAGATGGAGCTTATTACTCAATTAATATAAATATGTGTAGAACTCAATTTGTCAAAAAAATCGACTTCATGCGATGAAATGGGTCAGATAGTCTACGAATAATACTATATGAATAGAAATAAGCAGCTATTCTAATACTTTTCTCCAACTATATAGTGAGTATTACCTATTTCTACATTAGCTTTGTTTAGTTCCCATTCCTACCGCTTGGTACCACCGGCGCTTTGCAACTTTCGACATTGCCGTTTTACTTGTCGAAAACATGTCATATCGCTATAGCGAAATAGCGAATGGTAGACAGGAAGTGTGAACACTTATTTGTCTCTTATTTTTGCTTGAGTGCAAGTAAATAAGCAACATAATATCATACTTTTAATAAACAGTCTTTTGCTACAGACAAGTGGTTAGACCTTGGGCGTGGTGGATGGGATTTAGTTGCTTTCATACAGTAATATGTGGGTCACTGACGTTCTTTGAAATAATTATTTAAAGACCGTTAGTCATTATGCGCTAAGAATACGTATGAATAGAGCTCTCACTAAGTCTTAGCTTAGCAATGGTATTTCTAGTTATCTATTGTCTAATGCATATATACATAAGTATATACATACATATATATATATTTATATATATATATAATATATAAATATATATATATTATATATTATATATATATACGCCTATACCTGCATATACACCCCACACACATATATAAGGGTACATCCAATAGTGAGAATTTATCTTGCTTTGAGTTCTGGTGCCTTTGACTTCATTCGCTATATAGGGTATGCACTGACGTCACACTAAACAGAAGTGCGGCCATTGTGCTGATAGTAACCAAAATAATAAACACACTGTCACACTGCAAACTCAATGGCTATGAGCAATCTTCATACAGAAAAAGTTAAATTTCTCTAAAACCACACCACCTAGAAACAAATCGCTTGGTACACATATAGAAAACATGTTTACCAAAAAGATTATATTAAATTGATAAGGGTAGGGTTCTGCATTTCTCTTAATTTTGAATAAAACTAATGTTTTGCACTGCGTGTACCGGCAAACTCAAGGCATTGTCAATGGTCATGAGCAATCTTAATACAGAAAAAGTTAAATATCTCTAAAACCACACCACCTAGAAACAAATCGCTTGGTACACATATAGAAAACATGTTTACCAAAAAGATTATATTAAATTGATACGGTTAGGGTTCTGGGTTTCTCTTAATTTTGAATAAAACTAATGTTTTGCACTGTGCGTACCAGCAAACTCAAGGCATTGTCAATTGTCGTGAGCAATCTTCATACAGAAGAAGTGAAATATCTCTACAACCACACGACCTAGAAACAAATCGCTTGGTACACATATAGAAAACATGTTTACCAAAAAGATTATATTAAATTGATATAGTTAGGGTTCTGCCTTTCTATTAATTTTGAATGAAATAGACGTTTTGCACTGCGCGTACCGGCAAACTCTATGGGTTGTTTACTAGTTGATATCGCCACAATGGCCGCGCATCCGGTTGATGATGTCACGTGAATACCCTATATTATGCAATGTACCCACTGCTGTGTGTTACAGGTTTGAACAGTCTGTATTAGCTCCTATATATTCTCTGCCTGCTATTCTGAGCCTCACCTGACTGCAGTACCTAATACACACCCTGTATACCTTGTGTTACAAGTCTGAACTGATTGCAATACCAAATACATCCTCTCTCCACCTCACAACGGCTGTGTTCGATTATGACACTCTGGACCATTCGGGTGATCCGAGTCATCGGGATTTCAAATAGAACACCGCGGTGGTGTGCAAAAGGATCCGACCCCAGTGCCCCACGTCTTGGATGGGGGTGCCCGGAGCATGTGTGCTGGTTCCTGTGTGTGTCATGTGTTGCAAAGCTTTTCCCTTTTTTTAAATGTAAAAGACCATCCATATTAAAATGGACATATAACTAAATTATGCAATCATAAAATCTTTAATCCTATTTTGCTGTTGGTATATTGATTATTTAGAAGAGGAAAAAGGTTTTGGAGTAAGCCACCATTTTTTCTCCCACCGAGCATGTTCGTTTATGCAACGCAAGGTTGTAGGGCCTGCGCATGCGCACAAATGTGGTTCGGATGATCCGAGTTGTTTAATCGAGTTTTGTTTTTTGTGTGTGGGGGTGGGTGGTTGGTTTTTGTTGGTGTGGGTTGGGTGTTGTGGTGGTTGACTTAAATATTTATACTTGTCACTTCCTAGCCTGGCGCTTGGCATTATTAGGATATGGCAAGGACTGGTTGGCTCAGTGTCAGGATAATGTGACTGAGTGGGATATTAGGTCATGGTGCTGGTGGCCTGGTCTCCCGGTGGGGCAGCACTATAAAGTCACCATGAGTGCGCACTGTAACAAGTCGGTACCCGTCCTGATATGACCTTAGATGTTACTAGGATGTAAAACAACAAACAAGCAAACTATTCCTTGTGTTGCAAATCTAATCTGACTGTAACACCTAACACATACCTTCTTCACCTTGTCACCTGAACTGTCTGCAATCCTAATGGAATACTGTCCACGTTGTGTTGCAGGTGGTGTCGCTGAGCCAGCATTATGTGCGACCACAAACAGACGACATTTCCGAGACTGTTCTCACCGAAGAGTGCAAGGCACAGACAGGCCTCCCAGAGGAACTCATCAAGAATGCGCAGCCCTTGGAGCAGGTCCTCGACGAGGTAGGTCAAGGTCACACAGCGCCGGGGTCACCAGTAAACCAGCACTTCCGGGTTCTTACTGACACTGTCCAACCAGGTCCCTTGCCACCTTTCACTACCCCGCTAATGGGTGGCCATTTTGGTAGATCGTGGGGATTCAAACACACCGGTTTGAACCCTGGTCGAGTCAAACCAATGACATACAAAATTATACTTGTCGCTTCCTAGCGGGCGATCACCATTATTAGGATAGGTCAAGGACTGATTGACTCAGTGTCAGGATAATGTGACTGAGTGGGATATCAGTTAATGGTTATGATGGGCTGGTGTCCCAGTGGGGCAGCACTATTAAATCACCATGAGTGTGCACTGTCACAAGTCGGTACCCATTCTGATATGCCCTCAGATGTTGCCAGGATGTATAACTCCAACATCATCATCATCATCATGCTGTTGATCGCGATGCGACAAAGACTGCTTTCATTAATTGACTGTCGCTCTCCATTTAGCTCTCTGCTGTGAGAGTGATATCCATGAGTTGGTCTTAATCTCTCTCAGCTTCAGGTTTCTCTTGATGGTATCCTTGAACCGGAGACGAGGGCACACTCTCTTTCTGTAACGAGAAGACAGTTGAGAGTAGAGGATTTGCTTTGGTAGCCTGTCTGATCACATCCTCATGAGGTGTCCAGTCCACCGGAGATTCTTTTTGATCAGAAGATCTTCCATAGAGGGCAGCCCTGCCTAATTCCTTATTTGTCACTTTGTCCTTACAGGTAGCCTCATGATCGAACGCAAATGTCACATCATGAAGGCATGCAGCCTTTTCACCTGTCATCTGTACACTGTCCAGGCCTCGGCTCCGTATAGTAGGGTGGATAGCACAATTGCATAGTAGATCTTGCCTTTGACCCACATAGACACATGGTGGTGGTTCCAGAGTCTCTGGCGTAGTCGACCGAAAGATGCACTAGCCTTGGCCATCGTCCTCTGTATTTCAGCATCAATGCATCCATCACTTGATATAGTGCTTCCGAGGTAGGTGAATTCCGGAACAGAGTTCAGCTTGTTTCTGTCAACCATGATATCCTCCTCTCAGGTTCTTATAGAGTTGGGTTGGTACAGCACCTCCGTCTTCTTGATGTTAATCTTCAGGCCAGACTTCTTTGATGCATCGGAGAAAGCATCCACTATTTTCTGGATCTCTTCAGCAGAGTGGGCAACCAGTGCATCTGCGAATAGCAGCTCTCTCACCAGTATCCGAGTAGTCTTGGTCTTCGCTCTGAAGTGTGTGACGTTGAATAGGTCAGCGCTCTGTCTGAGCTGTATATAGTCGCCATCCCCCATGCCTCGAAAAGCCTCGTCGAGCATTGCTGAAAGGAAGATGGAGAAGAGCATGGGGGCCAGTACACAACCTTGCTTGACCCCATTGGTAACCCCGAAAGATTCCGAGACTTCCCCTCCAACACTAACATTCACCATCACTCCTGTATGTAGAGCCTCGATCATAGTTGTGAACTTCTCTTAGCATCCATACTTCCTCAGTCGCTGCCATAGCCCGGTCCTCCCAACTGTATTAAACGCCTTAGTGAAATCGACAAATACCATGACCACTGGTCGGTCCTGCTCAATGGACTTTTCTTGTAGCTGTCGGAGACAAAATATCATATTCACAGTGCTCTGGTTACCTCTGAAGCCACACTGTGTCTCCGGAACTACATCAGGTGTTATGTGAATAGATAGTCTGTTGAGGAGGATCCTGGCGAAGATAGCAACAAGCAATCAAGTAATGGGCGGATGTGGGTCTGGGTCTGGGTGTATGGATCTGGTGGTGGGGTATTGGAGAGTGTACACTCTATCAACCCCGTTTATCGCCCACAATCACTGGGTCATATGACTAAAACCATGAGATTGACCTTGTTAGCACAGGTGTAAGGATCAGGAGGGTGTGTGCATACCTTTCCAGCTGTAATATAGCTTTAAGTATAAGCTGACTGCCCCCCCCCACCCCCACACACACACATTAATCAAGACTAACCCCAGTTTCTCCGTTGCATATAATCCACGCCCAAACAAATATTTCAATCTGACAAACGTCTGCTATAGGCTGCCCCGCCACCTTATATACAACGACTAGGATACCTAGTGGTGAAAATGACCAGCGATACGTATCACCATGGGGCAGCACTATGAAGTCGGCATCAATACGCACTGTCGTAAAAAAAAGTCTGGACATGTCCTGTGTGACCTTCGATGTTGTTAGTAACTCCCAGTATATTTAAACTTATAACTAAACCTGAACACAAAAGAAAAATCTCAATTTTAATATAAAGCTCAATGTGAACACGAAATTGAACGTGAACATGAATATAAACTGAAAATGAACTAAATATGAACTGAACGTGAAATTGAACATGAACTGAACATAAATCTTCAGATTGCAACGTCCGATGAAAGTATATAATTTTCTAAACCAAAACACTTATCTAGATTTGATTCTACATATCCAACTTAGATACTGGTGCACTAATTAAGCATTTGTTGCTACATAGAAGGGCATAATAAGTCAATTAATAGAAACCGTTACTACTGAAGTCTATGGTGTCAGAGTTTTGGCATGGTTACCAAAATTATTTGGCATGTTTTGATGTCAAATATCTCCAAACTTAGGCATTTGAAATTAAAGTTACTTAAAACTAAAGTAAAGTAGATTATAACGATTAGTATAATATATTTACCTCAGAAAATAGCAAACATTCAAAAGCATCGGACTATGCAACTTGAAGCATTTGTTGATGCGCAAAAGGGAAAACTAAGTCAATTTAATTTAATAGTGCATGCTTCTGCTAATGCCTAAGATGTCACCTTTTTAACTTGCTTGCCAAAATTAATTTAAATATGTTTTTACTTTGAATTTCTCCAAATTTAGCCATTTAAAATAAGATACTTCAAAGTAAAGTAGATTATAATGATCAACAAAATTTATTTACATATAACCACGCCAAAATGGTAGAAACTACTATACATTTTCAACTTGAAATAAAGCTGAGTCTAAAGCTCGTCTAAAAGCTGAATCTGCGAACTGAATCTCAGAATTAAAATCGAATCTAGAAAATTAATCTGAAATCTGAATCTAGAATCTGAATCTAGGAATTGAATTTAGAAAATGAACCAAGAATCTGAATCTAGAAACTGGTTCTGAAGACTGAATCTAGAATCTGAATCTAGAATCTGGATCTAGAATCTGGATCTAGAATGTGAGAACTGATTCTCTAATCTGAATCTAGAATATGAAAACTGAATCTAGAATATGAAAACTGAATCTAGAAACCGAATCTAGAATATAAAGCTACACCTTGGTTGCTGCCGGTGTTGTTACAGTTCCTTCTCGCGTACGTTGCATAAGTCGTCACCTCATAGGCACACACTTAGAAGTTAGAGATGCTGCTCACCCAACCCTGACTACAGTGAGTTCGGCCTATCACATTTGCATCCCCCCCCCCCCCCCCCCTTGTGCATGACTTAAGAATTGTGGACGCGTCACCGGTGCGCACACCGGCCCGACGCCGTCACGCCGACCTAGTCAGACTGCGCAGTCACCCCGCGTGCAGTTGGCAAGGCAACCGGGCTAATTAGGCACGCTTGTTATCTGCGCTTTGCTTCCCAGTCTTGAAGCAGGCGTTTAACTATAATGATAGCTGAGAAGATGGCACGATAAACCGTTCGGGTTTAAGTGTGTGTGGTTAGGGCAGCCACTAAGAGTATGAGCCTGTTTGGATTTTGTTGTGTGTGAGTTATGTGGGTTGCTAAGAGTATGAGGTGTTTGGCTATTGTGTGTGTAAAGTTATGATGTGTATGTATGTGTATGATGTGTAATTATGGCTAATATGTATGTTGCGATGAGTCTGTGTAGTTATCATGTATGTGTAGTTATAAGGAATGTGTATTTAAAATATCTCTATAGCTGTACTGTCTCTATAGATGTACTGTCTCTATAGCTGTACTGTCTTTATAGCCTTACTGTCTCTAATAAAGTAATAGCTGTACTGTCTCTAGTTAGTAATAGGTGTACTGTCTCCATAGCTGTTCTGTCTCTATAGTTGTAATGACTCAATAGTTGTAATGTCTCTATAGTTGTAATGTCTCTATAGCTGTACAGTCTCTCTAGCTGTACTGTCTCTATAGTGTTCTGTCTCTATAGCTGTACTGTCTCTATAGCTGTACTGTCTCTAATAGCAGTACTGTCTCTAATACTAATAGTTGTACTGTCTCTAATAGCTGTACTGCCTCTAATAGTTGTACTGTCTATTAGCTGTACTGTCTCTTATAATGTACTGTCTCTAATATATGTACTGTCTCTTATAGCTGTACTGTCTCTAATATCGGTACTGTCTCTTACAGCTGAACTGTCTCTTACAGCTGAACTGTCTCTAATATCCGTACTGTCTCTTATAGCTGTATTGTCTCTAATATCGGTACTGTCTCTTATAGCTGTACTGGCTCTTATAGCTGTATTGTCTCTAATATCGGTACTGTCTCTTATAGCTGTACTGTCTCTAATATCGGTACTGTCTCTTATAGCTGTACTGTCTCTTACAGCTGAACTGTCTCTAATATCCGTACTGTCTCTTATAGCTGTACTGTCTCTAATATCCGTACTGTCTCTTATAGCTGTACTGTCTCTTACAGCTGAACTGTCTCTAATATCTGTACTGTCTCTTATAGCTGTACTGTCTCTTATAGCTGTACTGTCTCTTACAGCTGAACTGTCTCTAATATCTGTACTGTCTCTTATAGCTGTACTGTCTCTTACAGCTGTACTGTCTCTAATATCCGTACTGTCTCTTATAGCTGTACTGTCTCTTATACCTGTACTGTCTCTTATAGCTGTACTGTCTCTTACAGCTGAACTGTCTCTAATATCTGTACTGTCTCTTATAGCTGTACTGTCTCTTACAGCTGTACTGTCTCTAATATCCGTACTGTCTCTTATAGCTGTACTGTCTCTTATACCTGTACTGTCTCTAATATCCGTACTGTCTCTAATATCCGTACGGTCTCTTATAGCTGTACTGTCTCTAATATCCGTACTGTCTCTTATAGCTGTACTGTCTCTTATACCTGTACTGTCTCTAATATCCGTACTGTCTCTAATATCCGTACGGTCTCTTATAGCTGTACTGTCTCTTATAGCTGTACTGTCTCTAATATCCGTACTGTCTCTAATATCCGTACGGTCTCTTATAGCTGTATTGTCTCTAATATCGGTACTGTCTCTTATAGCTGTACTGTCTCTTATACCTGTACTGTCTCTAATATCGGTACTGTCTCTTATAGCTGTACTGTCTCTTACAGCTGAACTGTCTTTAATATCCGTACTGTCTCTTATAGCTGTATTGTCTCTAATATCTGTACTGTCTCTTATACCTGTACTGTCTCTAATATCGGTACTGTCTCTTATAGCTGTACTGTCTCTTATACCTGTACTGTCTCTAATATCCGTACTGTCTCTTATAATGTACTGTCTCTAATATCCGTACTGTCTCTTATACCTGTACTGTCTCTAATATCGGTACTGTCTCTAATAGTTGTACTGTCTCTTACAGCTGAACTGTCTCTAATATCCGTACGGTCTCTTATAGCTGTATTGTCTCTAATATCGGTACTGTCTCTTATAGCTGTACTGTCTCTTATACCTGTACTGTCTCTAATATCCGTACTGTCTCTTATACCTGTACTGTCTCTAATATCCATACTGTCTCTTATAGCTGTACTGTCTCTTATACCTGTATTGTCTCTAATATCGGTACTGTCTCTTATAGCTGTACTGTCTCTTACAGCTGAACTGTCTTTAATATCCGTACTGTCTCTTATAGCTGTATTGTCTCTAATATCTGTACTGTCTCTTATACCTGTACTGTCTCTAATATCGGTACTGTCTCTTATAGCTGTACTGTCTATTAGCTGTACTGTCTCTTATAATGTACTGTCTCTAATATATGTACGGTCTCTTATAGCTGTATTGTCTCTAATATCGGTACTGTCTCTTATAGCTGTACTGTCTCTTACAGCTGAACTGTCTTTAATATCCGTACTGTCTCTTATAGCTGTACTGTCTCTAATATCGGTACTGTCTCTTATAGCTGTACTGTCTCTTACAGCTGAACTGTCTCTAATATCCGTACGGTCTCTTATAGCTGTACTGTCTCTAATAGCTGTCCTTTCCCTAGTAGCTGTAGTGTCTCTAATAGATGTACTGTCTATAATAGTTGTACTACCTTTAATAGCTGTACTGTCTCTAATAGCTGTACTGTCTCTTATACCTGTACTGTCTCTAATAGCTGTCCTTTCCCTACTAGCTGTAATGTCTCTAATAGATGTACTGTCTATAATAGTTGTACTACCTTTAATAGCTGTACTGTCTCTAATACTATAGCTGTACTATGTCTTAGTTATAGGTGTACTGTGTTTATTAAAGAGCCATTAAAAAATATCCTCGAAATTCTTGATCATATATCATAGAGTACATATATGTGTGTGTGTATTCTGTAATATATTATGGGAGCATTCCCCTCCCCTCCTTCAGTTCCTTTAGGTTAGCTGACCAATACTAAACACCTATATACTCTGTAATATGGCCTTTGGTTAACATGGGGGTGGGCGCCACCTATGAGTGGTATCTGAATTATTTATATATAATATGTGTATAATATAATGCATGTGTATATATATACAACATTGTGTATATACTGTGTATATATATTCATATATATATACAGTATATACAACATTGTGTATATATTGTGTATATATATTCATATATATAATGTATGTATACGTATGTGTGCATATAAAAGTAGAAACTCGCATTTTAATATTCATGTCAAAATTCATAGCCATACAGAGGTGACATCAGGGAAAGCTATTTCAGTGTAACCCCCCCCCCCCCCCCCCCCACCACCACCACCAACAACAACAACCAACCACCGGGGTTACATTTATAAGTGTGTTTAATTAGGTGTGCCGGCATTATAATTCATTACTATGCTTGCCAGAGGAGACCCTACTCCAGTGCTTAATTTAAAAGTCGTTACCACGTTCAATTCCATATAATGTCCCCAGTCGTTGGGATAACATATTGTTGTTATGAATATAACTAAAATGTCATATCTAACTTAACGTAATGTTGCATAGTTCGATGGTTTTGAATTTCTGTCATTATTCTGAGATCAATATATTAAATTGATTTGTTATAATCTACTTTACTTTAGTTTGAAATAACTTTTCTTTGTAAATGGCTATGTTTTGAAATATTTGAAATGCAAACATATCCTTTATCAGTGACAGGTTCTATTAAAATGCCTCAGTATTCCCTTCTATGTAGCAGCAGCACATGCTTAAGAAGTACATCAGTATCTAAATTAGATATGTAGAATAAAATCTAGATAATTGTTTTGGTTTTGAAAATGTGATGCTTTATCAGACTATGCCGCTTTAAACTAATTTTCCTTCACCTTCCCATAACAACAAGGGTCAGTGTGGTACTGATGCCTTTTTAACCGGCTTTCTGCACATTTTCATGTTTTTCCATGGCCTTCTCGGAGTCGGCGAACATTTTCCCTTGTCTATTCTCTGTTCATGTTGTCCTTCCACCTATTCTTTGCCTGTTGTCTTCTTCTGCTTCTGGTAGGTCGTGGGATTCAAACCCACGGATTCGAACCCTGGTCGCATCAAACAAATGACTTAAAAATTTATACTTGTCTCTTCCTAGCCAGGCACTCGGCATTATTAGGATAGGGCAAGGATTGGTTGGCTCAGTGTCTGGATAATGTGACTGAGTGCGATATCAGGTCATGGTGCTGGTGGCCTGATTTCCCAGTAGTGCAGCACTATAAAGTTGCCATGACTGTGCACTATCACAAGTCGGTACCCATCCTGGTATGACCGTAGATGTTGTGAGCACGTACAATTCTAACAACCAACCAATCAATTGCATAACTTAAGTTGTATAGAAATTGCTGCTGTGGGAAAGTCAGCATTGCATAGCAAATATCTTTATCTAGCAAATCATTCTTTATCTGACCAGAAACATAATTGTAAAATGGCTAAAGCTCGAATCTGTGGTTGTGTAGGCAGGCTATAGTGACATTAATACAGACAAAGAGAAAGGAAGAGTATAAAGTGTAAAGAAGGAGAGAGAGTCAAGCCCTCTGGTTTATTATTTATATGGTTACATGGGTTCATTGTAGAGTATCACCCCACCCCTTTCCCCCAATGGGAAACAAGGGCCTACCAATATGGATCCACCATTCCTGGTCCCCATGGCTACCAGTGGTCTGCCCACCACCATCACCAAGCTGTATGGCTCCCATGGCCACCACCAACCTTGACCCTGAGTGTTGTGATCCTACCCAGCAGAGGGGTAGGGGGTAGGCCCTGAGTGCCCTCACACCCAGCCCTGCCAGCACCACTATGTCTATTTACATCCCACTCACACACCACCAGCACTTACATATATATATATACATACATGCGCTTGATCACGTACACCTGTTTAGTAATAGAACATTTGCATTCCCCCCGATGCTGTAAATCGGAATATTTTACAACCAGCCAGACCTTTGGTGGATGTGGGAATCCTACTGTTTCACACCTGTTCTTTTAGCATGTACTGAATAGTCCTTTGCTGCTGACAAGGGCAGGGTTTAAACACGACTCTATACAATGCTAATGGAATGTCAGCTTTACCTTACCTGGCGTCATCCTTGAGATGGTCCTTTGCTGCTGATATGGCGGCTTTAGAGCATGATTCTGTACACTGTTGATGGAATGTCAGCTTTACCTGATGTGACGTCATCCTTCAGCCGGTTCTTTGCTGGTGACATGGTGCTGATGACATGACTCTGTACAACCTTAATGGAATGTCAGCTTTACCTGATCAGTTGATGTGATCCTTGAGGTGGCCCTTTGCTGTTGCAGTTTTAAATTAGAGCATGACTCTATGCAACGTTAATGGAATGTCAGCTTTACCAGGTCATGTAACGTCAGCTTGGTGCAGGCCTTTGAACATGGTGGCAGTCTAGCATCACTCCCCCCCCCCCCCCCCATCCCCACTAACATCTGCATCACTTGATGCGTCAAGCCAACTTGGCGTGTACACACAGATCCATCTATGCTACGCGCACACTGCACACTGCACACTGCACACTGCACACTGCACACATAGAGGCAGGGAACCACTATCCTGCACCACCCCACATGGCACAATGACGTCACAGAATATCACTTGGAATAATTCACGAAAAATAAAACCTTATAGAATCAACTTGCCGCAGCAACAGTGAGCCGTCAGTGCCCCATCAATATATTGTTGCTATATTTATTTATTTATTTAACTTGTAATCATCAAGCACATGTGATTGGCGAATCGCGTGGAACCCTGTTTTTCTTTTCCGATGCTCTGTGTACCTTCTTTGGCGTCTGTTGTATGCATTTAATTCATGAGCTTCAGTGTTGACTTAAGTCGTTTCCACTTCCCAAAGCCTGGCCAGGGTTCCGTCTTAAGGTCCTGTCACAGTACGATGCATCTCACAAGCGCGCAGCCAATACGCAATGACTTTTTTATGTTGAGAAGCATCGAACTTTTCGGCGCAGGGGGCAAAGTTGGATGTATGCATACCATATACATAGCGTATGGCTAACATGCTTCCGGGCGAAAAACACTCGAATTACACTCACGGTACATTCGCAGAACGCCGGTGAACGTTATATACGTTATTCGATCGCCAGAACTGTGCCTCATACGTTACATATGTCAAAAGATGCTGGAGAAATGCTAAACATACGTTAGACGTACATTATCCATACATTGTCAGTATGCAAACTGTATGTTCCCACTGCCTTTAATGTAGGTCAACATAGAGCAATGTAGTGAATGTTTGTCTAATGTAGTCTAATGTTCATCAACATATGCCTAACGCATAATGTACGGCTGACGTAAAATCCACACATTGTCGAACGTTAAGTTTTGTGCATGGACAAAACTTTGCTGATGCGCCACGCCGTATCTCGATGAACGTCGACGTACATTGACATATACCAACGAGAGAGTAACGCACACATAATGCATAATGATGTATCCCTACGTAGCCGGCAAAAATCACATACATCAGCATACATTGGCGCGATGCGTCGTAATGTGACAGCCCCTTTCCAAGGACATTGGGGGTAGGTGGGGGCGGGGGCGCGCTTTATCAACATTCAATTGTGCTACGCGTGGATGAATGTCTTAGGTCAGACATAGACATTCCAAGAGTGGTCATTGGCTTCAGTGTGGTGGCAGCACAGGTGTACTGGTTTGTGAACCATGTATATGTGTTACTGAAACTCTACATTCAAAATAACCAGGCGCGGTGGCCGAATCGGTAGAGCGCGCGCCTCGCGTGCGGGAGATCGGGAGTTCGTTCCCGGTCGAGTCAAACCATTGACGTATAAAATTGACACTTGTTGCTTCTTAGCCTGGCGGTCTGCATTCCTAGGATAGGGAAAGGACTGGTTGCCTCAGTGTCAGGATAATGTGACTGAGTGGGATATCAGGTCATGGTGCTGGTGGCCTGGTTTCCCAGTGGGGCAGCTCTATAAAGTTGCCCTGATTGCACAGTCACAATTCGGGATCCGTCTTGATATGACCTTAGATGTTACTAGGACGTAAAACAATAAATGAACAAAACAAAAACCCTCCAAAGAAATTGAGAGTAGACATCGCAATGTTTCGGCAGCAAGAGCTACAGTATCAATGGATTTTATTTTTAAATGTCCAATGTTTCATAGACGTTTTATTGCTGGAAACATCTGAGGTTATATCATATAATGACCAAGACCACAATGCGCACTCATGGGGACTTGATAGTGCTGTACCCCTAAAATTCCTTGTCACTGGTACTGTGATCTAATATCATAATATTATAATCATGACATTAGCCAACCTGTTCTTTTCATATTCTAATAATGCAAGGTAACAATCCTCTTCAGTTTTTATCGTAAATGCTTATTTTGACTTTGGGTCAGGTATTGAACTCACAACCTGAACACAGTAAGTGGACGTGCTATCACATAGACGTCCTATTTTTTGTTTGGTACATTAGTTGTTTAAGCAGGGGAAATTTCAGTCGCAGACGACTGCTCTTCCTCATTCCACTGCTCCTTGCCCTATCCTAGTAATGCCGAGCGCCTGGCTAGGAAGCAACAAGTATCAATTTTTAAGTCATTGGTTTGACTCAAGCAGGATTTCGAACCCATGATTTACCAACACGGGAGACGGATGCTCTAACTCATTCGGCCATTCCGTCTGGTTATTCAGATGTGACTTGTACAGTGCAGTCTTCGGCAACCTCTTCCCATTTGCCAATGAACAAATTGTTTTTGTTTTTTTTCTTTCATTTGACTATTCCTCTGATGACACCTGCAATATCAGGAAAACATTGGTTTGAATGCAGAGTTGTCTGTTGAAGAGAGATACTTGTGTATCAATGTCCAGTATGCATGCCTATTGTAGTAGTCTGCACTGACCTTTCAGGCAAGGAGCCACATAGACAAGTAGGCATGGATAGGGTGATTGAATCAAGGAGCCTAGGTTATGTAATGGTTAGCATGTTATCCCCGTAATGGCAAGAAATGTAGGTTCGAATCTTGACCTGGGCACAAGATTTCCCATTTTATGATTTTTATCACCCCCCCCACCCAACGACAATATTTATACACTCCAAGATTCCGCATTCAGAGTCTGTTAGCCGGTGCCATCTAAACAGTGCCCGTCCTGATATGACCTTAGATCGTGCTAGAATGTCAAACGCAAGCAAGCAAAAACCAAATCTAAGTGTCGTTCTTTCTCTGCTTGCCCATGTCTTGCAAACATGTGTTCTCAATATGACTCTAGTATACTTTTGTAGACTGGGTTGTTGCAGTTGGGTGCACCCACCCCTGCCAAACTGGACACCATGTTCTGGCTTTGCAGGGCCCAGCATGCAGTACACCATGCAGTCCCCAAAAGGAAAGTTTGTTTTATTTAACGATGCCTCTAGAGCACATTGATTTTTATCATCAGCTATTGGACGTCAATTATATGGTAAATCCGACAGATTTCTTTGGAGGAAACCCGCTGCCACCACATAGGCTACTCTTTCCGATAAGCAGCATGGTCCATGCTAGATAAAAGATTCACCCGGTACTTGTAGTACACGGGTGAAGGACAACGTAGTGTAAATACGGGCGAAAATAGCTTTAGTATGGAACATGAACTAGAAACTGGCTCCAGTATCAAATGGCTACCCATATAGGCACAGAGCTGGTGAAATGGGAGAGAATGCAAAAAGACAAGATGGCGGCCGCAGAACGCCGTCGATTTCACTTTTAAATCTTATTAAACTAGATATTATATTATATTTTTCAACTCAAAGGTAGCGGGCTATCAATAAGACATATGTAAAGAATAATTGTTGCTTCTTAGATTGTGAAATTATGCTCTCAATTCGTTAACCCGCTTTTTCGACCGTTTTTATATAGGGTTGGTATTCACCCGTGTACTGCGACTGCGAGTACTGGGTGAATCCTTTATCTAGATCCATGCAGTCCCCAAGGATGCCGCTTATATCGGTGTGACGGTCAGAGTCATGTGGGCGACCTGCAGCCACGCACCAGTGTGCATGAATTATACAGCTCCATTCCAACAGCATAAAGACTTGGTTGAATGACCTCATTTGTCCCACCCGGACAATCGAAGTTTTGCCATACGCGTATCGGCAAACTCAATAGCAGTACGCATTTGCTTTGCTGCCAACACCGTTTTCAGCGCATGCGCAGTCGGAACGGTGATCTCGTCTATTGTAGTGTGTATGCAGTGTGTGTAGTATGTGGAGTGTGTGTGGAGTGTGTGTGTAGTGTGTGCAGTGTGTGTCCAGTGCCCAGTTGTGGTGTTTATTGAATGCAAGTTATTAGCCCTCAACTGGCACACACCTATGAGGGGTCCATTCATAAAGTAAACGCATGTACATGCAGGTTTATGCTTAATCACTCCCGCAGCACGGTCTCTATGACAGGCCTGCTAAAAAGTGGTTGGGATGGCTGAGGTATGGAAATAACCACATGAATTAGCTTTGTTTGTTGTTGGTTGTTGTGCTTTTACATCCTGGCCTATGAATTTTTGTTTTTGTTCGTTAGTTGTTTAAGCAGGGGAAATTTGAATCTCGGACGATTGGTCTTCCTCATTCCACTGCTCCTTGCCCTATCCTAATAATGCCCAGTGCCTGGCTCGGCAGCGACAAGTATCAATTTTTACGTCATTGGTTTGACTCGACCAGGGTTCAACCCCCATGATCTACCAACACGGGAGATGGACGCTTTAACTCATTCGGCCATCCTGTCTGGTCTGCAAATTAATATGTAAAATATATTATTTAAATAGTTGCCTATAATAGCCTGCTAATTTTGGGGTGAAGAATTGATTAAATCATGTAGATTAAACTACCTTAAAAGTTTAATACAGTTTCCAGTGGCCGTCATCTTGGTTGTTTTGCATTCTTTCCCAATTCCTCAACTCTATGCTAATAATAAATAAACAATGTATGCTGGAAACGGTGACTCCATAGATTGTCTATAGTTGTTTTATTCTGAGCAGTTTGCTGCTCCGATTTAGACTTGGTCGTCATCCACCCCTAAATGGGTAAGGATTAGCCTTTTATCTAGCTCATGGGTAAGGATGGATCTTTTTATCTATCTAATGGTGAAAAAGCTGCATGCCTTCATGATGCGAAATCTGTGTTCATTCATGAGGCTAAGCTGGAAGGACAATGTGACAAATAAGGAAATACTCGAACGGACGGGGCTGCCCTCTATGGAAGATCTTCTGATCAAAAAGAATCGCCGGTGGACTGGACACCTCATGAGTATGTCACCAGACAGGCTACCAAAGCAGGTCCTCTACTCTCAACTGTCTTCTGGTTACAGAAAGAGAGGGCGCCCTCGTCTCCAATTCAAGGATGCCATCAAGAGAAACCTGAAGCTGAGCCACATTAAGACCGACTCATGGACATCACTCTCAGAGCAGAGAGCTAAATGAGAGCGGCAGTCAAGTAATGAAAGCAGTCTTTGTCGCATCGCGAGCAACAGCATGATGATGATGATGATCTAATTCACACTTTGCTAGTCGCTGGACATTCTCTGAAATACGGACCACTTCGTAATTGTGTAGTCTTGATGGGTACCACGACTTTGCCACTGTTAAATAATCTGGCTTACTCTCGTAATTGTGTGTTGTTGAGACACTGGAAGTACCCTTTAACTAGTGTAATATTTGTTTAATGTATGATAGATAACCAAGGACTACAGAAGCTTTCTACCCTCCACTTCCACCTCCTCTTCTACAATGTCCTCAATTTAAATCGCATAGTTTTCCTAATTAGTTGATTGTTGGCAATGAATTCTATAAGATATTCCTCCACTCCTCCTCTCCCCTCCCCTGCCTCACCTTCCCCCTCACCCATTCGCACCCTCCCCCCCCTCCCCTCACCCCCTCCTCTCACCCCCTCCTCTCACCCCCTCCTCTCACCCCTTCCCCTCACCACCTCCCTTCACCCCCTCCCCTCCCCCCACTCCAACCTCCCAAGGGCTAAAGTCATTGTCAGCCAGCAGTGGGACAGCACAACGCCAGCCACTCTCTCAATTCGGCGACCCTCCACCGGCTGGCCAAGCTGCTGCTGGGTGCTGAGTGCTGGGACAAGCGGCGCAACAACTTCCATTCCACGTGTCTATTATGGCAGCTCATTTGCATATGAAAACCTCGCTCTGCTGACGCCTGCTGATAAGGGGGTTATTCTGGGTGTGGGTGTGGGTGTGGGTGTGGGTGTAAAGGAATGGGGAGCGGGGAAACAGTGCGTGGCAGTGGGTTGGATGGGGTTAGGGGAAGGCTCGGCTGAAAATTGCATTGAAAATTGTGTGTGGGTTGGAGTAAGTGCAGGACGTGGGGGTTGGCTGTGGAGGTCCATAGCTAGGTTGGTCCTCAGCAGTTGGTGGAGGTTTTGTTTGTTTGTTTGTTGTTGTTTTACATCCTAGCAACATCTAGGGTAATATCAGGACGTGTACCGACTTGTTACAGTGCACACTCATGGCAACTTTATAGTGCTGTCCCACTGGGAAACCAGGCTGCTGGCACCATGACCTGATATCCCACTCAGTCACATTATCCTGACACTGAGCACACCAGTCCTTGCCCTATCCAAATAATGCCAAGCACCTGGCTAGGAAGCAACAAGTATCAATTTTTAAGTCATTGGTTTGACTCGACCGGGGTTCGAACCCACAACCCCACAATCTACCAGCACGGGGTTGGTGGAGGTTGTTGACATTGTTGGGGAAGCTTCCGTGGCCAGGTTCCTTTCAAGGCAATCAGACCGCACCAGGTGGCAGGTACAGTCTTACTTCATAAAGGTTAGATACTGTGATGTCACTAAAGGTTGTGGTAGAGCCCAGGGGCCGTATGCATGGGCTGGTGCTACGCGCTGCCGGTGCTACACCCTAGCTCTGGGGTAGCTAGCACCGGCTTGGTGAATTAGGTCAAGTCGTATGCACCGATGCCCAAACCGGTGCGGATAGCAAGCCATGTAGTTATTTATAGATTTGGGAAAGCCCTCTGAGCCTGTTCCTGGTGAGCACCGCTATTTAACAATATTGCCGTCGATTCTTCGGCAGCGGTGGGGTTGTTAATATCGCTTCAATTTTGGGTTTAATTTGACTAAATTTCACTTTTTGAGGATGTTATTCCGTTAAATATGATAGCATTGAATAGATTTGGGCCTAATCGGTACCTAACATCGCAGGGCACCTGCTAGCCTTGTTATTGCTGAGCCTGTTGCCGACGAGCACTGCTATTTGTCAATATCGCGGAGGCGGCGGCGTTAATATCGCTTCGATTTTAGGGTTAATTTGCTCAAATTTCCCTTTTTGAGTATCTAATTCTATTAAATATGATAGCATTGAATAGATTTTGGCCTAATCGGTACCTAACACTGCCGTTAACCCTGATATGAAAGCACGGTAGCTTAGCCTAGGCTACTGTTGGCGGCTAGCGCTAGCACTGCTTCTTGCATGCGGATTCTCCACCGTGAGCTATGTGGTGCCTGCCAAAACTCAGTTAGGGCACTAGCACCACCCCATGCATACGGCCCCATGGGGGTTGGGGTAACTGAAAGGGGACTATTATGAAAATGTCATGAATAGGTTTGGGGGGGGAGGGTTATATGTCCTAGCAACATATCTGGTCATGTCAGGATGGGCACCAACTTATGACAATGCACATTCATGGCAACTTTATAGTGCTGCCCCACTGGCACCATGATATGATATCCCACTCAGTCATATTATCCTGATAGTGAGCTAACCTGCCTTTGCCCTATCCTAGTAATGCCGAGTGCAAGGCTAGGTAGTAACTAGATAAAAGATTCACCCGGTACTTGTAGTACACGGGTGAATGACAACGTAGTCTAAATACGGGCGAAAATAGCTTTAGTATGGAACAGGGAGTAGAATGTCTGCCTCCAGTATCAAATGGATATTTATACAGGTACAGAGTTGGTGAAATGGGAGAGAATGCAAAAAGACAAGATGGCGGCCGTAGAACGCCGTCGATTTCACTTTTAAATCTTATTAAACTAGATATTATATTATATTTTTCAACTCAAAGGTGGGCTAATAATAAAACAGATGTAAAGAATAATTGTTGCTTCTTACATTGTGAAATTAGGCTCTCATTTCATTGACCCGTTTTTTCGACAGCTTTTACATAGGGTTGGTTTGCACCCCTACTGCAGCAGTACGGGGTGAATCTTGTATCTAGGTAGTAACAAGTATCATTTTTGTAAGTCATTGGTTTGTAAGTCAGGAGTTCTCTAGCTCTAAAAATATGGCCTGCACGCCCAGTTAGGTCACGAATAGGGATGGGCCTATGAAAGTAAGTGAGGCATGCTTATTTTGATGACCTAGTTTTTCCTGCATGAAAGCTGGTCGCGGTGGTCTAATCGATAGAGTGCGGGCCTCAAGCGCGGAAGGTCGGGAGTCAAAACAATTACTTTAAAATTCCTAGCCTGGCGCTCAGCATTAATAGGATATGGCAAGGGTAGCTCAGTGTCAAGTTAGCTCAGTGTCAGGATAATGTGATTGAGTGGGATATCGGGTCATGGTGCAAATGGCCTGATTTCCCAGTGGGGCAGCACTATAAAATCCCCATGAGTATGCACTGTCACAAGATGGTATCCCGTCCTGATATGACCTTAGATGTTTGTTTGCTGCTGTTTTACGTCCTAGCAACAAGTCGGTATCCATCCTTAGATGTTGCCAGGACGTAAAATTCCAACAACCAACCAATCTGCTTGAAAGGAAGCATGAACTACCATGCAGTAGGCCTGCACATGTAGTTTGTTTGAAAAAAATCTTTTAAAAAAGATATATAACGTAGATTTATGGTTCTCAGGTTGCTTGAGGTGGGACCAGATGAGATGGCGAATGAGTTAGAGCGTCCGTCTCCCGTGTTGGTAGATCGTGGGTTCGAACCCAGGTCGAGTCATCCAATGACGTAAAAATGTATACTTGTCGCTTCCTAGCCTGGCGCTCGACATTATTAGGACAGGACAAGGACTGGTTGGCTCAGTGACAGGATAATGTGACTGAGTGGGATATCAGGTCATGGTGCTGGCGGCCTGGTCTTCCAGTGGGGCAGCACTTTAAAGTTGTCATGAGTGTGCACTGTCACAAGTCGGTACCCATCCTGATATGACCTTAGATGTTGCTAGGACATAAAACAACAACAAACAAACAAGCTTGAGGTGGATGAGTCTATTATAAAGTTCTCTACCTAGTTACTCATGCATGACGGGTGAGTTTAAAAAAAAAGAAGTTATTCTCTCCTTGACTAGCAGTCTGCTTCTATTTTATGTCTAGTCGTGAACAATGCCAAATTTGTCTATTTATTCCAAGCTCTGCGGAATGTCTGGACATGTCTCTATTCGTAATTAGAACGTATTGTTGTACACTTGTGCATTCATAATCAAATGAACCGTGCAGTTCTGTGTAGTGCTGGTAAAATGAACCATGCAGTTATGTGTAGTGCTGGTCAAATGAACCATGCCATTCTCTATAGTGCTGGTTAATTGAACCATGCTGTTATGTGTAGTGCTGGTCAAATGAACCATGCAGTTATTGTGCTGGACGGGGTGGCCGAGTGGGTTGGAGCGTCCGTCTCCCGTGCTGGTAGATCGTGGGGTCATGGGTTCGAGTCCCGGTCGAGTCAAACCAATGACTTTAAAATTGATACTTGTCGCTTCCTAGCCAGGCACTCGGCATTATTAGGATAGGGCAAGGACTGGTGTGCTCAGTGTCAGGATAATGTGACTGAGTGGGATATCAGGTCATGGAGCCGGCGGCTTTACAGTACAGGGGTGAACCCTAACATAGTCTAAATACGGGCGAAAATGGCTTTAGTATGGAACAGGAACTAGAAACTGTGGTTCCAGAATCAAATGGCTACATATATCGGCACAGAGTTGATGAAATGAGCGAGAATGCAAAAAGACAAGATGGTGATAAAATACCGTTGGTTATATTTTAAAAGTTCCTTTAACCACATGGTTTATTATATTTGTCAAATCTGAAGTAGTGGATAAATATGAAGATTTATGTGAAGAATATATATTTTGCTTCTTAAATTAAGAATTTACCAGCTCAGTTCATTTCCTCAGCATGTCGAAATGCTTCGCTCGTTTTTCTAATGGTTTGTTTTTCACCCCTGTACTGGATGTACGGGGTGAATCCTTTATCTAGGAGCCTCAGTACTATCAGACTGGTCACGGTTGGTTAGCTGAATCTGTAAGAACGCTGGCTTCCCACGTGGAAGGTTTGATTGATTGATTGGTGGTTGCTTTACGCCGTGTCAGCAGCATAGGCCATATTCACGGTGAGAAATGTTAGTTTTTTGTTCAAACCATCGCTTTTACATGTAAAAGCAGAAAATCAATTATGTGCCAATAGACACTCATTAAATTAGAAAGCTCACAATCATATATCCCATAGAAAAAGAAAAGTTTTATTAATAATTGATATAATCTATTTAGTAAACTATATGAGGTGGTACAGTCCAGCTGCCCTCAAAAAGGCTAAAATGTTTTCCGGTTTTACCTTAGTAAAAAGGTCATGCATACTGTCTGCAGTGTAGAACTGTTGCCGCAGGGCCAACAAATCAATGCAACTTAGTCAAATGTGTTTGAGTGTCAGCGGGGACTGACACCCAATACATTCAGGGGGAGGTTCCCCCATGAGCAGAAAAGCATGTGTAAGCCAGGAGTGGCCAATACGGCAGCGGCTAAGGACCACTTGGTCCCGCCGACCTCCCGCATGAGTCTGTGCTGGCTTTTCCACAGATGGTTCATTTTCTTTAAGTTTATTAATGTTGTCATCCCACTCACGTTGCCATTTGGATTTTATGTGGGTGGCTATTAGTGGTTTCAGATCAGAGTGAGGGATCAGACATGGTTCAAGATCACAGTTCAGGGCCTTCTTCGCAGCCGGATCAGCTCGTTTGTTTCCTTGTATGCCGGCATGGCCAGGCACCCAGCACAGGTGGATGTCATACCCATCCGTTGTCAGTTGGTTCATTTTATAAATGACCGTTGCTAGAATAGGGTGGTTCGTTTTCAGTCCAGCACCAGCCAGGATACAAGAGAACGAATCACTGTATATAACATAGTTAGTGTGGTTGGATACCTCGATACACTCCAATGCGAGAAGGAGTGCTCGGGCTTCTGCAGTGAAAATCGAGCTCTGATCGGGCAAATGTACACCAAATCTTTCCCGACGGCAGACTGCCGCAGCAGCTACCCGGCTTTGGTCTTTCGAACCATCAGTGTATATGGAAAGGTAGTCTGCAAACTGGCCTTGAATCTCTGCATGCAGTGCTTGGTACTCGAGTGGATGTGTCCCAGACTTCCTCAGTTCCATGAGTCGTGGGGTTTGAATACTGGCCGAGTCAAAGCAATGACCTACAAAATGGTCAAATACACGTTAGTGGACGTAGTTGAAGGTAGTGGAGGCTAATGTAGTTGAACATAGTTGAACATACCCGCATCCATACTTTTCCAGACGTTCAACTACGTTAGCCTCCACTACGTTCAACTATGTCCACTAACGTGTATGGGGCCGGGCCTTGATAGTGCAGGGCCTGGTTTGCTCAGTGTCTGAATAATGTGATTATAGCGGATATTGGGTCAAAAGCAGTTTGCCAAAGCAGTTTTTGCCTGGATTTGAACATACATATACTTGTACTGGAGCTGTAGATGAATATTTTATCTCAAGCCGCTGCCTGGTTGGTAGAGCTCACGCTTCCCATACAGAAGGGCGAGAGTTCAATTCCCAGCCGAGTCAAAACAATGACTAACAAAATTGATACTTGTCACTTCCTAGCCTCGCACTCTGCATTATTAGGGTAGAGTGAAGACTGGTTAGATCAGTATCAGGATAATCTGACTGAGCTTGATCTCCCAGTGGGGAAGCACTATAAAGTCACCATTAGTGTGCACTGTCACAAGTCGGTACCATAGATGTTGCTAGGACATAAACCCTCAACAAACAAACAACCAACTCAGGCCGCCGCTATTGTGTACCGAGGACACGCCAATGGTTCTTGATGGCTTTTTTTTAAAGTTGCCTTGTTCGATGGTTTTGAGCTTCTATCAATTTTCGTTGATAAATATATTAAATTGGTTGTTATAATCTATCTTTTTTTTGTTTGAAGTAACTTTATTTTAAATGGCTAAATCTTTTAGATATTTGGAGTGCAACCGTGCAAAATTAATTTTGCCTACCATGCCAAAACTCGGACACCATAGCCTTTAGCAGTAACAGGTTCTATTGAATTGCCTCAGTATTCCCTTCTGTGTGGTGACAAATGCTTAATAAGTGCACCAGTATCTAAGTTTGATATGTCAAATCCAATTTAGATAATTGTTTTGGTTTTGAAAATTTGATGCTTGATCGGACTATACAGCTTTAAATAATTTGGCTTACTCTCATTTTTTTTTTTTTAGAAACACTGGAAGTGCCCTTTTCCTAGTGTAATATTTTGTGTAATGTATGATACTTGATAGGGTAGAAAGCTTCTGTAGGGCTTGGTTATCTTTCTCCCCTCCCTCCCCCACCCCCTCCTTCCTTACAATGCCCTCAATTGACATCGCACAGTTTTCCTAATTAGTTGATTGTCTGCGCAGAAATTCTATTATTCCATCATTATTAGATATTCCTCCACTCCTCCACTCCTCCACTCCTTCACTCCTCCACTCCTCCACTCCTTCACTCCTCCACTCCTTCACTCCTCCACTCCTCCACTCCACCTCCCCCTCCTCCTCCACTCCTCCACTCCTCTCCACTCCTCCACTCTTCCCTCACTCCCCCCCCCCACTCCCCCCCCCCCCACTCCTCCACTCCTCACTCCTCCACTCCTCCACTCCCCCTCCACTTCTCCACTCCCCCACTCCTCCACTCCTCCACTCCCCCACTCCTCCACTCCGTCACTCCTTCACTCCGTCACTCCCCCACTCCTCCACTCCACCACTCCTCCACTCCTCCACTCCTCCACTCCTCCACTCCACCACTCTTCCACTCCTCCACTCCACCACTCCTCCACTCCTCCACTTCCTCACTCCCCCACCCCTCCACTCCTCCACTCTCCCACTCCTCCACTCCTCCACTCCCCCTCACTCCTCACTCCCCCACCCCTCCACTCCTCCACTCTCACTCCCCCACTCTCCACTCCTCCACCCTCACCACTCCTCCTTCACTCCGTCACTCCCCCATCTCCTCCACTCCTCCACTCCTCCACTCCGTCACTCCTCCACTCCGTCACTCCTCCACTCCTCCACTTCTCCACTCCCCCACTCCTCCACTCCTCCGTTCCTCCACTCCTCCACTCCTCCGTTCCTCCACTCCTCCGTTCCTCCACTCCTCCGTTCCTCCACTCCCCCCACTCCTCCACTCTCACTTCCACTCCGCCACTCTCCACTCTCCACTCCTCCCTCTCCGTTCACTCTCCACTCCTCCACTCCTCGCTCCCCCACTCCTCACTCCACTCCTTCACTCCTCACTCCCCCCCACTTTCCCCCCACTCCCCTACTCCTCCACCCCCCCCCCCCCCCCCCCCCCCCCCCCCACTCCTCCACATGTTTTCAGCGGACTATGCAGCTTAAATAGCTTTTAAAATAATATTTCTTTACCAATTTCGTTGCAGTTCGACCGGTTTCTCAGCTCTAAGGAGGTGCACCCTGACCATGGCGGTCGGCCCATGTGTCTGCTCGTTGACGGGCCCCTCCACCTGCGGCTCTCACTGCACCCGGAGACGGGCAATAAGGGCATCCAGCTGGCCTCCTACTTCCACAGCTTTTTCGACCTGCGGAAGGAGTTCAAGAAGTTCTACAAGACCAACAACATCAACTGCATCAAGGACATGCTAGATTGTATCCTTTTCTGTGAAAAAAATGTTTTTGTATATATGTTACCCGGTAAGTAGCCTATGTGGCGGAAGTGGGTTTCCTCCAAAGAAATATGTCAGAATGACCATATGTTTGACGTCCAATAGCCGATGATATGAAAATCTCTGTGCTCTAGAGGCTTTGTTAAATCAAATAAACTTTACTTTATGTTACCTGGTAAAATAAATAATTCCCAATGTAGCAACTGCCGTCACAGAGTGAACCAGTCGTGGTGTAACTGTGACTAAATACACATCACCGCATTAGTCTGAATATCAGTATCTATAGAGATATAGATAAAATGTTATCTCCAAGTCAAACAATCAGTCATAGTTTGATATTCACACAGTGAAAATCAGTAGCAGATATCTCAAGAGCAACAACAAATTGCAATGTGCCAGTGAGATCAGGTGGTGCTCGAATTTTGCCAATGCATTGATAACTCTTGGCTGACTTATATGCCTTCGTACTAAAGGAAAGGGGGCTCCTCTCCTCACCCCTCCCTCACCTAAATGTATTAGAAGGCAGTGCCTATTCACACATAGTACCTTGGTTGATTCGATTTTATTACCTCAAACTCACAATACTTAAAGTTGCATAGTCCGATGGTTTTCAGTTTCTGAAATTTTCTGAGATAAATACATTAGGTTGATCATTATTATGTACCTTACTTTAGCTTAAAGTAACTTTTATTTCAAGTGGCTAACTTTTGAGATATTTGAAGTGGAACCATGCAAAATTAATGTTGGCAAGCACACCAAAACTCTGACACCATAGGCTTCTGCAGTAACAGGTTATATTCAATTTCCTTGGTGTTCCCTTCTGTGTGGTGACAAATGTTTAATAAGTGCACCAGTATCTAAGTTAGATATGTAGAATCAGAGTTAGATAGTTTTTTTTTGTTTTGAATATTTGATATTTTCATCGGTCTATGCAGCTTTAATGCAAATAGTTTTGCAAATTCTAAAGCATTAATAAAGTTTAGAGTTCCTGGGTCCTGATGAACCGAAGGCCTACCACCTGCAACTTTGTAACTTTTAAAAAATGGAGCGTAGGTCACAGCTGCGCTCTTCCCGCGGAAGGTGTGATGGGGGGGGGGGGTGAATGGTGAATACACAATACACAAAGTGGTATTTTATCTAATGTAAAACATTCGCTAGGTTGATTTCACTCCAATCGACATTAGAAATAAATGTATCGCAAGAACTCTATCAAGTTTGTCCATCAGGAGGCATGTGTTTATAAGCGCAAAATGAGTTTATAGTACATGTATAGGGTCTGTAGTGAAGGATGGGCCTGGGAGGGGCACCGCCCCCGGCCCCCCCTTGAAGATTTATACTGCCTATCATGGGATAAGTCTGAATAGACCTGTTTTCACCATTAGACAGTTTGTCGATAGAAAGCCCGAGCCTACACTTTTACCAACACAAGGGATTTTTAACCGCCCACACCACATAGACATGGTATGAGAGCAACCGGCCTTTGATGACGCTGTAAGTTATACACAGTGGTGGAAATCCAATTTGGCAGAGGTGGGGGGAATGGGGAATCGAACCACCAAACTTCAGATTAGGAGTCCGACCTAGACAAAAGTCAGACACTAACCACTCTGCCACAGAGAATACCACCCAACTTCCAACATGTAGGCTGTAGCTGTGACCCGGTATGCTGGTTACCAGCTTCAGTCCTTCCTCATGAACCAGCGGATCCGCGTATGAATGTAGTATTGTCATGGGGGGGGGGTGATGAAAATGGGAAATATTGCGCCTAGAGCTGGAATCGAACCCACTTTTCTTGCATTCTGGGCCAGTGTGCTAACCATTACAGCACCTAGGCGTCCTGATGTCACCACCTTACCCACACCTACCGATCTATGCGGCTCCTTGCCTGAGAGGTCAGTGCAGACTACTACAGCATTGTCACCCGTCCTGTTGTGACTTCAGATGTTGTTAGGACTGAAAGCCCCAATCACTAACGCTGAGTGCCATGTTGAATATAACTATCACCCTGGGGCTAGTTGGGTGTTGACTGGTTTCGAGCTTTTCCAAGTGGGTCCTTTCAGCGATCAAGCCAATTGGATTGTGAGAATGGTTGGTTGTTGGGAGTTTTACCTCCTGGCAACATCTAAGGTCATATCAGGACGGATACAGTGTGCACTTACGGTGACTTTATAGTGCTTCCCCACTCAGTCACATTATCCTGACACTGAGCTAACCAGTCCTTGCCCTATCCTATTAATGTCAAGCGCTAGGAAAGGAAGCGACAAGTATCAATTTTTATAAGTCATTAGTTTGAAAGGACTGGGAACCGAACTCCCGACCTTTCGCACGCGAGGTCCGCCCTCTACCGATTCGGCCACTGCTCCCGGTTTTGGATTATGAGAATGGCTCGGGCTGGGTTCTTTGTCTTGTCTTTCTTGCTTGGAGCGGATTTAGCTAGCCCCAGGAGACCCGTCTCAGCGTTCGCGTTATAATACAAGGCAGAGACAATGGTACTGGGACCACCCTGATCCTGACTGGCATACAGCGGTGCACATACGGGTACCCAATGGGTGTGTGTGTGGGGGGGGTGGGGGGGCGAGGGTTGATTGGAAGTGGAGGGGGCTTCTATGTACACCATCTACCTGTGCAGTGTCAGTGGCTGGTTAGTTTGTGTTAATCCGCAAGTATTACAAGTATCCCGTAACCATCATGAACAAACCATTAACACACCCAACATCCTACATAACTATCAACCTCTTTAGACACATTGAACATAATATAACACAGCCAAAATGTCTTGTCAACTATAAACTTACCATGTTTTATAAGAGAAAAAATATAACCCTCAGTGATTGTTTGAGTTGCCCCGAGTGTACACTTTCTTCTTGGTGCTGCTCCCCATTTTTGCATGAACTACAGTGACTGGTGCTGTACATTATACAGCAGGAGCTACTCCCTTAATTCTACAGAATCGGTGCTGTAACTAATAGCGCACTGATCAAACTTAGATTATATAGATGTCAATTCCAATAGTAAGATGGCCGAAAGGTGTGGAAGATGGTGAATTCACATACACAAAGTGGTACTTTATCTAATGTAAAACTATCCTGATACTACCTTAAATGTTGTTAGGATGTAAAGTCCAAATTAAAATAACATTAAGCACAAAAATATTTGTTAGGTCAATTTCACTGCAATCTATATTAGATGGCCGAATGAGTTAGAGCGTCCATCTCCCATGTTGGTAGATCGGGGGATCGGGGGTTCGAATCCTGGTTGAGTGAAACCAATGACTTAAAAATTGATACTTGTCGCTTCCTAGCCAGGTGCCCGGCATTATTAGGATAGGGCAAGATGCAGTGGAATGAGGAAGACCAATTGTCTGCGAGTTGAAATTTCCCCTGCTTAAACAACTAATGTACCAAAACAAAAATAAAAAAACAAATGCCTGGCAAGAATCCTACCAAGTTAGTTGATCTGAGGCATGTGTTTATAGAGTAAAGTGAATTTAAAGTGTGATATTAGCTTCAAGTAAAAGTGGAAGGCTAGATAACTCCTGAGGTTGGTTGAGTAAAATGGTCTGTCGTGAAGGATAGGGCTGGGAGTGACACCAACCCCCAACTTCCGGTGTGTAAGCTGAAGCTGTGACCCGGCGTGCTGCAGGTACAGTCCTTCATGAGGGACCAGCGGAACTCTGAATATCCAGATTGGGGCTGAGTAGATTTGGTTTAAGCTGTCAGGGCAAGTCGCAGTGATCTAATTGAATGTACGGCTTTAACACATGAGCTGTTAGCCTACTAATCTGGTCAAATACATAGACAATTTACTTTTGGTTGTGCACGTGTATGCAGGTATTGCAATACCTCAGGGAGTTTGACGCCCCTGCCCTGCAGAATTGTAAACCACTGCCTTGTGGTAGAGGTTCTTGACAGAACCGAAGGCTAAGGGAGCAAACCCTGAACAGAAATCCATCTCACTGTGGAGGCATCAAGGGCGGTTGATGTATGGAACTCCCAACATCTCGCGACTCTGCAGGGACAAATAGTTTTGCGCCTGTCTGGATATGTTCTTGCTGGTGTGAATCCCCTATTTGCTCCCCGAGAGAGTGCCGTTGGTAACTGGCAAAAGCCAGCAGCACTTCAACACTTTTGCAGGCAGCTTTCATGAAAACGGAGAGTGGCAGTCAAGTAATGAAAGCAGTCTTTGTCGCATCGCGACCGACAGCATGATGATGATGATGTGCACTATTTGCTCAGGTCGTCCGCAATCCTCCCCTCCCCTCCCCTGCCCCCCTGCCCCCTCCCCCACAACACACCTCCTGGGATTCTAAATACGCAATGAATTGTATTCTATGTTTCGAAATAATTTGTATACGTGTGCTTACAAATAGGGTGTGCAGAATGACCATATTGTACCAGCATCCCCGCATTGTCAGGAGAGAACAGCAAATGCTGGTCGGGGGTGGGGGGGATTTTTAGTTTTACTCAAAAAAAAAAACCCACACATGCTAATATATGAATATATGATCAGGCTTCATTAGGCTTCTGCCAAATATGACCTGTAGCCAGTACTTAATGCCAATGACAAGAAGCATTTAAGTTTAGAGTACTCTTGATAGCTTTTGAGTGTAGGCTACATGCGTGTGTGTGTCCAATTTAAACTCTACTCTTTCGATCTCTATCCCAGAGACAAAATAAATTGGTTGCCATGACGACGACCACCACTCCGGTATGCGGGCCAGCCGCTAGGTGCATTTGTTTCACCTGACCTACCTGGTTGTACATGGCATACATCCCAGGTCCGAGCTGTACGCTGTAAAGTGCCCACATCTTCATCCATTATCGCCCATGCTGAGTCATTCATTGTTACAGTGTGGGCAGTCTGAAAGCTCAGGAATGAAAATGGTAATTCTTTTTTTAAAAGCACCAGCTGAGAAATGACTTAATTTATTAATCGCTTGGTTAAATCATTTAGATATACTCACGGTGGAATAGTTGAGTTTGCTAGGTAACTTCCTAAAACTACACAGTGATGAATGCATAACACTTTCAAAACCAAATGGCTTACGTAGCCTGCATAGCCGCCTTTGAAACTGGTTCACATATTTACACTTATTGCGTGTTGGTGATCATGCGATAATACTGTTATGCTTCATAGCGGGTAAACAAAGCAAATTATTTTATTTTCACTTAGAATATCTCAATTTACCCTTTAAGAAAAAGTTACCTTAAAAGGAAATAGGGCAGATATTATGAGCAATGTTAACAAAATTCACATAGAGCATATATATACATAATTATATAATACATACATATATGTGGGTCATTCCCTAAAACAGGGCAGAAAAGTGTGACATGGAAACCAAAAGTGAAAATCTTCAAAATAATAGCAAAAATCCTTCCAAATAATAGCCTAATCCAATATCCTATGAAGGTTTGCATGTTGGCTTCATGTATGGTGTCAATGTGTACATTTTCACATTTTCATTCTAGCGCAAAATCATACAATTATAATTTTGATATCTTTTGTGGGATAAATTCAATACATGTAGGACTGCTAACATGCCTGATAGACAGAGGCTACAGTAATTATTTGACTTGCTATCAATAAAACAAAGACTTAATTATCAGCATCGTTACGTGGAGACCAAATATGTGGTGCCCAGTTTTGGAGAATAACCCATTTACATTCATATATTATGTGCATACATAAGCTATATACATACACTTCATTATATACATAGACCTATATGATACACACACATACATTCACGTTATATATACATATATATATTATAGAGACAGACATACACAAATAGACATTATATTATATACATATACCCGTCCTGATATTACCTTAGCTGTTGCTGGGATATAACACAACAAATAAAACAAATATATACATATACATAGATACATCATATATAATACATACACACATGTATGTAAACCTCTGATGTCGTGGGAAATAACTCTCTAGTCACACACTGACGACTTGGCTGCATTTGATGAATCATACAAACCGAGTATTAAAGATGAATTAATGGGAGCGGAACTAGGTCTACTTGGTTCTTGGACCCCGAATGTCGGATAACTAATAGCTCCACCTGGTAGGAAGTACATATATGACGCCAGTCACTTAGGAATTAATTTTAATTAGCATGCGCTCAGCATTCCTTGATGGTAATTATCCAACGGTTCTGAAGGTATAGTGTCGACTTTCATAGGCTGTATGATTTGTTTTGTTTAAATTGGTCTGCACATATTTGAAGATTATATTATAGTGTATGCATCTGCATAATATATCTTTAAGGGGCTGTCACACTACGACGTATAGTGTTAGCATATGCTGACGTATGCGCTTTTCGACCAACACGTCGGCATACACCGTCATAGGTTACGCCTAGGTTGGACATAGGTCATATATGCTTTTCATAGGTCGTCATAGGTCGGCGTAGGTCGAGCCGCCAAAAATAATTTTGTGCATGTTCAAAATCTTAAGCCTATGCTGGCGTGTGGCTCATATGGTTCTCATATGCTAGACGTATGTTGGACGTACACCGGCATAGGTTATGCATACACTGGCCATAGGTCGGCGTATGTTACTCATAGGCTAGACCTGTAACCGTCAACAAATGGCCCAGTATGCCGTGTATAGGTCGTCATACGCTTTGGATACGCTGTCATAGGTTATGCATAGGTTAGGCATAGGTTAGGCTTATGCTTCATACGTCGCTGGGACCTCCCGCACTGCAAAAAGGTCAGCTTATCTTGACATACTACAATTTTCAAATTATTGCGCATACGCCTGCATACGCTAACGTCATAGGTCGTAGTGTGACATGTCCTTTCGTTAGCTGCACTCGCTCTCCCAGGCGAAATGTCATATACACAGGTGTGTGCAGGTAGGGTTGGTTGGTTGTTGCTTTATGTCCTGGCAACACCTAAAGTCATATCAGGACAGGTAACGACTTGTGACAGTGTGCACTCATGGCGACGTTATAGTGCTGCTCCATTGGGAAATCAGGTCGCTGGCAACATGACCTGATCTCCCACTCAGTCACATTATCCTGATACTGAGCTAACCAGTCCTTGTCCTATCCTATTGATGCCGAGCGCCAGGCTAGGAAGCGACAAGTATCAATTTTGTAAGTCATTGGTTTGACTCGCCCAGTAATCGAACTCCCGACCTTCAGCAAGGGAAGCCTGTGCTCTGCCAATTTGGCCATGCATGCTTCTGCTTTACGATGGGAATGTTGCTATTTATAAAGCCTTGCTGTGCACCTCAACCTGGGCCGAGTTCAGGGTCTGTCTCCGAGACGTCTCCGCAATGCTTTTTGGGTTATTTCTGTTCAGGGTGCGTCACCGAGGCATGTCTGAGACGTTTCCCTTTTCAGATAGGAGACAGAAAGTGCCTAAAAAATGGCCATTGTATTTAGTGGTTTCAGCAAATAAGAGCACTTCTTTTTCATTGCAAATGGCTAACGCCTAAGGGGGCGACCAACTGCTTTTGCCGTTCAGACTAGCGTATCGTCAGCGATTTCCCCGAGACGTCTCAGAGGCGTACCCTGAACGCGGCCCTGGCTATATACAGCGTGTTGCCTATATCCAACCGTTCTACTATTAGACACGGTGCTTGCACCGGTACGTGTATGTACCAGGCTGCATTACCAACAATCCCACAATAGTTTCTGAATACATTTTATTCTTTTGAATTGACAAACTCATATGTACGTACACGCAATTCAATTGCATAGGGGTGGTGGGTGGGTGGGTGGGTGGATAGATATTTCTTTTTATCCGTGGGTGGTGGATTGCTTGGTTGGGGTGAGTGTCATGGGGTTTTTACAAATTAATATTAAAGGGAAAATACTGTTAGCTGCATGTTGCTGGTTGGAAACGGTCCAGGTTATGTGGGGAAAGGTGACAGTTATAGAACAGTCCTCTCTCCAAGGTGTGTGTGAGGGGGGCGGGGGTGCACAAGGGGGGGACGGGCATTGAGATGTCGGGGGGTGGGGCATTGTTTGTGGGGTGCAGGGGCATTGTCTGTGCAGCCAGGTTGTCCTTCACCCCCCCCCCCCCCGCCAACTCACCGCCAGGACGGCTCCACCCCGACTGTTTACTGTTTAGTCATGCCATACTGGTGCCCTCTGTAATGCACAAACAGGTACCTACCACCAACCAACGAGTGACCTTCACCTCATCGCAACGCTCAATTGAGCTGCGATTGCGATCTGGATGCTTTGTTCGCCTCATGAAATAAGTCGTTTTAAAGCTGCATAATCCGATGAATGCATCAAATTTTCAAAGCCAAGACACTGACCGCGATTTGATTCTGCATATCTAACTTAGATACTGATGCAGTTATTAAGCATTTGTTGTCAGATAGATGGAAATACTACTAAAGCTAGGATTCCTTACACGCGGTAGGCGGCATGCGGTATGCGGTATGCGAATGGTTTGGGTCCTTTCACCCACACCCACACCCACACACACACATAGTGTCAGGTTTCTCTAACACTATTGTCTATGGGCATTCGCATTCACATGCCACACCGATCGCTACATGGACTGATTCAGTATTCGCATGCCACATGCCGCATGCCGCATACCACGTGTAAGGAATCACCCCATTGACTTAGATGCTTTTCGATTTTTTTTGCCGCATTCGCATTCGCATTCGCATACCGCATACGTGTGTAAGGAATCCTAGCTTTAGCAGTAACGGGTTCTATTAAATTGGCTTAGTATCCCTTTCTACACAGCAACAAATGCTTCAGAAGGGCATCGGTATCTAAGCTGGATATGAGGGATCAAATGTAGGTAAGTGAAACCAAGTACTGGGAATATTTTGTTTTATTCTTTGTGTATAAATATTGTGGAAAGCTCAGGGGGTGGGATTCTAAAAGAATACGTTCTACTTTACATGAATAGAAAATGGCTTGGTACCAAGCCAAAGTTCAAGCTCCCTCAAACACGTTTGTATTTTAACTTCCCAATGAGAATTTGGGGGGATATTTAATAATTATTACCAATGAGAATTTGGGGGGATATTTAATAATTCTTACATGCAATTTCTGCCTGATTTAAATGGATGCACTGCATATAATGTGTGTACATATATACATTTTTAGAAACTATATTCTACACGAAGAAATCATCTTTCTGAAATGCTTAATTAAATATGCACCATGCTAATTTACAAAAATCCTACCATTTGGGCCCTAGGTAAATTCTATGTAAAGTGATAAGGATTCAGGCGTCCTAATCATCGCACTACCTAGATTGCCTGATACAACCAGTCTGCTGGTGCCTACATGTCTGTGTGGCCTGGTAAGCCTGACTGTAGACTGCCACCTGTGTGTACTGTTCTAATTTATGAGTGCGATGTAGCTCAGGCGGTAGCGTGTCCACCTGTGAAGGTGTCGGTCATCCTATCGATCCTGCTCAGTGGACCCATTTGCAGTTTGGGCTACAACTGGTTCATCAAAGGCTTCCCTGTATGTGCTGTCCTGTATGTGCTGTCCTGTCTGTGGGAAAGTGTATATAAAAGACCCCTTGCTGCCTTTCGGAAAGAGTAGCCTATGTGGTGGCAGCAGGTTTCCTCCAAAGAAATATGTCAGAATGACCATATATTTTACGTCCAATAGCGGATGATACGAAAATCAATGTGCTGTAGAGACATCGTTAAATCAAACAAGCTTTACTTTTTTTATACTGTATTTCTCCATGGGAGAGGTGGGTGGGTGGTTGGTGGGGGCGGATGTGGGGGGTGTACAGATAAATGGTGTCCAATTAGTATGTAGAAATCGTGGGATTTAAGTTAGCCGAGTGGTGGAGTTTTGTGTCATAGCTCCATGATACATTACTTACTCACGCTGCCTTGACACTGAGTCTGCCAGTCCTTGCCCTACGCTGCTAGTTCCCAGAGCCAGGCAGGGTAGAGGCAAGTGCCAATTTCCATAACTGCTTCGTTTGGGTGAGGTTAGAGATCGGCCCACAGCCTTTTTCTTTTCTTGGGAAATAATTCACAGGCTGTGTTTATACTTGGTGCTGGAAGGTGACTCGATCTGAAATCCACCTCCTCAAATCACCACATTACAGGCCGTGGTTGTTGTACCTGGTGCTGTAAGGTGACACGGCCTGAAATCCACCTCCTCAAATCACCACATTACAGGCTGTGTTTGCTGTACCTGGTGCTGGAAGGTGACTCGATCTGAAATCCACCTCCTCAAATCACCACATTACAGGCCGTGTTTGTTGTACCTGGTGCTGTAAGGTGACGCGGCCTGAAATCCACCTCCTCAAATCACCACATTACAGGCTGTGTTTGTTGTACCTGCTGCTGTAAGGTGATGCAGCCTGAAATCCACCTCCTCAAATCACCACATTACAGGCTGTGTTTGTTGTACCTGGTGATGTAAGGTACCATGGCCTGACATCCACCTCAGATCACCACATTACAGGCTGTTTGTTGTACCTGGTGCTGTAAGGTGACACGGCCTGAAATCCACCTCCTCAAATCACCACATTACAGGCTGTGTTTGTTGTACCTGGTGCTGTAAGGTGATGCGGCCTGAAATCCACCCCCTCAAATCACCACATTACAGGCTATGTTTGTTGTACCTGGTGCTGTCACGTGATGTGGCCTGAAATCCACCTCCTGAAATCACCACATTACAGGCTATGTTTGTTGTACCTGGTTCTGTAAGGTGACGTGGCCTGAAATCCACCTCCTCAAATCACCACATTACAGGCTATGTTTATTGCACCTGGTGCTGTAAGGTGACGCGGCCTGAAATCCACCTCCTCAAATCACCACATTACAGGCTATGTTTGTTGTACCTGGTGCTGTAAGGTGACGTGGCCTGAAATCCACCCCTTAAATCACCACATTACAGGATATTTGTTGTACCTGGTGCTGGAATGTGACTCGGATCTGAAATCCACCTCTTCAAATCACCACATTACAGGCTGTCTTTGTTGTACCTGGTGCTGGAAGGTGACTCGATCTGAAATTCACCTCCTCAAATCACCACATTACAGGCCGTGTTTGTTGTACCTGGTGCTGTAGGGTGATCCGGCCTGAAATCCATCACCTCAAATCACCACATTACATGCTGTGTTTGTTGTATCTGGTGTTGTAAGGGACCGTGGGCTGAAATCCACCTTTTCAATTCGGCACATTACAGGATGTGTGTTGTACCTGGTGCTGTAATATGATGTGGCCTGAAATCCACCACCTCAAATTACATTACAGGCTGTTTGTTGTTCCTGTTTATGGTCGACTACAGCATTGTGTGGTCCCATGTACCCATGTATTACCCTGTTGGGCATGTTGTGTCACTGACTGCCTGATTCAAACTCTTCCCTTCTACCAAGGCCTAAGGTCAGTTTGAAGCTTAACCAAAGCGCTGCGTAATTGGATTTATGACAAATCTACGCACTCAAGATAACTCACAACTGAACGTGTTCGATGATCACATTTTATCATGCATTCTATCGATATCGTGTCTTATCCATACTCTTTTATCTATATTTAGATATATACATATATATATAAACTTGTAATTAGGCACATATATATGTATACTTGTATACATGCATATATGTGTTTATGCATATGTATATATTATATACACATGCATATATACACAAAAAAACATACATATATATATACAAATATAAGGAAGGGTTTGTGACAATGCACACACATGACAAATTTATAGTGTTGTACCACTGGGATACCACGCTGCCCACATCATAACCCGATACCCCACTCAGTCGCATTTACCCATCACTGACCAACCAGTCCTTGTCCTACCCTAAGGCCCAATTTACCCGTACTAATCAGATGGAGGGCCAGTGGTGCTGCCAGAAACTGCACCAGGTGGCGCCACTGAAGCATTAGTGTAGGAACAGAACAATAAATGAAATAGCAGAATACAATTGTTTATAAATATAATAACATATGTGAATATCTTCGTATTTATATTAATATTAGTGGGATCTATAGCACATGTGTGCACACATGCACAGACAATGGAGGGTATAGATAAAAGATTCACCCCATACTTACAATACAGGGGTGAAAAGCAACCAATTAGAAAAACTGGTGAAGAATTTTGACATGTTGGGGAAATTAATTGAGCGAATCAAGTCTTAATTTAAGAAGAAAAATATATTCTTTATATATGTCTTCATATTTACACACTACGTTTGAGTTGAAAAAATATCATAAAACATCTAGTTTAAGGAACTTAAAAAATATAACCAAAGGCATTTCTTGCCACCATCTTGTCTTTTTGCATTCTCTCTCATTTCACAAACTCTACGCCGATATATGTAGCCACTTGATCCTGGAAACAGAGTTTCTACTTCCTGTTCCATACTAAAGCTATTTTCGCTCGTATTTAGACTACATTACTGTTCACCCCTGTACTGCAAGTACGGGGTGAATCTTTTTATCTATGGAGGGTATTGCATGTAATATAAATTACGCAATAGACAAGGGACGGTAGAACAGGTAGAACAGGTAGAACAGGTAGAACAGGTAGAACAGGTAGAACAGGTAGAACAGGTAGAACAAGTAGAACAGGTAGAACAGGCAGACCGTCCTGATATGACCTTATATGTTGCCAGGATGTAAGACTCTAACAACCAAGAATAGACAGAAACATTATCCCCTAGCCTGGTGCGGCCCAAACCCACCATACCATTTTGAATGTACCATTTTGCATAATCCAATTGGTTTGAATGTCTGATATTATTTCAGATAGTATATTGCTATTATCAGGCTGATCATGATAATGTAGCTTACTTCAGTTTGAGGCAGCTTTTATTATGAATGGCAAACATTGAAGATATTTGAAGTGAAAATGCATGAAATGTATTTTGGCATGCGCGTCGAAATTCTGACACCATAGGCTGTAGGCGTAACAGGTTGTATTATATTGACTCAGTGTTTATTCCATTCTAATGCAGTAACAAATGCTCAATGTGTGCAACAGTGTCAAAGTTGCTTATGTAGGATCAAAACCAGATAACTATTTAGGTTTAAAATATTAAGCTTTTACTTTCAGCTTTAAATAAGGTCGGTTTAATTTTATTTAAACATAGTTCCCCACAGAAGAATTGCAGAATGCTTTCGATGTGTACTTAAACACAGTTTGATTCGCATCTAAATATGATGTGCATAATTTATTTTCAAAATGTGAATTAGAATGAAGATGTATGGAAATTAAATCCACGGTGACATTGCTCCAGATTCTATCAGTTATTGTACCAGCCTGTGAAATACAGAGAGCCTGACCTTTGCTGAAAGGTTAAAGTTGCATAGTGTGATGGTTTTAAATTTCGGCAATTTTCTGAAATAAAAACATTAGATTGATCATTATAATTTACTTAACTTTAGGTTGAAGTAACATTTAATTGAAATGGCTACCTTTGAAGATATTTGAATTGTGGGGTTCTCTGTGGCAGAGTGGTTAGAGTGTCTGAATTTTTTCTAGGTCAGACTCCTAATCTGAAGGTCGGTGGTTCGATTCCCTGTGCCCCCACCTCTGCCAATTTGGATTTCCACCGCTGTGTATAACTTACAGCATAATCAAAGGCCAGTTGCTCTCACACCATGTCTATGTGGTGTGGGAGGTTAAAAATCCCTTGGGTCGGTAAAAGTGTAGGCTAGGAATTTCTATCGACAAACTGTCTAATGGTGAAAACAAGTCTATTCAGATTTATCCATGATAGGCAGTATTAATCTTCAAGAGAAAAAAAATGAAAACATGCCAAATTAATTCTGGCATGCATGTCAGAATTCTGACATTAGACTTCAGCAGTAACAGGTTCTATTTAAATGACGTAGCATCCCCTTATATACCGAACATATATGCTTAATAAATACACCAATATCTAATGCTAGGTAACCACCTACCGTTTTTCCGCACCCACCTACCATATACGATCTAAAACTGCCCAAAAGTCATGAGGTGTGCGCTCCCCTAGCACACCTACCGATTGCGATTCGCGACTTAAAACTCAGTTTTAGGGCTAAAATTGCTTCCTTACGATTGCGATTCGCGATTCGAAAAATGAATCGGCCCGTTTTCAGTTTTAAGCGGGTCAGGTCGGGTCACAAGTTTTAGTGCGTGAATCGTATACGATAGGTGTGTTCCTAGCATTAAGTTGGATATGCAAGATAAAATCTAGGTAAATGTTTTGGATTTGAAATTGTTGTCACCTATGCCACTTTACACAACATAGTCCGATGAAAACATCAAATTTTCTATCCCAATAAACTTATCGAAATTGTATTCTGTATATCAACTTTAGATCCTAAGCAATTTGTTGCTGCATAAAAAGGTATCTTAAGTTAAACATGAAAATTAATATAACATGTTTTCACTTCAAATCTATCCCAAAGTTAGCCATTTCCAATTTTTATGAATTAGAATTGTTTTAAATTTTAAATGTCAGATGGTAGATCATAACAATCAACCTAATATAGTTATCCGTAAAATGGCGTAAGCTCACAACTATCGGACTAGGCAAGTTTAACTGTGCACAGCATGCCTAGAGATACTGATATGGTGATCATGCAGGATAAGGTCAACAGATGGTGCCCACCTTTCTATTCAGCTCACAATAGGCCCTCATTCTATGAATAATACCCACCTACCCCACCCATCCAGGGGAAGGGGAGAGCTAAAATAATGATTGTCCTCACAATGAAAAAAACTAAACCACCAATACCTAGCGAACCCTTAAAGCCGCACAGTCTAATGAAAGCATCACATTCTTTAATCCAAAACGCTTGCTGAAGCCTGTGATAGCCAACTTTTCGACAGGCGCGCCTAAATTAATGTCATGTCAAATATCTCCAAGATTTGCTATTCATACATGTGTATATATTATGTACATAAACATACACATGTACAACTATGTACATGTGTGTATCTATGTGTATATATAATTAGTAGGCGGTAGTGACCAGACACAGTTGGTATCAGGGTGGACAGGAGCCACTCACAGGTGGCACCATAGTGGCAGAAACAGGAACTAAGTCCTATGACAGTAGGTAATAACTAATACAGTGAAACCTCTCTATACCGACCCCTCCACAGATCGACCACTCCCCTATATCGATCGCTTTATTTGGGTCCAAAAAAATATCATTGTATGCATATTCTAAGTCTCTAAACCGACTACCTCCCTAAATGGACCACTTAAAGTCGGTCCCATGGTCGGTCGATTTAGAGAGGTTTTACTGTATATAGAAGAGAACTGATACGTGGTAGTGTCCTTGTTTATATTCCCATAATAAATTATAGAGCACATATATATATATATATACATAGTACATATATGTCGTGGGGGTTGTGATGAAAATTGGAAATATTGCCCCTAGAGCGGGACTCGAACCCATATCTCTTTACATTCGGGGCCAGTGTGCTAATCAGTACACTACCTAGGCTCGTTGATGTCGCCACACTATCATAGGGTCTACGCCTACGTGTCTATGCGGCTCCTTGCCTGAAAGATCAGTGCAGACTACTGCACACATATAAATGTATATAGAATAAAAAAACTTGTCACAAAAAAAATATACACTCACATTTAACCCTCCACCTCTCGTCTATGCGCAGGAACGAGGGCATAGGTGTGTGGTGGTACTACGGGTAGGTTCACACGCTCTGGGCGGCATTCTCCTGCACCATGGTTAGTTGGCGGACGCGCCGCCTGGGGGCGCCCAGTGAAAATGTCGCCGGCAGCCATACTATATTCATCTCCTCCTACACACACCACGACAGCTCCCCCCCCCCCCCCCCCCCCCCCTTTAAAGTCACGTGGATATAAGCGACCGTGTCAGCCTTCGGTCCTCTTTTATTTATTTTGTTTTATTAAAAATAGAAATATATATTTGTTCCGGTCAGAACACTATATCATATATGTTCACCCCCCCCCCCTTCCCCTATTCGCTTTGTGCGTGTGGAATAATATCAGGGCGTGTTTCCAGTGTAATTCTATGGCTGTTGTCAGTCACATGACACCGGTTATTTGGTTGGGTATTTTTGTTTGATTTCTTTTCCTCCCCCCCCCCCCCCGACGGGGGCTAGATAAAGCTATGCCATTTTACTATAAAGAATAAAGTAAGGCTTTGCTATTTGTTTGTTGTTGTTGTTTTACGTCCTAGCAACATCTAAGGTCATATCAGGACGGGTACCAACTTGTGACAGTGCGCACTCATGGCTACTTTATAGTGCTGCCCCACTGGAAGACCAGGCCACCAGCACCATGACCTGATATCCACTCAGTCACATTATCCTGGCACTGAGCCAACCAGTCCTTGCCCTATTCTAATAATGCTGAGCACCAGGCTAGGAAACAACAAGTTTCAATTTTTAAGTCATCGGTTTGACTCGACCAGGGTTCAAACCCACGACCCCATGATCTACCAACACGGGAGACAGACGCTCTAACCCATTTGGCCATCCCGTCTGGTCATAAGGCTTTGCAACAAATTGTAATGTGGGGGGGGGGGGCGGGAAAGGTCACAAATAAACGGTATTTACGGTAGGGCCTTAAATGCATTGTAATGACCATGCTTATATTGTTATTTATTGTTTGCTAGGAAATATCTATGCAACGATGCAATGGGTCAATTGAAAGTAATGATATATTTGGGGTGATTTCTAGTAGACATATCTGAACACCTAACTCGTTTTAAGATGCAATCTCCGATGGGTTTAAGTTTGCCTTCTTTTTTTCTTTTTTTTAAAAAGATAAATATGTTAAGTTGATCGGTTTAATCTACTTTCCTTTTTAGTTTAGAGTAATTTCTATTTTAAATTTAAATATTTGAAGTGAAAACCTCCGGAGCTAATTTTGACATGCATGGAAAAAGGCTTCAGCAGGAATAGGTTCTATTACTAGATTGACTTAGTTTTGCCTTCTATGCAGCAATAAATTCTTACTAACTGCACCAATATCCAAGTTAGATATGTAGATTTAAATCTAGATAACTCTCTCTACTTTTAGAGAAGTTGACGCTTTCATCGAACTATGCAACTTGAAGTATGTATCGCTTTCATAAACGCATATAGATTACACGTAGCGGATATTATAGATAATATCCACATTAATGTGCATAATGCATACCGTAACGCATACACATGTGTAGGTTTATATGCATATGTACCATATACATTATATTGATAGGTAATACATATTATGCATGATGTATAATGCATACCTCTACGCACTGCTCGTTGTCTAAGCTATTTTGACCTACTTTTAGTGGCCAATGGAAAGCCAATTTGGCGAGTTACCAACGAACCTGTCTCCAACAAGGGACATTCGCCAAGACCTTCTCAATGTGATACGGCCAAGTCCTCAGCCACCTAACCCTACCTGTCCACCACCCCTCCCCTCCTTCCCTCCTCCCCATCCCCTACATCCCCTACCCCTACCTCCCCTCCCTCCCCTCCTTCCTCCTTCCTCCCCCCTCCCCCATCCCTCCCCCATCCCTCCTCCCTCCCGCCTCCTCCCTCCCCTCCCTCCCCTCCCTCGCTCCCTGCTCCATCCCTCCTCCCTCACCTCCCCCCTCCCTCCCCTCCCCTCCCTCTCCTCCTCCTCCTCTCCCCCCCCCCCCCCCCTCTCCTCCCCTCCTCCCCCCCTCCTCCCTCCCTCTCTCCTCTCCTCCTCCCCCCTCCCTCCCTCCCCTCTCTCCCCACCTCTGCTCCCTCCCTCCCTCCCTTCCTTCTTTCCTTCTTCCCCCCCCTCCCTTCCTTCTTTCCTCCCTCCCTCCCTCCCTTCCTCCGTCTCTCCTTCCTCCGTCTTCTGCACTCGTCTCTTCTCCCCCCCCCCCCCTCCCCTCATCCCCCTCCCTCTCCCCTCATCCCCCTCCACTCATCCTCCCTCACACCCCTCCTTCCGCGGCACGCAAACATGCACAGGATACCTGCTTCCGCTCGCTGATGCACCGGTCGCCTCACGCAGCGGATGTGACGTCACACGGCAGGACGTGTGTGCATCTTCAAAGAGTTCATCGGCAGGTCTGGAGTGACCTCGCCCGCGGCAATCTTTTTGTGTGTGCGTCCCAACTCTCCAAGCACAGCCGTCTCTGGTAATAATGTGAACACGTCTGGACTGCCCTGTACTGGTTCTCCAAGCACACCTATAGTTTCAATTGGCCCAGGGCGCTCTCCAAGCGTGGTCTGTGCCGGGCAGAGGGAGCCCCCGGGCGGTGCTCATAAATCTGCAGGGCCCGCCCCCAGTCGCCACTGTGCCTGGACGCTGCGGTTTTAATGTTTTCTTTAAAGCTGCATAGTCCGATAAAAACATCAACTTTTCAAAACCAAAACACTTAAGCTAAGATTCCTTACACGCGGCATGCGGTATGCGAATGCGGCAAAAAATTGAAACGCCTTGAAGTCAATGGGCTACATTCCTTACATACGGAATGTGAATGCGAATGCGAATGCAGCAACTCGATCGGTCCCTGTAGCGATCGGTGCGGCATGCGGTATGCGAATAGAAACCTCTGTCACACATGTCCATTAGTTTTAGACGAGGAGAGGCGACTGATCATTATGGAATGGTCACACACAGGGCTGCGGAGGGGAAACATATGGTAGTGGTGGTGGTGGTGAGACGCTTGCCGCATACCGTGTAGAAGGAATCCTCCCATTCGCATGCCGCATACCGCATACCGCGTATAAGGAATCTTAGCTTTATCTAGATTTAATTCTACATATTCAACTTAGACACTGGTGCACTTATTAAGCATTTGTTGCTGCATAGAAGGGCAGAACAAGTCAGTTAATAGAAACCGTTACTACTGAAGACTATGGTGGCAGAGTTTTGACGTGCTTGCTGTATAGTTTTGGCATGTTTGCCGTCAAATATCTCCAAACCTAGCCATTTAAAATTAAAGTTACTTCAAACTAAAGTAAAGTAGATTATAACGATTAGTATAATATATTTATCTCAGAAAATAGAAGAAACTCAAAAGCATCGGACTATGCAACTTTAATGACTCTAGGCCCAGTCCCAGAAGGCGGGCGTTTTGTGCACGTTGTGCGCGTTGGACTCCATGCCACCGGAAGTGGACATAATTCCTTCTGCGTTTTTGGCTGTACATCACTTTCATCCCTGAATCCTGCAAGCTGGAATATATACCCTACCACTCAGTACTGCACACCCGCGTGCCATCAAGAGTTGTGGGCATTGTGAGATGGTTGCTGCTGTAAATTGCAGACATTCTGCATGCTTTGTGGTCACGCAAAAAAACTCCCTAAACAGACCACATCCCTAAATGGACCATTTACAGTTGGTCCCACGGTGGGTTGAAATTAGTGCCAGGTATTATAATATTATTATTATTATTATTATTAACAACGCACTCTACAGCAGACGAACGGACCAGACGGGATGGCCGAATGAGTTAGCTGGTAGATCGTGGGTTCGAACCCTGGTCGAGTCAAACCAATGACTTAAAAATTGGTACTTGTCACTTCCTAGCTTGGCGCTCTGCATTATTAGGACAGGGCAAGGACTGGTGTGCTCAGTGTCAGGATAATGTGACTGAGTGGGAGACCAGGTCATGGTGCCGGCGGCCTGGTTTCCCAGTGGGACAGCACTATATAGTCAGTACCCGTCCTGATCTGATCTTAGATGTTGCTAGGACGTAAAACAACAACAAACAAAGCAGACGACCGACTGCTGTCCTGTGCTATATATAAATGCGCGCCGCCCCGCACTTGTCGGGACCGGTCATTACCTGATGGTATAGCACGCACGCAGACCAGGGCGAGTGCATAAGACGTGTACTACTATAAATAAAGCATACTTTACGACTGCGTCCCATTTGAAACACTGGCCTCACGCATGGCCTTTCCCACGCCTGTGTGTCTGTGGTCAGTGCGACTTTCTGTACGTGATGCTCTGTCTGCTCTATGTTGGTTGGTTGATTGGTTGTATCAGGACGGATACCGACTTGTGACAGTTTGCGCTCATGACAACTTTTATAGTACTGTCCCACTGGGAGACCAAGTCGCTATCAGTATCACCATGACCTGATATCCAACTCAAGTCACATTATCCTGACACTGAGCCAACCTGTCCTTGCCATATTTTAATAATGCCAAGCGCATGGCTAGTAAGCGACAAGTAGGCCTATCAATTTTGAAGTCATCGGTCCTATGGTCAGTTGATTTAGAGAGGTTTTACTGTATCAGCATTATATACACAGTAAAACCTCTCTAAATCAACCGACCATGGGACCGACTTTAAGTGGTCCATTTAGGGAGGTGGCCGGTTTAGAGAGGTAGAATATCCTTACAATGGTATTGTTGGGTTTGTTTGTTTGTTTGTTTGTTTGTTTGTTGTTGTTTTACGTCCTAGCAACATCTAAGGTCATATCAGGACGGATATTGTTGGGACCCAAATAAAGCGATTGATATAGGAGAGTGGTCGATCTGTGGAGGGGTCGGTATAGAGAGGTTTTACTGTATGTACTTCCTGCATACTCAAATGTGCCATTTTCGCCGACTCGATTTGCAATTCGGTGTGCAGAACACTACAGCTGGCCAGCATTGAAAACAAGCCTGGGTACCCGGGCTTACATGCTATGGACAGTATAAATACAGCCTCAATTAAAAAAATTTAAATTTAAAAAAAAGAACATAGTTTCACGGGAGACCATATATCGGTAAATGCACGCCTTCCTACAGGAGACCATATATCGGTAAATGCACGCCTTCCTACAGGAGACCATATATCGGTAAATGTACGCCTTCCTACACGAGACCATATATCGGTAAATGCACGCCTTCCTACAGGAGACCATATATCGGTAAATGCACGCCTTCCTACAGGAGACCATATATCGGTAAATGTACGCCTTCCTACGGGAGACCATATATCGGCAAATGCACGCCTTCCTACAGGAGACCATATATCAGTAAATGCACGCCTTCCTACAGGAGACCATATATCGGTAAATGCATGCCTTCCCTCCCAACAGGGTTAAGTTATGTGGGCTTGTTGAAATATATCTAAAAGTTCAACCACAATTGAATTGAATTCTTTACATGTGCTTACAATGAAAGATTTGTTCAATTTGTATGGAATAGTCATTATATTCTGAATGAGTTAAAGTTGCATAGTTCGATGGTTTTGAGTTTCTGCCATTGTTCTGAGATAAATATATTAACTTGATTGTTATAACCTGCCGTACTTTAGCTTGAAGTTAATTTTATTTTACATTGTCAAGTTTTGAGATATTTGAAGTGCAAATATGTCACATTAGTTTTGGAAAGCTTGCCAACATTCTGACACCATAGGCTCCAGCAGAAATTAGTTCTATTAAATTCACTCAGTATCCCCTTCTGCGTGGCAACAAATGTTTAATAATTGCATTATTATCTAAGCTAGATATGTAGAATCAATTTTAGATAATTGTTTTGGTTTTGAAAATGTGATGCTTCATCGGAGTATGCAGCTTTAAGAACAGAGTTATGGCCGGTACACACCTACCGTTTGTGCACGCACACCTCCCGTTTACGATCGAAAACTGCCCGTTTCGCGCACAAAAATCGCTAGGTGTGCGCCCCCCGCGCACACCTAGCGATTGCGATTCGCGCATAAAACTAAGTTTTTAGTGCTAAAAGCGGCCGTTTACAATTGCGATTCGCGATTCGAAAAACGAATCGGCCCGTTTTCAGTTTTAAGCGAGTCGGGTCGAGTCGCGAGTTTTAGTGCGCGAATCGTAAACGGTAGATGTGTACCGGCCATAATGGGTTCTTTATAAACAGGAAACCTGTCAGATTATGCAGCTTTAAATATGTGTGTTATATAATGCACAGCTTGCGTCACGTTATCTCCATGCGCAGCGCAGATGTCCATTAGTCGTGCCCAAAATATAGGACGCGCATGCGCTATGGGACAACAGTTTAGTTGCGCTACTCGCCACAGGGTGGCGCCTCGGTGCTGAAAGTTGTTTGCTTCTTCCATTCCGCTAGGGATTGTTTTGTAGATCTATCTACTCCACTCAAACTGGACCGATCACAGGAGACGTGGTCCGATTTTAGTGGCTGGTCGACAACAATCGGAGTCGACGTGCATATATATTTAGATTTTGATGGTATCTATAGATTATTATATATATGGCTAGTACTAGTACGTAGGCATACACATTATCTGTGTGTGTGTATATATGTATATATATATATATATATATATATATATATATATATATATATGCATATATCGACATATTATATATATATATATATATATATGTATATAGGTCAACGCATACAAATATGTATTTTTGTATCTTATGTTTTCATGCATAAATTGTCATGGTAATATACATAAATATCCCTAACTATTATTTGCATGAAAAGAAATATACATATTTAATGTTGTATATGAATTATAACATGTTTTCATGAAAATGTCTCCATGTAATATGTATACAATTATGTATATATGCTTCTATAAAGTATAAATATAAATACATTTACTTCGACATAATAATTAGCGAGGAAGGGGATGTACCGTCGCCGTGCCACATACAATTCAAGTTAGTTGCACGACAACTATTGTGGCCACACCTCTCCTCCTCACTCTCCTTGAAATACTAAATGACCTCCTTTCAACTTTGTGTAGTTCCATTCTATTTCAACAGGACCTGGTTATTATAGTCGTGGGTGTACGGTCCACTGCATAGTAATTTACACAAGCGTCTTGACCTTTATAGGTAGCGTCCTTGTCATCCTGCAATTCTGATACCATACACGACAGCATGTGCATATAACTATAATTGTTATTATCTTATTGTGGTCGGGGGTAGGGGAGGGAGCAGGCCACATAAACTACCGAGATACCACTGGGGGTGGTTGGGGGGGGGGGGGGGGGGGGTGGCCATAGAAACTACCGAGGCGTGGCCGAATGAGTTGAGCGTCTCTCCCCCGTTTTTGGGGACCGTGCGATTCGAACCCATGGTCGAGTAAAATCAATGACTTAGAAATTGATATTTTTCGCTTCCTAGCCAGGCACTTGCCATTATTAGGATAGGGCAAGGACTTGTTGGCTCAATGTGAGGATATTGTGACTGAGTAAGTAGGATATCAGGTCATGATGCTGGTGGCCTGGTCTCCCAGTGGGGCAGCACTCTAAAGTCACCACGAGTGTGCACTGTCAAAAGTCGGGAGGAGGGGGGCATACCTGGTCTTGATATGACCTTGGCTGTTGCCAAGACGTAAAACCCCCAAAACCAACCAACTACCGAGGCGTCACGGGTCGTCGGGAGGAAGTGGTGGAAGACCCGGAAACTCTCTGATGCGTCACTCGAAATGGTGGTGGGGTGGTGGGGTGGTGGGGTGGGAATGGGGGTGGGGGTGGGGGGGGGTCAAATGGGAGAGGGGGGTGGCCACAGAAACTACTGAGACGCCATGTTTCCTTTGGCTGTGGGCACTTTCCATATCTAGAGCGGCTTTCATAGTTTCAAAACAGCAAAGGAACCCTCTGAACAGAAAGCCTTGTAACTGCTTTGTCGATTTATGTCCGTTTGAGAAATAATCGGAACCGTGTGCCGGAAGCATTGACTGGTTGATAATTGGTGTCAGTGATGATATGTGTATATGTAGTGACGCTGGAGGCATTCGACTGGGCCTATCTATGCGAATATAAAAATATTTCCTTACGAATTCCTATTCGACTGGGACCGGAAGTGGGTTTCTATACATATGATTTGGATGTGTGTTGTGGCTCCATCCGCAAATCTTGCGGATAGAAAGGTCCCAGTCGAATGCCTCCATAGTGTTTGGATAGCAGTGGTTTTTAAGGAATAGGTAGAGGCGGTATTGGCTTTGCACAGACATAAATATTTGATATAACTATAAGAGGAGTGAACTTTTCCTTCCTCTCTTCCTCCTCTCTTCCTCCTCTCTCCCCACTCTCTTAAATCGCTTTCCACCCATTTCTTCTGTTTTCTATTCTCTCCTCGCTAATACATTTTCGGGACCTTTCACTGGTGCCTGTGCAATGTCTATACCGCGTGTGTTTAAGGAGAACCTAGAGTTAGTTCCTAGAGCATTTTCCCTCATTTTGCTGGTTGCTAAACTTCCCAAAGAAAGTTTGTTTTTTTAACGACACCTCTAGAGCTCATTGATTTTCATATCATCGGTGATTCGACGTCAAGCATATGGTCATTCTGACATATTTCTTTTGAGGGAAATCCGCTTTCGCCACAGGCTACCCTTTCCAATAAGTAGCAAGGGGTCTTTTATATGCGCTTTCCCACAGACAGGACAGCACACACCACAGCCTTTGATCAACCAGTTGTGGACCACTGGTTGGAACGGAAAATAGCCCAAACTGCAAATGGGTCCACTGAGCAGGATCGATCACATGACCCACACCTTCACAGGTGGACGACCAGACAGGATGGCCACATGAGTTAGGGCGTCCGTCTCCCGTGTCGGTAGATCGTGGGTTCGAACCCTGGTCGAGTCAAACCAATGACTTAAAAATTGATACTTGTCACTACCTAGCCAGGCACTCAGCATTATTAGGATATGGCAAGGACTGGTCTCCTCAGTGTCAGGATAATGTGACTGAGTGAGATATCAGGTCATGGTGCTGGCTGCCTGGTCTCCTAGTGGGGCAGCACTATAAAGTCGTCATAAGTGCGCACTGTCACAAGTCGGTACCCATCCTGATATGACCTTAGATGTTGCTAGGACGTAAAAACAGCAAACAAACAAACATCACAGGTGGACGCTCTACTGCCTGAGCTACATCCCGCTCCCCTTGCTTAACTTCCTTGACCCTCTGCTAGTTCTCGGCCTGGAAGGGGACCAGTCAGTGGATTACGGCGTACGGCATGTCCAGGAGATGGGCTCCATTCTACAACGGCTAATGACAGACGGTGAGTGCAGGCACTTTGAACTCCTTCCTTATGAGTATGACGTCACTTCCGGGTTCCTTCCCACGCTGCCCGTCCAGGTCCCCAGAGGTCCTTTTAAAGTTTCACAGTCCGCTGGTTTTGGGTTTCTGCCATACAATTTTTTTTAAATATAAATATATTACGTTTATCGTTACAATCCATTTTAGTCCAGCTTAAAGTTACTTTTTTTTGTTAATGGCTAACTTTTGGAGATTTCTTTTCTTCACGATTTATACTGCCTATCATGGATAAGTCTCAACAGACTTGTTTTCACCATTAGACAGTTCGTCGATAGAAAGTCCGAGCCTACACCTTTACCAACCCAAGGGATTTTTAACCTCCTACACCACATAGACATGGTATGAGAGCAACTGGCCTTTGACGACACTGTAAGTTATACACAGCAGTGGACATCCAAATTGGCAGAGGTAGGGGTGTGGGGAACCACTGACCTTCAGATTAAGAGTCCGACCTAGAAGAAAGTCAGACACTCTAACCACTCCACCACAGAGAACACCACATCGCATCGCATTAATTTTGACATGCATGTGAGTACCATAGGCTTCTATTAAATAGATTTAGATCTCCTTCTATGCAACAACAAATGCTTTAAAAAGTTGCATAGTCCGATGGATTTTCATTGCTGCCATTAAACAAAAGTGTTAGGTTGAACATTCTAATCTATCTTACATTAGTTTGAAGTAACCTTTATCATAAATGGATAACTTTTCCGATATTTGAGAAAAAAAACTTCCGTTATTAAAAAAAGATCACTTCATAATAAATATAAATTATTTGCTCAGACAATTTCACTGCAACCTATATTAGAAAGGAATGTATGGCAATAATCCTACCAAATTTGGCCATAAGGCATGTGGTTGTGGGTGCAAAATATACTTGGTGTATAGTGAAGGATAGGGCTAGGAGTGGTACCATTCACAACTTCCACTAAAGTTCCAGTGTGTGAGCTATAGCTGTAACCCGGTATGCTGGGTCACAGCTTCAGTTCTTATGGGGCTGTCACATTACAACGCTTCTCGCCGGCGCGCCGCCAATGCGCAAAATAAGTTGTACGCGTCGAGACACGTCCAACTTTTCGTTTTTTTAAAAAAAAGCTTGACGTCAGCGCAACGTATATCGACTAAAAAGTTTGGCACGCCATCCTCATAATACCTTAGATGTTGCTAGGGCATAAAACAACAATGCACCAGTTTGGCGCAACGTGTGGGAACGACCCTCCCGTGTGCATGGCGTCTGCCTAGCGTTCGCATAATGTTATTCCAACGATGGCGACGTGCTTCTGACGTCCCCATAACGTCCGCACCCACATGTTGACACGCGTTGTCGGTTGTCGAAAGTGTTGCGCAAGCATAAAACTTTCGACTCGTGCCAACGTGTGGGTGTGACCGTCGCTGTCAATCAAAGTGTACCGACACGCACCTAACACGTGCATAACGCTTCCCGACGTTTCGCCAAAAAGTGACACACTTCGACGCGCGTTGGAGAGAAGCATCGTAATGTGACAGCCCCATTAAATAGTGTATTCATGTGACGTCATCAACCGGATGCGTGGCCATTGTGGCGATATCAACCAGTAAACAATCCATAGAGTTTGCCGGTATGTGCAGTGCAAAACGTCTATTTCATTCAAAATTAATAGAAATGCAGAACCCTAACCTTATCAATTTAATATAATCTTTTTGGTAAACATGTTTTCTATATGTGTACCAAGCGATTTGTTTCTAGGTGGTGTGGTTGTAGAGATATTTCACTTTTTCTGTATGAAGATTGCTCACGACCATTGACAATGCATTGAGTTTGCCGGTAAGCGCAGTGCAAAGAATTAGTTTTATTCAAAATTAATAGAAATCCAGAACCCTAACCGTATTAATTTAATATAATCTTTTTGGTAAACATGTTTCCTATATGTGTACCAATCGATTTGTTTCTAGGTGGTGTGGTTGTAGAGATATTTCACTTTTTCTGTATGAAGATTGCTCACGACCATTGACAATGCATTGAGTTTGCCGGTAAGCGCAGTGCAAAAAATTAGTTTTATTCAAAATTAATAGAAATCCAGAACCCTAAGTGTATCAATTTAATATAATCTTTTTGGTAAACATGTTTTCTGTATGTGTACCAAGCGATTTGTTTCTAGGTGGTGTGGTTTTAGAGATATTTCACTTTTTCTGTATGAAGATTGCTCACTGCCATTGACAATGCATTGAGTTTGTTGGGGTTGTTATTGTGGTTGTATCTCCACAATGGCCACACTTCCGTTTAGCATGACATCAGTGCATACCCTATATTGAGGAACCAGCAGAACTCGGCATACCCTTATTATTTACTGGCTTCTTTCACCAGTCCATACAACTCGCACAAACTCACATCAACTCACTCGCGCTTACGCCCTCCCATTCCCACTCATACTCCCATTTCCACTCCTACTCCCATTCCCACTCCCTCCTAACCACTCCTACCCACTCAGACATACACACCCACCCACACACATACCTACTCCCACTCTCATTCCCATTCCCCCTCACACCCACTCCCAACCACCCACTCACTCAGACATACACACCCACCCACACACATACCTACTCCCACTCCCATTCTCCCTCACACCCACTCCCACCCACTCCTACCCACCCACTCACTCAGACATACACACACACCCACACACATACCTACTCCCACTCCCATTCCCCCTCACACCCACTCACTCAGACATACCCTCCCACCCACTCAGACATACCCTCCCACCCACTCAGACATACCCACCCACCCACTCAGACATACCCACGCACACACATACACACACATACCTACTCCCACTCCCACACATATACACTCACACCCACACACACCAACACACACACACTCACACCCACTCACCCACTCACCCCCCCTCACCCCTCCCCACACACACACCCATCCATCCCTCACCCACCCGTCGCTGGTTCAATACTTCACCCCGGCGGATCGTATTGAATTGTCGCGAGCTGTGTGGCCAGCTGACGGACCAGCACGCTCCATTTGCTGATTTGCATACATTCTGAACAAACAAATCTCAAAGTGAGGCTCTGCTGCTCTCAAAGGTGGTACCCAACCCCAGCGGTGCCGGTGACGCATGCGCCCTCGTCGGCCGGGGTGGTCTGGGTGTGAGGGGTGACGTCACGCAGGCGATATTCGCAATGACGCGTGTCCATGGGGGTGGGGGCACCTGTCAGTGAGCGCACAGCTGTCACGTGACATTGACCACGTGACTCGTCGATGCTGGCGAAATGCAAATAGTGTCCCATCGATGCTGGCGAAATGCAAATAGTGTCCAACAGGTGGTGCCACAATTTTTCTGAAGTGTCGCGGTATGTGTCGGGTGTATGGTGTCGAATTGTGTGTGGGATGAGGAGGGGGGGGGGGGGGGAAGCTTCACTACGGCCGTTTGTACAGTGTGCATGTTTGTTCTATTCATTTCCATCATTTACACCATTCTCTCCATTCTACTCTCTCCATTCCACTCTCTCCATTCCATTCTTTCCATTCCATTCCCTCCATTCCCATCATTCGCTCGATTCCCATCATTCGCTCCATCCTCATCATTCCTCCAATCCTCTCCATTTTCTTATGAATGTAGTTGAGGCACGGTGTGCGTTATTCGGTGCAAATAGGGAAGGATGTTATCATATCGTTATGCAAATCAGTCCCTTCCCCTTCCGTCCTCCTTGCCTTTCCCTCTCCCCTCCCATCACCACTCCCTTTCCCTTTCCCCTCCCCATCCCTCCTATTTCCCCGCCCCCCACCCCTCATTCCCCTTCCGCCCCTCCTCCTTTCCCATTCCCCCCTCCCTCCCACTCCCCCATCCTCCCTCCCCTCCTCCCTCCCCGTTCCTTCCCCCTTCTCCCTGCTCCCTCCCTTCCTCAAGCCCCTCCTCCCCCTCCCCTCATCCCCCCTCCTCCTCCCCTCCTCCACCCCCTCCTCCGCCCCCTCCCACTCCACACCCTCCTCCTCCCTCCCCCTCCTTCCTCCCCCTCCCTCCCCCTCCCCGCCTCCTCCCCCCCCCTCCCCTCCTCCGCCCCTCCTCCCTCCCCCCCCCCTTCCTCCCATTCCTCCCCTCCCCCTCCCCCCCCTCCTCCCCGTTCCTTCTCCGTTCCCTTCCCCTTCTCCCTACCTCCCTCCGCCCTCCTCCCCTACCTTTCCCATCCCTAACCTTTATATCCCCCTCCTCCCTCCCTTCCTCAACCCCCCTCCTTCTTCCTCCCCTCCTCACCCCCCTTCCTCCTTTCCTCCTCTTTCCACATCCTTCCTTCCCTCCCCTCCTCCCCTCATCCCTCTCCACGTCCTCCCTCACGTCCTCCTCCACCTCAACACCTCCTCCTCCCTCCCCCTCCTCCCCCTCCTGCCCTCCTTCTTCCTTTTCCCTCCTTCTTCCTCCCTCCCTCCCCTACTTCCACTCCTCCCTCCTCACCACCTTCCTCCCTGCCCCTCCCCTTATCCCTCGTCCATCCCCCTTTCCTTTCCTTCCCCTGCCCCTCATCCCTCCCACTTTCCTTCCCCTTCTCCTCTTCCCCTCGTCCATTCTCTTCCTGCTCCCCTCCTCCATTCCTCTAACCTCTGACATGATATCAAAACTAATTGTCTCGAATTCTTTGTTTCTCGGGAGAAGAGGGAAGAGGAGTAAGTAAGCTGACGTACGTCAAGTGAAGCGGCCTCAGCCTTTTCAACACATCGATTCACAATGAATGCTGGTCCCACTGTAGTTCTAACTCTCTTTCATCTCACTTACAGGTCACCAATTCGTACAGGCTGAGAAGATTCTAGATCGGTTAGAACCTGGAATCTGGTGAGTACCTACAGTGAAGGAAACGCCGTCAGTGCATGTTGGTTTATAAAGATGCATAGTATACAATGTTCTTACCCCAAACAACAGACCAGACGGGATGGCCGAATGATTTGTTGTTGTTGTAAATATAGTTTATTCATTGAATAAAATCTTTTGTCAGCGCCATGGCACTGGTCTTCCAGCCATGTGACAATAGAGTTATTTACAATATATGTATATGTAGTCTGATATTGTCATCAGCAGCTAGCTCAAGTCAGCTGAAATAACAATATTAATCATTCAAAGACTTACATATGGTATAGTTTGACAATTCACATATAAAAATAGTAGTTATATGTTGTATTCATACATACTTAGATACATACATGTGTATTGATTAGACCTTTACATTACGGAGTGGTTAGGTGCATAGTTTCCATTCATAGGTTTGTATGCCTACTGTTTTGTGAATTGTATAATTATCCTGTTATTGGAAATAACATTTTGAGATGGAGTGTCAGTAGAATGGTTTGTTTATTCTGTTAGATAGAGTGTGGTTAGCTTGTAGGGTTATGCTTAAAAGGTTAATACCTCAAGCATGTTTTTGACTACATGAAGTAGTTCGAGTAAGTAGGTTGTTAGTAATGATGGGATAAACTATGCTTGGAGGATTGTATATTTCACTCATTTAGTAGTTTAGTACAGTCTTTATTAGTGTCTATGTTTATAGCAATACTACCAGACTGATACACATTTTCTATATTTTCTGGGCAAATAATTTGTAAGGGGGATAACTTGGTTTGTTGGCAGCAGGTAAAGGAGCACGTTGGGTAGTGGGAGGGGGGGGGGGTGGCCATAGGTGCTTATAATAGATAGATAATTAAATATGGCGACCTCATCCATAGGCCTGTAGAAGGGCCTGATTGGATTCTTTGTTGCTCTATTTATAAATGGTTTAGGAGGAACTCATTGTTAGTTGATTTATGCTATATCTAACCTATTTAGAGATACATTTTTCTTTATTATATTCGTCGATTAAGCAAGGGACATTTCATTCATGGACCTCCTCATTCCTCAATCCACTGCTCCTTGCCCTATCCTAGTAATGGCAATCGTCAGGCTACGTAGTGATAAGTATACACATTTTAGGTCGATGGTTTGGCCTGGTCGGGTGTTAACCCTGCAGGGTTTAATCCTACGACTGGCCACCCGAAAACTGATGTATTAATCAATCATGTGTAAAACAGCAAGGCTTTAATATGCAGTTTACCTTGCTGCACTTATTACTCACGTGACATGACAACATATGAGAAAGCGAACGCGGTGGCCAAATCGGTAGAGTGGAGGATTCCCGTGCGGGAGGTCAGGACTTCGAATCCCAGCCGAGTGAAACCAATGACTTATCAAATTGATATGTGTCGCTTTTTTTTGTTTTTGTACATTAGTTGTTTAAGCAGGGGAAATTTCAGTCGCAGATGACTGGTCTTCCTCATTCCACTGCTCCTTGCCCTATCCTAGTAATGCCGAGTGCCTGACTAGGAAGCGACAAGTATCAATTTTTAAGTCATTGGTTTGACTCAACCAGGATTCGAACCCACGATCTACCAACACGGGAGACGGACGCTCTAACTCATTCGGCCATCTCGTCTGGTTAATAGCCTTCATAGCTTCATAGCCTGACCCTCGGCATTACTAGGAAATGGCAAGGACTCGTTAGCACAGTATCAGGATAATGTGACTGTGTGGGATATCAGGTCATGGTAGCCTGGTCTCGCAGTGGGGCAGCGTTATAAAGTTGGCATAAGTGTGCACTGTCACAAGTCGGTACCCATCCTAATATGACCTTAGATATTGCTAGGACGTAAAACAACAACATATGCGAAAGATTGTGGTGCTTTATAAATCCATATCACACTGGTTAAAGTCCGACACTTTCGGTTGACATCCTAAGAATGATCAACAACTCATTAATATTGACTGTGACGTGAATTCATCACTGAGGTCATTGTTTTAGCTAAATGACCCGGTTTACCACCATCTCATCGAGTTATCCCTCTCCTCCACACCCAATCCTAACAGTAACACAGACCTACCTGCCTCAAATTTTCTATTTAAGTGGTCAGGTGGGGAAAAAAATTGTTGGCTTTCAGCAACAAAAAATGTGCACTTTCTATGTTTCTTTGGCTTATGAAATATTAATTTTACATATTGTCATACTCCGGATTAAACTGCTAAAAGATTTGTACAAAATACGCAAATATCTTTTCAGTAGAGCAGTTTTGCCTACACCAAATTTCCTATTTGGGTACTGCAGTGAAAAAATAAAATTGTGTACTTTCAACAAGGACACATTTTTAATTGTGTATTTTCTTAATTTGTTTAGGCATACGCACTTTTAATTTTGCCTATCGGCGTATACTCCGCCTAAAGCTGAGTGGGAAATAGGCATACACTAAGTTATAGCATATGGGTATGCAGATCTGCTGATGTAGTTCATTTGATGAGATCCGAACCCATGAGTTCGTGGGTTCGAATCCTGGTCGAGTCAAACCAATGTCTTAAAAATTGATACTTGTCGCTTCCTAGCCAGGCGCTCGGCATTATTAGGACAGGGCAAGGACGGGTTGGCTCAGTGTCAGGATAATGTGACTGAGTGGGATATCAGGCCTGGTGTCCCAGTGGGGCATCACTATAAAGTCGCCATGAGTGCACACTGTCACAAGTCGGTACCCCTCCTGATATGACCTTAGATGTTGCTAGGACGTAAAACAACAAAGAAACAAGTTTATTTGGTTAAATCTGACTAAACTGCTCGATACTCATTATAATATTTCTGTATGCTCAGCCGCATGAACACCAGATAATACTACAGAACTCTTCCCCTTCATTTCACCTGTGATGCAATCATCCTAAATCAATATAACCAGTCTGGAACCAGTACTTAAAAGAGAAAGGAAAACAAGTCACACAGATGAACAGTGAATAAGTTGTGCTTTATTGGCATCAACTCCTGTCCATCCCCCTACATGTGACCTATCATCTTCACTCCTCACCTGCTGTCCACACTATGTCTCATTACCTTACTTCTATATAGGAAGCAGTGCCTATAGCCCTTGGAACTGGGATCCCTTGGGTGTTGCACTCAACTCAATTTGGAATATGTGAATTTGGATAGCATCAGACAGAGTGTCTGGGGTCTCACTCAAGAGCCAGGAGTAGAGTGGTCACTCTCCAGTGAGACTGAAGCAGTGTCCTGAATAATTAGTTAAATCGCCGTATCAGGCTAGTGTGGTCAGAAGGCCAAGGCAGCGCAGGTGACTGGGCAGTCCCTCAGTCAGCCAATCAGGCGGCCCCACATCTGGGGTGGGAGCCAACCCCCCGTGGAGGTGGCTGTCACTCAATTCAGCTTCAGCTGGTGCCCTGAGTGCATATGCAAATGAGGCTGAAGGTGGGCCTTCCCCATGGTCGTGGGTGAACAGGTAGTTGTATACAGTTACATATATATATATATGTTCAAAATGTCCTTTTTCTTCAATTTCATTCTTTATGAACACATAGAGAAACATTTCAATAATCATATACTGTCTCTTTTATAGGAACATCTCTTCATTAACTCCAAGCATCATATATAACATATTTCACATCAATGAGTATCATGTACAATGGGAGTGGGATTCTATTGCTATTAGTTTACATAACCTTGTTCCCACTCCGTCGTCCAAGAATAATAATGCTCTCTGCCAGTATATAATTCTTAACCGAAAATCCGTATATTTTTACATGGTGTTTTAACACGGTAATATCCAGTTGAGACAGGTATTTCCACTTGCCTGTGCAACCGAAGTCTGCAAACTAATTTTGGACTTCACGCGAAGATAAATACCCACTCATTCACATTCAGGCATGCGTAGAATGAAGGTGTATGTATGTATGTCGGGTGGGCGGTGGGGGGGGGGGGGGGGGGTGTCAGTGTCGGAATGTATGAAGCTATTAATAATTACTTAAAGTTGCATAGTCTGATGGTTTTGAATGTCTGTATTTTTTCTGAGATACATATATTAGATCGATCACTAGTATCTATTTTACATTACTTCAAAGTTACTTTAATTTTAAATGGTAAACTTGTTAGATATTTTGAGTGCAAATGTGGAAAATTACTTTTGGCAAGCTTGCCAAAACTCTGACACCATAGACTTCTGCAGTAACAGGTTCTGTTAAATTGACTCATTATTGCCTTATATGCAGAAACAAATGCTTAATAAGTGCATCAGTATCTAAGTTAGATATGTAAAATTTAATCTAGATAATTGGTTTGGTTTTGAAAATTTGATATTTCATCGGACTATGCAGCTTTAAGTCAATCATAACTGAACATATTTGTTTCACGAATCTTATAAATGTAGTCATCTAGGCATCTTTCTTTTATTATGCTTCTCCTTAAACAATGTTTTTTTTCTTTTAATATATTGTTTGTATTTCTTATTGTCCTGTTTCCTTTTCTTTTTAATATTGTTTTCTTCAAAAATTTGATAATCTGGGTTTCAATTTTTTTTTTCTCTTTAATATTTCTGTTCTCTTTAATATTTCTGTTCACTTTAATATTTATTTTTCTTTTAATATTTCTTGACTTTAATATTTCTTGTCTCTTTAATATTCATTGTCTCTTTAATATTCCTTGTCTCTTTAATATTCATTGTCTCTTTAATATTCCATGTCTTTTTAATATTGCTTGTGTCTTTAATATTTTTCTCTTAGAATTTCCTTTCTGGTAGCATTATTCCATTTGTATATGCTTTCAAACAAATTATTCTAATACAAATGCAATTGATAGTCGATAGTCTTAAACCAATGACTTAAAAATGTATCTAGTAGCTACCTAGACTGGCATACAACATTAATTTGAGAGGACAGGGATCATACAAAACGAGGAAGACCAAGTGTCAACTGTTGAAAGTTAGCATGCTTAGGGGCCATCCAAAGTTTTTATAGCCATACAAAGTACAGTAAAACCTCTCTAACCGACCACCTCCACAGATCGACCACTCGTCTGTATCGATCGCTTTATTTGGGTCCCAGCTATACCATTGTAACCATATTCTAACTCCCTAAACAGACTACCTCCCTAAATGGACCACTTAAAGTCGGTCCCAAGGTCGGTCGATTGAGAGAGGTATTACTGCATCGTACTTTTCCATACCTCCCCCCTCCTCCCCCCCCCCACTCCCCCATGCATCTCCCCCCCCCTCGTTGTACCATGTCCGCTTTGTATGACTGTGAAACTGTTGAAAGCTTTGGATGGCCCCTTAGTCTACAGGTTTAACCTACACACACAACATTCACAAAGGACAAGATGCGCTAAATGTGGGTGGGGAAAACATTAGAAACTCACTTTAAGCTACGAGCAATCCCAGTCAACAATTTGAGGTCACCATAACATCACAGTGATATCACACAAACCTCACGGAGAGGTCACAGTGTGAGGTCACAGTGACCTCAAATTGAAACATCAAATTGACCTCACAGTGACCTCACACTGTGACATCACAATAAGCTCACACAATTCTCACACCGTGACATCACAATAAGCTCACACAATTCTCATGCTGTGACATCACAATAACCTCATAGTGTGAGGTCACAGTGACCTCAAATTGAAACATCAATTGACCTCACAGTGACCTCACACTGTGACCTCACACTGTGACATCACAATAAGCTCACACAATTCTCACACCGTGACATCATAATAAGCTCGAATCTTTTAATTGAGAGAAGATATTCAGTATAATGTGTGTCACCAAGTTATGTCGCACAGGAGATAATAATTAAGCACAAAATGAATAATTAATAACGAATACAAAGGTGAAAGGGTGGATCGAAGTTCGTTTTTTTTGGTTTAAAACAAAGGAAAAAAGAATTAGCCTGAAGTGCATGGCTTATCCAGGATTTAAAAAAATCTAAAATAATTTTTTTATAAATGGCTGGAGCAGGGTGAGGAAGAAAGAAAACAAAAATATGAAGAAAGGAGTGCCCACATCCCACACACCCCCTCCAATTCCCACCTTTCCATATCCCCCCCCCCTTGATTTGCCTGCTTTGAAAATATATACAGTAAAACCTCTCTAAATCGACCGACCTTTATGGGACCGACTTTAAGTTTAAGTGGTTCATTTAGGGAGGTGGTCAGTTTAGGGAATTAGAATATGGTTACGATGGTATTGTTGGGACCCAAAGAAAACGATCAATATATGGGAGTGGTCGATCTGTGGAGGTAGTCGGTTAGAGAGGTTTTACTGTATACGAGTTCAGGTTAGGATAGTTCGAATTTCATCCGCGAGGTGACGTGGCGGATCACACCACCAGATGGCGTGCTGTTGCAGCTGCGTGTACGTGGCGCATGCGCGCCAGCTGTGATGTGGTTGTGTGGGTGGGTGAATGTGAAGTTGCGCGTGGTGGGATAAGGGGTGGGTGAGGAGGTGACATTATAATGTCCTAGATCGATAGAGCTCGTACATGCTAGCAAACACGATGGAATTTTATTATTTGCCCAACCCTAAATATCAAAATTCATCATTTAGTCCGTAAAAGTTCATAGTCCGATGAATTATCTTCTTTTTCCCCCAAAACCTAAACGGTGATTAAGATGTTATCCTACATAGAGAATTTATATACTGATCCACCTATTAACCATTTGGTGCCACATAGAAGGAAATACTAAGTGAAATCAATAGAATCTGTTATTGGTGAAGCCCATTTGGTCAGAGTTTTGACAAGCATACCAAAATCAATTTTGCATGTTTTCACTTTACATTTTTTTTAAATTATAAAATGCACTTCAAACTCAATACGATAGATAATAACAATCAACCTAATTATATATTCATAATTGTGAAAATTATAGAACCTCCAAACCATTGAACTATGCAACTGTAATATAGAAATCTTTTTTTTTTTTTAATTGTTATTGAGGCTGTATTTATACTGTCCATAGCATATAAGCCCGGGTATCCAGGCTTGTTTTCAATGCTGGCCAGTTGTGGTGTTGGTGTTATCTTACCACACAGTAGCGGCTGATAAGTAATTTGATTGCCTCCATTTCAGTAGCAGATAGATAGTTGGTTGGTTTGATTAGTAGCCTATGTTAGTTTTTTTTAATTTTCTTGGCATATATGTATTTTATTTTGTTCTACTCTTATTACTAGACTAGCCTACTCCTATTTACATATCATAGGCTTGTACGTAACTGTGTGGTGTGTTATCTGGCTACTTTTGACATGGTTACCTTCCATTGGGCGTCTAGAGTAGATTTCAAAGGCTTCCACATATACTGATTTTGAGAGGTGTTGGACTAGGGTTTTGGTGGGGTTTTTTTTTTTTGGGGGGGGGGGGTTCCTGTGGGTTTTTGTCATAGTTTTTCTTATTGTGGGGGGGGGGGAGTGCTCACCCCCCCCCCCCCCCGCCATTATTTATTTATTATTTCTTTGCACTAGTTAATTAAGAAGGGAAAATTGTCACTTATAGGCAATTGGTCGTCCTGATTCCACTGCTCCTTGTCCTGTCGTAGTAATGCCGAGCCGCCGGCTAGATTGCTGCGGATTGAACCCACGACTTTAAAGCTGCATAGTCCGATGAAGCATCAAATTTTCAAAACCAAAACAATTATCTATGATTGCTCCTACATCTCTAACTTAGATACTGGTTACTGGTGCACTTATCAAACATTTGTCACCACATAGAAGGGAATACCGAGTCAATTTAATATAACCTGTTACTGCAGAAGCCTTTGGCAAGTGTAGTAGTGTGCACTGACCTCTCAGGCAAGTAACCACATAGACAGGTAGGCGTGGGTCGTGTGTTGGTATCAGGGAGCCTAGGTGGTGTAATGGTTAGCACACTGGCCCAAAATGCAAAGAGATGTGGGTTCAAGTCCCACTCTAGGCACAATATTTCCCATTTTCATCACCCCCATGACACTGGTTCCCATGACGAGGATCCTATACAAGCTATGCGCTGTATGGTTGTTGAACCTACCCTGTATATGTATGTCTAAGTGCATTGCCTGCATATATGTAATTGTAAGCATTAAAAGACTTACAATTCCAGGGGCACGAGTGTAGTAGTGTGCATTGACCTCTCAGGCAACGTAGGCGTGGGTCGTGTGTTGATATCAGGGAGCCTAGGTGGTGTAATGGTTAGCACACTGGCCCGGAATGCAAAGAGATGTGGGTTCAAGTCCCGCTCTAGGCACAATATTTCCCATTTTCATCACCCCCGTGACAGCAAGCAATTAAATTTGGTATGTTTTCACTTCCAACATTTCAAAAGTTAGCGATTTAAAACAAAAGCTACTTCAAACAAAAGTAAGGTAGACTATAATGACCAACCTCATATATTTATCTCGGAAAATAACAGAAACTCAGAACCATCGGACTATGCAACTTTAAGGACAAATTTTCAGTTGCAAGCAATTGGTCTTCATCGTTCCTTATTCCACTACTCCTTGTACTATCCAAATAATGCCAAGCAACGGGCTAGGTTGCTGCGGATTGAACCCACGACCTTAATCTACTGCTCTATTCATTGGATCCTCCGGTCCGGACTGGTGCTGGTGTAATGTGAACTAACTGATGATGTTGCTTCGTTCCAGCACGCGAACAGACTACGTGGATGACGACACAGTAATTCGGGCCCGGGGGTTGCCATGGCAATCGTCAGACCAGGACATTGCCGCCTTCTTCCAAGGCCTGAATGTGGCTAAGTAAGTAGACCTCTTCCTTTATACCAAATCCACATTCTGCGGTGGCATGGTCCCCCAATAGGGAAGCACTATAAAATCGCCCGTCGTGATATGACCTCACATGTTTCTAGGATGTAAAACTCCAAACAATATTACTATTAAGTTCCCACGAGCGTGCACTGTCACAAGTCGGTAGCCGTTCTGATATTACTCTACATGTAGCTAGGGCATAAAGCCCCAATAAACAAGTACACACAATCCTGCTTGTGTTTTGAATTGTGGCTGTTGAAGATTATATTCGTGTGGTTGATTGAGCCGAAGGTTCTACAATGGTTTTATGTTGTTTTTTGTTGTTGTTTTTTTTGTTTTTTTTTTATTGAGGCTGTATTTATACTGTCCATAGCATATAAGCCCGGGTACCCAGGCTTGTTTTCAATGCTGGCCAGTTGTAGTGTTGGTGTTATCTTACCACACAGTGGCTGCTGATAAGGTATTTGATTGCCTGCATTTCAGTAGCATATAGATAATTGGTTGGTCTGGTTAGTAGCCTATGTTAGTTTTTTTGGATTTTCTTGGTATATATGTATTTATTTGTCTACTCTTATTACTAGACTAGCCTACTTCTATTTACATATCATAGGCTTGTACATAGCTGTGTGGTGTGTTATCTGGCTACTTTTGGCATGGTTACCTTCCATTGGGCGTCCCGCTGGTAGGCTGTGACATATCACATGCCCCTTTGCAGTGCAGTTTACTGGGGGTTTCCTAGCCTTATTTTGCACAGATATTTTTTGTAAGTTTTTAGGTCAGGAGTTTGTCATTCATTTACCGTTTGGGCATTCCACACCTTGGCAGTACTTTCTTCGTTTAACTTAAGGAAGGTACATTTGATGAATATTCTATTCTTCTTCACACCCACCAAGTGGTCGAGTCAAACCAATGACTTAAAAGTTTATACTTGTCGCTTCCTAACCAGGCACTCGGCATTATTATGATAGGGCAAGGACTGGTTAGCTCAGTGTCCGGATAATGTGATTGAGTGGGATATCAGGTCATGGTGCTGGTGGCATAGTCTCTCAGTGGGGCAGCACTATAAAGTCGCCATGAGTGCACACTGTCACAAGTCGGTACCCATCCTGATATGACCTTAGATGTTGCTAGGACGTAAAACAACAAACAAGCAATCACCAATTTAAAAAAAAAATGAATATACGCTATTGCTGGTGGGGGGGAGGGGGCATGTCTCGTGTTATTTTATTTGGGTGTGTGGGTGGGTAACATATTTGGGGTTTTTTTGTCAATGGTTTTCTGGCTATATAGCTTTAGTTTTTACATAACTTTACATAAACTGAATGTGTGCATGTGTGTGTACGTATGTGCTCCATCACTTGCCTGGTGGGTGGTGCAAACTGCAACATTTAGCCTATAACGGGATTCAAACCAACACTCCATGCCATTCTGTGGGTAGCCCGAACCATTACCCTATCTAGGCAGCCTGATGCAATCACCTTACCTATCTGTCTATGTGGCCTGTCCTGATATGACCTTGGATATTGCTAAGACGTAAAACAACAACAAACAAACAAAACCTGTCTATGTGGCTCCTTGCCTGAGAATTCAGCGTGGACAACCACACTATTATGAGAATATATACAAGGACACTACTACTATCGGTTTTTCAACTCCTTCCAACCACCAGGTAATACACTTATTATATATATATACAGTAAAACCTCTCTAAATGGACCGACCATGGGACCGACTAAAAATAGTCCATTTAGGGAGGTGGGAGGTTTATGGAGTTGTTCATTTCTTTACTTAGGTTCACTTAGGTATTTACTGGATGAAGGTAATTATACCTGTATATATATCCAAATCATTGTCTGGTGAATCTGGAGAGATGTCATTTCCAGTCCGGTGGCCCAAGCTCAGGGCCGGCTCATAATTGTATACAATATCTTGATCCCTCCAGTATCTGTCAATCCTTCGTGCAAATGCCTTAATACTCGGAGCCTCCACAATATAACTTGGGAGGCTGTTCCACACACCTGTGTTGCTACTGTCACCTAATGACCGGTACAGTTGGCCTGATTTTCAACTTCGGTATAAGGCTGCATACTCTGATGAAAACATCAAATTGGTTCTAACATCATTTCAGAACCCTTCGCTATGCTTATGGAACCCCTCCCTCTAGTTGCAATCTCACCGCCTCAATTTGGACCCCCCCCCCCCCCCCCTGCCCCCGTGCAGAAATATCAGTCAGTCACCAAAACTTCCCGGAAACCTACCCAACCACTCCCGGGAACGGAAATTACCGCCAAATGGAACATGGTATCATTTACTGTACACAGAATGTTTCCGGCATATGTGTATGTGTATGCATGTGTGTATGCATATGTGTATGCATATGTGTATGCATATGCATATGTGTATGTGTGCATATGTCCCCTCCCCATTCCTCTCCATCAGTAAGTTATTGCGCGATTGGATAACATGCAGGTGTTCCAATAGCTCAGGGAGTTTGACGCCCCTGCCCTGCAGAGTTGTAAACCACTGCCTTGTGGTACAGGTTCTTAACAGAACCGAAGGTTAATGCTAGGTACACACCTACCATTTACGACGCGATTCGCGCATATTGCGATTACAACTCAGTTTTAGGCCTTAAAACTGAAATCGCAAGCAATTCGAAAAACGAATCGGGACGATTGCAAATCGGGAGGTGCGTGCGGTCGGTCGTATCTTAAACGGTATATGCGTGCTAGCCGCCGACCGTTCGCGTCTGAGTTTTAACGATCAACGAATCGCCGGGCCGGAAAAAGGACACGTGACAGTGTCTTAACCAAAATATTCTAATCGGCGGCTATATATTAATATTTTCTAATCGACGAATGTAAACTAAACAAATACGTAGCAGGCGCAAGGAAATTCCGCCGGTTCGTCGGCTACATATTAGACCCAAATCTATTCAACGGCGGTGATATTAATGTTTTCTAATCGACGAATGTAAACTAAACAAGTACGTAGCAGGCGCAAGGAAATTCCGCCACCGGCGATATTAATGTTTTCTAATCGACGAATGTAAACAAAACAAATAGCATTGCTACAGGAAACTGCTAGATGGCGCTGATGGCGACGTAGTTCTCGCAAAACCCACCAGGTGCGTGCAGCGCAGTCGCCAATCGGCGCAAGGAAAATGCTAGATGGCGCTGATGGCGAGGTAGTTCGCGCAAAAACCCACCAGGAGCGTGGATCGCAGCCGCGAATCGGACGTTATATGTGCGCGTCCAGTCGGTATATGTGCGCATCCCTTATCTTCGGTTTTAATCGCGATCGGGTCGCGTCGGGCGCAAAGTTTTAGTGCGCGAGTCGTAAACGGTAGGTGTGTACCTAGCATAAGGGAGCAAACCCTAAACAGAAAACCATATCACTCTGGCAGCATTAAGGGCGGCTGATGGATGGAACTACCAACATCTCCCGACCAGCCACTGCAGGGACAAATAGTTTTGTGCCTGTCTGGACATGTTCTTGCCAGTGTGAAACCTTTATTTGCTCCCCGAGAGAGTGCCGCTGGTAACTTTCAAAAGCCAGCAGCACTTCAACACTTTTTCAGGCAGCTTTCATGAAATGTGACATTAAGACCGACTCATGGACATCACTCTCTCAGCAGAGAGCTAAATGGAGAGCGGCAGTCAAGTAATGAAAGCAGTCTTTGTCGCATCGCGACTGACAGCATGATGATGATGATGATGTGTATGCATATGTGTATGCCTATGCACATGCGTATGCATATGCACATGTGTATGCATATGCACATGTGTATGCACATGTGTATGCATATATGCATTTGTGTATGCAGATGCATGTGTATGCATATACATATATGCATATGTCATGTGTATGCATTTGTGTATACATGTGTATGCATATGCATATGTGTATCCATCTCCATAAGTATGTTTTATAACGTTTTATAACATACACACCATATTTTTAAAATATATTATGGATATATATATATATATAATGTGTATACTACTATATATGTATGTACACGTTTACCTGTGTGTATTTATTATGTGTTTAAATTACATATATATAATACATATAATATATATACAGCACATTCACACAAATACAAATATAAATTAATACACCTTTCAATTAAGCGGTTTTTAATGGGCGCTATTAAAACGAAGATAATATTAACTGTGAGATGGGAACTGGTTGTCATGGTTACCAGTCAGCCATCTGTGACACGCCTGGGACCACAGACTAGAGAGGACCATGGCATGGACAGATAACGGGTCCGTGGTGGCACCGCCCACAGCGTCCCATTAGTCACGGCGTTTTACCTACATATCAACATGTCAATTTAACAGCTTACTTTTCTTTAAAAACGAAAACCTAAATAGCTTAATGGTGCAGAAAACAGTGTGTTTCTATAGTTAGTTATATTGCTGTAAGCCTGCCTTATCGGTTACCTTTTGGATTTATATACAGTAAAACCTCTCTAAATCGACCGACCTTGGGTCCGACTTTAAGTGGTCGACTTAGGGAGGTGGTCGGTTTATGGAGTTAGAATATGGTTACAATGGTATTGTTGGGACCCTAAATAAAGCGATCGATATAGGGAGGTGGTCGATCTGTGGAGGTGGTCGGTTAGGGAGGTTTTACTGTATATTATTTTATGTAGGCTTATTAATGCCTAGTACACACCTCCCATATAGGATTCGCGCACTAAAACTCACGACTCGACCCGACCCGCTTAAAACTGAAAACGGGCCGATTCGTTTTTCGAATCGCGGATCGCAATCGTAAACGGCCGCTTTTAGCACTAAAAACTGAGTTTTATGCGCGAATCGCAATCGCTAGGTGTGTGCGGGGAGCGCACACCAAGCGATTTTTGTGGGCGAAACGGGAAGTTTTCGATCGTATAAGGGAGGTGTGCGCACACAAACGGTAGGTGTGTACCGGGCATAACTAATTTATGACGTTTTGGGATCGATGTAATTAATCTTGGTTGGATTGCATCGGTGATAATATATGTTACATCGCCAATTACTGACTGATGCCTTAGTCTATGCTGGTGGTTGTGACTACTAGTATTATTGGTGTATGAAATGTTTTGAATGGAGCCTTGTCGGATAGAACCTTTATATAGTAAAGTCGCTTGTTTTTTTTGTTGTTGTTTTTTTTTTCTTGAAGATTTATGTTGCCTATCATGGATAAGTCTGAATAGACTTGTTTTCACCATTAGACAGTTTGTTGATAGAAAGCCCGAGCCTACACTTTTACCGACCCAAGGGATTTCTAACCTCCCACACCACATAGACACGGTATGAGAGCAACCATTACTATTCGCAGAGCTGCTTTGCTCTGCGAAAGAGCAGAAGAAGAATTATTATTCACAGAGTTACTCTCACCATCCCTAATCTGCTACTGAAATGCAGGCAATCAAATAACTTATCAGCAGCTACTGTATGGTAAGATAACACCAACACTACAACTGGCCAGCATTGAAAACAAGCCTGGGTACCCGGGCGTATATGCTATGGACAGTATAAATACAGCCTAAATAAAAAAATTAAAAAATTAATTGGTTCCTAGTCAACGATAAAATGTATATCCATATGAAAGCTTTCCAGCTGTATAATCTGATGAAGCCGTCATATTAAAATAGAAACACTCGCTTAGATTTGATCTTATGAATCGAATTACACACTGCTGCACTTATTAAGCATGTATTGGATGCTGTTACTCAGGAAAACATGTCAACAAAGCTCATGTCCAGTATTTCAGTGTGTGCACATAAATTTAGCATGTTTTCACTTCAAATACCTTCAAAATTTAACATGTATTTGTTAGTGGATAGATATTGGATTATATCATCCCAATGCAATACTTACACATGTATGGCTATCCTAGATATTATATCATTAGAATGGCGTTCTCTGTGGCGGAGTGGTTAGAGTGTCTGACTTTTTTCTAGGTCAGACTCCTAATCTGAGGGTCGGCGGTTCGATTCCCCATGCCCCCAGCTCTGCCAATTTGGATTTCCACCGCTGTGTATAACTTACAGCGTCATCAAAGGCTGGTTGCTCTCATACCATGTCTATGTGGCGTGAGAGGTTAAAAATCCCTTGGGTCGGTAAAAGTGTAGGCTCGGGTTTTCTATCGACCAGCAGTGGAATGAGGAAGACCAGTCGTCTATGACTGAAATTTCCCCTGCTTAAACAACTAATGGACCAAAAAAAAGAATGCATTTAAATAAGACACAGCATGGTGCAATGTTATGCTTCTAAATGTATCATTAAACCAGGGGCGGAATCCTTAATTCAAATGTCAAGTTTCTGTGAGATTTTTGTGTGAGTATTTTTTGGAGTTTCTACATTTTATTTGTAGGGAAAAGTAACGACAGTCATGTGAGACAATTTTAACCACTTAGAGATCTGCATCTGAGCTCATTTTCACTGTCAGTTGACAAAATTTGACCATTTAAGATGTTCCTGTAAATTTCAATGTAAACAGATGAACGTGATAAACACATCAAGTATTTCAAAACTGTAACGTATACAGAATGCGGCTGCCCGGTTGTTGACGGGTGCAAAGAAATTTGATCACACCACTCCTGGGCTGAAATCATTACACTGGCTCCCTGTGGCGAAGAGAATTGATTTCAAGGTGCTGCTTCTTGTATATTGTGCCTTGCATGATCAGGCTCCAGAGTATATGAGAGATATGCTCCAGGAGAGAACAAATGTTCGAACACTGCGCTCCACAGTCTCCAGCCAGTTAGCTGTTCCTTGGAGCAGACTGAAAGGCTTTGCGGATCGTGCTTTTAGTATTGCTGCCCCGAGACTGTGGAATGATCTGCCATGATATATCACAGATTTTAAATCTGTTGGTGCTTTTAAAAAAGGTCTTAAGAAACATTTGTTTAAATCTGATTTTAACTAGGTGAAATTTATTTTCCTGTATATTTGTTGTTGTTATGTAAAGCACCTGAGAACGGCTTGATGGATTGAGCGCTATATAAATGTTTTATTTATTTATTATTTATTATTAGTTCATTAAATACAAGTGATAGAATAAATGCCACTAACTTTTCGTCATGAATATAGCCTTTGCTGCCGACATGCCATTAAACCAACACCAATTAACTACCTGAATGCCAGACAACCAATGAACCCATCTCCCATTCTTACTACAGCATGTTCAAGTATCTCAGATAATAACACATTAGTCTATGATAGTCCCGAGAGCAGGACATGGCTCAGGCAGTAGAGTGTACACCTGTGGAGGTCTGGATCATCCGATCGATCCTGCTCAGTGGACACATTTGCAGTTTGGGCTATTTTCCGTTCCAACCAGTGGTCTGCAAGTGGTTCATCAAAGGCTGTAGAAAGTGCATATTATAATTTTGTATAAGACCCCTTGCTGCTTATCGGAAAGAGTAGCCTATGTCGTGGCGGCAGGTTTCCTCCAAAGAAATATGTCAGAATGATCATATGTTTGACATCCAATAGCCGATGATAAAAATCAATGTGCTCTAGGGGCGTCGTTAAATAAACCAAACTTGTTATATTATAGTAACTGTCTGAGGATTGTGTGCACTTTGGAGTGAATACATACGAGACTTGAGAGGTTCTCGACAACCGGAAGTTTGGTCTGGTTTTGTGGTTGCAACTCTAGTCCGCCTGAGCGTTTCCGCGCATGTCCGTTATTTAGTTGGGGGGAGGGGGGGGGGGTGAGATCCATCAAAAGACATCAAACGCGTCAAAATATTAATGGACAGCCATTTTTACTATTGTGCTACCTGGTGGGACAGTTTATGTGGTCTGTCAGGAAACAATTACTGTTTGCAACAGGTGCTTGGGGATATGCCCTGGGCGCACGGACACACACACACACATATGGGTCACTCCCCTGAAAACTGGTCAGCATGGGATGGGATTTTAAAACATCAATTAAAAAACTTCCTACTTATTTCTTTCATTATACTTTTCATATTCATGTTCAGATTTGATGTAACAAATAAGGGAAATAAAATAAACTGTGTGCAACTTTGGTCCTTTTAGTTATGAAGTGTTTTTGTACAAAAAAAACAAACTATTTTACAGTCAGCCATTTGTAACATGACATATGGGAGATGGTTGGATCCTTACTAACATCTTGTATTGCATTGATATATTTTTTTTTTAAACAGTTCCAAAATCAAAAAGGAAGTATTTATTAACATGTATGCATGCTTAATTCTTTTTTTTAAATTGATGTCTTCAGAAATAACATTACAGAAATAACCAGTGGTGTCTGGATGCCACACAAATATTGTACACTAATTATTCAGTGAAGAAAGCATGACTTTGGTCTGGTTTTGTCTCCGGTACACAAAATGTAACGAGATGGTTGGATCCTTACTAACATCTTGTATTGCATTGATATATAAAAAAAAAAACAGTTCCAAAATCAAAAAGGAAGTATTTATTAACATGTATGCATGCTTAATTCTTTTTTTTTAATTGATGTCTTCAGAAATAACATTACAAATTTCCATCACAGATGTGACCAGTGGTGTCTGGATGCCACACAAATATTGTACACTAATTATTCAGTGAATAAAGCATGTCTGGGAATTACTTTTTTTAAATCATTATTATATGCTTCTAAGTATGAAATTATTTAATTCTGCTTAGATATTTATTAAGCAGACTGTGTGGTGTCCTAAGCATGTGTTACACAGCAACACACAGTATAATGCCATAAGACATAGCTTAATCATGGACTACACCTTTATTTTTTACCTCATCAATTTATATTTTACATAGATGTAAAGGGGAGATTTCCAGCTTTCATTTGAAACCAAAACTATTTTTTAATTGAAATATTAGATGTTAACTTTCTATGTGACACTTCTGGCCAGTATTCAGGAGAGTGACCCATATACATATATATACACATAATGCATGCACATATATACATATAAATATATACATATAATATACATGTGCTATAATCTATATATTGAAGGTGATTTTGGTACACCCTCAGCAGATATTTTCTCACGTTGTGTATGTTTAACATAGCAAACACACACTCAACAATGTCACACTTGCCTTCACAGTGTCTATAGCCAGCCATATGTGTATGCACTCTGTTGAACGTTAGCTGTAGGTCTGCATTGCCTTTCTATTTAAAAAAGTAGCAAATAAAACCTTTTTAAATAGGAAACTCCCCCCCCCTCCCCATCTTCCCCCTCCCATTCCCCTCCTCCCTCCATTCCCCTCCTTCCCTCTTCCCTCCTCCTTCCCCCATCCCTCCTCCTTCCCCCATCCCCCAACACACAAAGGGAGTAAGTAACCCATGCTGTTGCCGGCGGGTATACGAGTTATCAGCACCAACCCGACAAGGGCACATACAGGGCATAGGGTAGTGGGGATTCTGTGTGGATGGTGGTGGTGTTGAGATAGAGCTTTGGTACCCTCCCCCCCTAAAGCGCCTGTCACACCATACCGGACTGACTACCGGAGACCACCGGACAAAGAACTTTCTAGTCCGGTGTTCTCCGGTACACAAAATGTAATGAAATGTATCGAAATGGAGCGGAATTGGGTCAATTGCTGCCAGGCAACCGGACAAGTACCGTACATGTACTGTACATGTACCGGATGAGAACCGGATGAGAACCGGACGAGTACCGGACATGTACTGGACAAAACAGACAAACCGGATACCAACGGATAGGTACCGGACATGTATGGATGGGTACCAGATGGGTACCGGATGGGTACCGAACATGTACCGGACAAACCGGACACCAACCGGACACGTCAGTCTGGCGATGTCCAGTAGAAGTTTTGTGCATGTTCAAAACTTGTAGAAAGTTGTACAGGACACCGCTGGACACCACCAGACACCGCCGGATGGGTACCGGACATGTACCGGACATCGCCGTACAGTACCGGACAGTGTCCGGTTCTCGTCCGGTTCCCCAGTCCGGTAAGGTGTGACTGGGCCTTAACCCTCCAGGATGGGTACCGGACATGTACCGGACAAAACAGACAAACCGGATACCAACGGATAGGTACCGGACATGTATGGATGGGTACCAGATGGGTACTGGATGGGTACCAGATGGGTACCGGATGGGTACCGAACATGTACCGGACAAACCGGACACCAACCGGACACGTCAGTCTGGCAGTGTCCAGTAGAAGTTTTGTGCATGTTCAAAACTTGTAGAAAGTTGTACAAGACACCGCTGGACACCACCAGACACCGCCGGATGGGTACCGGACATGTACCGGACATCGCCGTACAGTACCGGACAGTGTCCGGTTCTCGTCCGGTTCCCCAGTCCGGTAAGGTGTGACTGGGCCTTAACCCTCCAGTAAGTTTCTAATTGCCACCACCCCACCCACCCCACCCACCCCCACCACCACCCACACACCCAAACCGGCCCCACCTCCTGTTCACATCCCGCCGGCTATGCGGCAGATTGTCACAGTATGTCACCGGTGTTTGGTCCCTCTGTCCTAATCTTGTTCACCTCCTCCCGCCTCCTCCCGCCTTCCCCCCCCCCCCCCTCCCCCCCCCCCCCCCCTCCTCCTCCCGGGCCTCCTCCCGCCTCCTCCCGCCTCCTCCCGGACCGTGGGCCTCCTCACCTGGCGCCACGCGGTGCCCACCTGTATGAGGTACACCAGACGGACGCGGACCCCAGCACTGCCCATATCCACCGCCAGGAGCCGCCACCTACACATCAACAACTCACGGTAGAGCCACAAGCGAGCTACACCACTAGAACCGCCATTCACGAGTCGCTTTTTAGTGACGGGGATAGGAGTGCCGTTGACAGATAATGCGGAATTAATTGCGTGTTGATATATATATATAGAGAGAGAGAGAGCAGGCGTTGGCATTGCTGGTGTTTAATCAGTTCAGCCATACACGCATTGCAGGCGGTGTGTTTGTGGTGTGCGTGCATGTGTGGGTGGGTGTGGGCGTGACCTGTGCAAGTGTGTGTGGGTTTGAAGTATATACATACATCTACATAAGCTTCTGGGCATTGGTCTACCTTGAAGCCTTATGTCGTTTATGAAAGCCAGGAATCGCTACATGGGAAAGACGAGGTAAGAGCTTTTGAAGCATGATTATTGGTGTTTTTTTGGTGTTTTTTCCTTTTTAATACAACTGCTATTTATTCACTAAATAGTCTGGACATGGTGGCTGAATCCACAAGAGTACAGGATTTCAATGTGGAAGGTCTGGAATTTGAATCCCAGCCGAGTCAACTCAATGACTTACAAAATTGATACTTGTCACTACCTAGCCTGGCGATCTGTATTACTATGATAGGACAATGACTGGTTAGCTCAGCATCAGGATTAATGTGACTGAGTAGAATATCGGGTCATGGTACTGGCGGCCTGGCCTCCCAGTGGGACAGCTCTAAAAGGTTGCCATGAGTATGCAGTCACAAGTCAGTATCTGTCCTAATATGATCTTAGATGTTGTTAGGATATAAGACCCCAACAAACCAACAATATTCACCAAATACTAAATAGTCATTTGGAAATGGAAGGGAAACGGCAAAGTTGCAATTGAAAGCCGAGGGATGCTTTTCTATTGGGACCAGTGTCAATTTTGGATGGCTAGCATCGATGGGAGCGTCAATATTTTTTAAAGCCAAAACAATTACTTAAATCTTATCTTATACAATGAACTTCGACACCAATTACTTATTAATCATGTGTTGCTGTACAGAAGAGACTACTAATTCTATTCAATAGAACGTGTTTCTGCTCAAGCCAATGGTGTCCGACATTCCAATGTGCATGACACAATTAAGTTACCATATGTACACTTCAAATAGCTTTGAAGATCGGCATTCAAAATAAGTTACTTTACTCTAAAATAAAGTAATTTTTCACCTAATCAAAATAAGTGTGACCGTAACTAAAAATCACCGGACTATGCAACTTTAAATTTGCCTAATCAAAAATGTGTACTACTTTAATAATGTACTAGACGTTTATTAAAATGCTAGTAACATAACCAGCACCATTAGACAGTTTGTCTACACTTTTACCGACCCAAGGGATTTTTAACCTCCCACACCACATAGACATGGTATGAGAGCAACTGGCCTTTGATGTCGCTGTAAGTTATACACAGCGGTGGAAATCCAAATTGGCAGAGGTGGGGGCATGGGGAATCGAACCACCAACCTTCAGATTAGGAGTCCGACCTAGAAAAAAGTCAGACACTCTAACCACTCCGCCACAGAGAACACCAGTTTATGGAAACACTCTCGATGTGACTAAAAGTAAAACCCAAAGACTTGACCTAAGTTATGTCGCACTACCTTCCCTGGTGCTGTACATTACTAGGATAATGGAACCCGAATGGGATATCCAGTGGTGGTGATGGTATTCCACTAGAGTGGCACTATAAGGTCGCCATGGGTGCCTATTGCCACAAGACGGTACCAGTCCTCATATGACCTCAGATGTTGCTAGGCCATGAAACCTCACAAATCCCCGACCATAATGAATAAAGTAATTACATTTGAGTTTTTAGATTGATTATGTGACATGTACGATTGAATGGTAGATTATAGTGCACTTTTGTATTATTATTATTATTATTATTTATGTACAATACATATGCATACATATATACACATACACATTATACACACTATGTATACACTATGTATAATACTATGTATACACTATCATTGCTATGTACGGATTTTTATTTTATATAATGACATTAATCAGCCATCCAATCTATTCGGCTTGAGGAAATTCATTATTTGGACAACCTGTTATTTATTTCCAGGTTAAATATTTATTCAATTAAATATACAGCTATAATTGATATCATGGTCCATGATGTCACTTAAAATGATGACGGAGCTGTATTTAATGCGAATCCCATTACGCCATCCATGAAATGCCAGCAATTGTCACATTATTGGACGGCAGACATATTGGCTTTGCCTGTACCTCGCGGCATGCATATCAATTAGGCCTGCGTTACGCCCTTATTCATTCGGGAGTTTGGACTTACCGAAAATGTCGAATTTGGACACTAATTGTCACAGCAGCGTGGTAGTTATCCAGCAAATACTGCTCTACGTGCTAAGTGTGCCCAAAATACAGTTATGAAAGGTCTTTTTTTGTTGTTAAATAATTTTTATTTTCACGCAGGAGGGGTGTGTGCAGTTTATAGCCATACAGGCTGTTCCCGGTTATATTACGGACAGATAGTGGTGGACCAGCCGCCACCATGATGTGACACCTAGCGGGGAACACCTGGTACTAGATCCAGCCATCACTCACTCCTTTTCCCCCTTTTTTTCTCCTCACTTTTTTTGTTTATTTTTGTTTTGCAAAGGACAAATTACCCAGGTTTGATGGTTATTGTGGTATGGCTGGATGTGGATGGATGTTTGGGTGGGGTTGGGGTGGGGGTGGGAGGAGGGGGGAGGAGGAGGAGGACAGCCGGACAGTCAGACCGTCAGACCGGAGAGTCCCCATTCCGGAAGGTCAGTGTCGGTGGACAGTTCGGTAGGCGTTGTACCATATTGTGCCTGGCAACAGGTTGCATTGCAGACACAGGACCCTGCAGAATGCCTCGCGCCTCTCCACTGGGAACAGTCACGTGGTAGTCTACCATCTTTGAAAGTGCAGCGGTGGATATACTTGTGAATTATTTGTTATTATTTACGTCTTATATTTAATATATATTGACATATATATATATATATATATATCGATATATATAATTTTCGTGTAGAATAAGCGCCAGTCCAAACAAAATGAGTTTGCAATGCCAATGCCAATGCCAACTTTGTAGATCGTGTTTAGGAAAGGAGCTCTTCATATTTTCCAAAACATGACCTACGAACTTGGCATTGGCATTGCAAACTAATTTTGGGGATTGGTTCTTATTGCGTTTTTGGAAAAGAGCCTTTCACATACAGAATTTACTTCTTGGGAATGCTAAGTTATACTTGCTTGGTAGGCCAACGTCTTAATTAGGTTGCGCGTTGTAAATGAATTCAGTGTATTTGTAAAGAATTCACCAAAGTTGAGTTTCTTTTTAGTTGATTCTCAACAACGTGACGCAGGGTCGGGTACAAAGGTCACTGCCTAATTTTTCTGATCACCCTGAGGGTTCCATGTTGGCCTTTAGCCATTCCTGTCTACACTACACTCACCGAAGCCTTTCAAATTGTAGACTGTGTGTTTGCACATATTCCATTCGTCATCTGCAGTTGCTAAATGTCGTCTGCTGTAAAATGACCTCAATATATATATTCATTCGTTGTCAACGGTTGCTAAATGTCGTCTGCTGTCATATTATATCGACATTCATTTGACATCTGTGGTGGCCAAATGTCATCTGCTGTCATATTATCTTGACGTATTCATTGGACGTCTGTGGTGGCATATTATCTGAACATATATTCATTGGACATCTGCGGTGGCCAAATGTCATCTGATGTCATATTATCTTGACATATTCATTGGACGTCTGTGGTGGCTAAATGGTGTCTGTCATATTATCTTGATATATTCATTCGACATCTGCGGTGGCCAAATGTCGTCTGCTGTCATATTATCTTAGCATATTCATTGGACGTCTGCGGTGGCTAAATGTCATCTGACGTCATAGTCACTGATAGTAGGCCTAGTGAACGCCTAAAATTATATTCTTAATTTAGCGAAAACAATCTTTTGAATGTCTGTTTTGCAATGACTCTGAATACGACTGGGAGTAGTAAATAGTGGGTCGTGTGTGTGGTGGTGGTGAGAGATAACCTGAATATTACAGCAGTCAATTAAAGTTGCATAATGCGATGGTTTTGAATTTCTGTCATATGCTAGGTTGATCATTACAATCTACCTTACTTTAGTTTGAAGTAACTTATATTTTGAGTGGCTACCTTTCGAGATATTTGAAGTGCAAACATACTAAATTAATTTTGACAAGCATGCCAAAACTATGACAACATTGATTTCTGCAGTAACACTAAAAGGTTCTATTAAATTGCCTCGGTAGGCCCTTCTATGTGATGACAAATGCTTCATAAGTGCACCAGTGTCTAAGTCAATTGTAGATCACCGTTTTGGTTTTGAAAATTTGATATTTTCATCGGACTGAGGCTGACTGAGGCTCGGATGTCATCTGCATTTATCGGAGAATGCAGCTTTATTGAGCTTACTGACGCCCTGCTGTTGTCTGCTTTTATCAGACTATGCAGCTTTAATGAGCTTACTGATGTCGCACTTCCGTCTGCTTTTATCAGACTATGCAGCTTTAATTAGCTTACTGACACCTCACTGTTGTCTGCTTTTATCGGACTATGCAGCTTTAATGAGCTTACTGACGCCCGCTGTCATCTGCTTTTATCGGACTATGCAGCTTTATTGAGCTTACTGATGCCCCGCTGCCGTCTGCTTTTATCGGACTATGCAGCTTTAATTAGCTTACTGACACCCTGCTGTCATTTGCTTTTATCAGACTATGCAGCTTTAATGAGCTTACTGACGCCCTGCTGTTGTTTGCTTTTATCGGACTATGCAGTTTTATTGAGCTTACTATCGCCCTGCTGTCATCTGCTTTTATCAGACTATGCAGCTTTAATTAGCTTACTGATGCCTCACTGTCATCTGCTTTTATCAGACTATGCAGCTTTATTGAGCTTACTGATGCCCTGCTGTCGTCTGCTTTTATCGCACTGTGCAGCGTTAATGAGCTTACTGAAGACTTCCCGCTGTTGTCTGCTTTTTTCGGACTATGCAGCTTTAATGATCTCACTGACGTGCCGCTGTCATCTGCTTTTCTCGGACTATGCAGCTTTGATAAGCATTTCTGATGCCCTTCTATCGTCTGCTTTTCTCGGACTATGCAGCTTTATTGAGCGTACTGACACCTCGCTGTCATTTGCTTTTATAGCACTGTGCAGCGTTAATGACTTACTTCCCGCTGTTGTCTGCTTTTATCGGACTATGCAGCTTTATTGAGCTCACTGACGCCCCACTGTCTTCTGCTTTTATCGGACTGTGCAGCTTTGATGAGCATTTCTGACGCCTTTCTATCGTCTGCAGATTTGATGAGCATTTCTGACGCATTTCTATTGTCTGCTTTTCTCGGACTATGCAGCTTTAATGAGCTCACTGACACACCACTGTCGTCTGCTTGTCTCCAGGGGTGGCGTCGCGCTGTGCCTCAGCCAGCAGGGCAGGCGGAACGGGGAGGCGCTCATTCGGTTCGAGAATAAAGAACACCGCGACCTGGCGCTACGGAAGCACAAGCACCACCTGGGGCAGCGCTACATCGAAGTCTACAAGGCATCCGGGAAGGACTTTGTCAACGTGGCGGGAGGTGAGCAGGCATTTATCACTGTTGGCAACGTTGCGTTTTCTTGTTGCTATGGTTATGAATGTGGCCATTGTCAATGTTATTGTCACAGCAACTGGCCAGGCGACAATTATTATAGTTTCCTTTGTTGTTCTAGTGTGTGTTATTATTATTATTGTTATTATTATTATTATTTATTTAATGTTTGTTTTACTGCTCATCAAAATTTAATTTTGTTCAAGCATGAAGTTTTAATGTTTTCTCAATTCTGCAGGCAGGATAGGGATTGTTGAGATTGCGCGTTGTCTGATATAAAGGCCTATGTGCAATCCGGGGATATATTTAAATGATTACCGGACGTGGTGGGCGAATCGGTAGAGCGTGGGTTTGTATTTATGGACAGTGTGGTATTTGTGCCAGCTGTTGGTGACTAGAGGTTGACGCAATAAATTTGTACCAGTTGAATTGTCTAGGACTAGATCTGCTGAAGCTGCTACCTCCCGTCCCCCCTCCCCTCCCTCTCCCCTCGTCTCCCTCCCTCTCCCCCCCCCCCTCCCAACCCTCCCTCTCCCCTCCCTCTCTCCCCTCTCCCGCTGCCCCGTCCCCTCTCTCCTTCCCCCTCTCCTTCCTCCTCCCTCTCCCTCTCCTCCCTCTCTCTCCCCCCCTCTTTCCTACCCCCCCCTCTCCCTCGCCCTCTCTCCTCCCCCCTCTTCTTCTTGCCCCTTTTCCTCTCCGCCTCTCCTTCTCACCCCTCCCATCCCGTATCTCCCCTTCCCTCCTCCAATCCTTCCCTCCCCCTCCCATCCTCTTCACATCCCCTCCCCCCCCCTCTTCATCCCCCTCCCTCTCTGCCCTCTCTCACCTCCCCTCGTTCAGCTTCCTCTCCCCTGCCTCTCCTCCTCCCCTCTCCCATCCTCTCCTCTCCTCCTCTTCTTCTCCCCGCTCCTCTCTCTCCTCTCCCTCTCTTTCCCTTGCCATCTCTCCCCTCCCTCTCTCCACTCCCCTATCTCTACTCCACTCTCTCCACCTCCCCCTTTCTCCTTCTCCCTCTCTCGCCCCCTCTCTCTCTCTTCCCTCTCTCACCCTCCACTCTCACCTCTCTCTCTCTACCCCCGCTTCCCTTCCCCTCTCTTCCCTTCCACTCTCCTCTTCCCTTCTCCCCTCCCCTGTCCCTCGCTTCCATCTTCCCCTCTCTCTATCCCGTTCCATCCCCCATTTACTTTGTCTGTTGCCATCCCCCTCCGCTCCTCCTACCACATTCCACCTCCCTCTCGCACACCACTCCCAGCTTGTCCCACTACCATCCACTCCCACATCCCCTCTCCCTACACTCCATCCCCTTCTTGTACAATTTTACCTCCTCAACGATATCCCGTCCCACTGCATTTCTCCCTCGTGACCTGTCCACGTACTCCTCCGCCCCCCCCCACACACTTTCTTTGAAGTAATTTACCTCCCCTTTTCTCTTCCCCCCCCCTCACAACTTCTTATACACAGCGACAACACAGAGACTCCAGTGACCTTCCAACCACCTACTTATTTCTGCTAGTACGCCCTATATATACCTGGAAATAGGCACGCCTCTCTTGTTTACTACAGGGAGCCTTTTGTGTGTAGCTTACTGGGTGTTATTGATGGTATGCATACCATCATCTGATGCGCCTACACGTGAACTCTTGGTGAGTGAGCCTGTAAGTAGATAGTGAATTATACAATATTACTACCCAGCATTTTGTTCCCATTCTGAACTGTTTGGTTCAGTCCATGATCAGTAGTCTACTCATACTATTCAATGTTACTTGATTATCACGGTTCGGCCATTCCACCGGAAACGAGTTCACATAAATCAAAACATGTGACACTTTAGATGCTATTCTGACACCTCCCCCCCCCCCTTTTCCCATTCCTTCACCCCCCCCCCCCCCCCATCTATTTAGGAAAGTATAATTTGATAGTTTTGCCTTCACCACACAATAATTATATATATAATATAAATATAATATATATATATATATATATATGTATATGTGTATATATATATATATATATATATATATAATATAATATATATATATAATATATCCCACTGAAGCATTAGTCTACTCAGAGCGCCATATATCTAAGGCATGTATACATAGGTCTACTTTTGTTATAAATAACCGTACTTTAGTACGACTAGTATGGTTTATGGTGTTTAGATTGTACATACGCGTGGGCATACATAATATAAGAGTTCAAATGGGTGTGCAAAGTGATTTCAAATGGGTTGAACTTGAAGCCGAAAGGCTAATATTATGACGCCTGCCTACAAAGTAGGCTAGGCATGTCGTATCTTTCGGCATGTGCTATTTTTGTGTTCGCTATCGATCTAAATTATATTGTCACTAATGCCAATCGGTTGAACAGAAGACACCCCTGTATACAAAAAAAGGACATGAGTACCAACAAATGTTGTTGTTAAACACACAAAAGCGGTAAGAAATTAGTCGAAATGAAACCAACCGTACACTCCCCAGCACCCCCTGGTGTACAAAGTTGGTATGAGAACGCCTAGTGGCAACTGACAGAACTAAAGCACCGCGCCATTCTTGAATGAACACGTTTAGTCATTGCACAGCACCGACAGAATGTCAACTAACGTCTTCTCTACGTCATTCATCTACAATGTAACATTCCAGACAGCTGTTATACTAACTGATGTTTTTTTTTTCCTATTTCTTACAAGGTAACAACACAGAAGCGCAGGCTTTCCTGTCGCGACACAATGGCAGCGGTGGACAAATTATTGTTCGCATGCGCGGGTTGCCTTACTCTGCTACGGCTGAGCAAGTGGTAAGTCTAAACAAACCTAATTTTTTACATTACTCTGTTTGATTATATATACCAATTTGATTACACTCAATCACTCTGCACTAACAGCCCCTTAAGACCCCAATAAGGGGACGGGGAATGCTGCGGATGGTTGTAAGTTCTCCCTGATTTGGACGTATATGTTGGAATACTTAGCCAAAGACCCTATAATACTAAGACGGCTCACTCAGCCTGTACTGTGTAATCAAAATGATCAAACCCATCACTTGGTGCACTGGCTGTTCCCTTGGTTAAACAGTTGCTATATTATATGTATAAATGTATATATGAATGTGAAAGATGTGTGATGATGATGATGCTGATGATGATGTGTATTTGTTCATATCAATTTCATATTGATGTGTATTCATACTTACCTATCTCATGTATAATATAATTGTATGTGTTTACATGTGAAACACCAGCCAGCAGCCGGGCTGATCAAACCCACCACAAGGTGGCACTGCGAAATTTACATTACCATGGGAGAGATAGGGAGTGAGCCATCTTAGTATTATAGGGTCTTTGACTTAGCCTATGATTTACCAACTCATGACTAAGTGAAAATAACGGGGCTTGTTTTATGTGGTTATTCATTTAATCATTGTCCCCTCCCCCTGCCCTCGAGTGTATTGTTGTTATTTGTACAGAAGCGAAACAATCGGATGTGTGTCATGCTTCTTGGTGTTTTTTGTTATATGTATATTTTTTAATAGCATATAATATTTGTGTATATACTTTGAGTGATGCCTCGCGTTGAAACTTCTGAAAGGAGTTATTTATGTATTATGAGAATTATATATTTGAAGTGACCGTCGCATAGGCCCTTGTGATTAACATATCTAATCATTTGGCGACGGTTATGGTTATGACATTGAATATGCATGCTGCTGAAGAGAGGAACCAGCAAGCAAATGTAAAAAATATTAAGATATTGTATATATATATATATAAACTTGAGTAGGCTTAAATCAGAGAAAACAAACAACTAACACGAAAGGTCATAAGCAGTATGAGCAGCAAAATTGCGGTGATTTCTTTTTTTTAATTCATTAATTTTTTTAATTCACTTCTGGATGTGTCAGTGAAATAATAGCCGACTAAATAAAATAGTGGAGCAATGATTGATAGCCACTGTTCTTTCAGTGTCCCGTCTACCACAGCGCACCAGAGGGCGCTCAATGCAAACCTCATTGGAGGATGAGTGATTGCGAGAACTGGGTGCCCCCCTCCCTGATCACTGATCATAAGGGGGAGCCCGTTCTTGTGATCGAAGCTTTAACAGCTGTCGGTAAGTGTGGTCATGGCACCGCGTTGCTTGACACAACATCCCCCTTGGGCACTGGACTGTGGCGGATTCAGGCGATTGTGGCATTATTACTACATAATATTAATCAGGATTCGGCATAGAAAAAGCAATAATAGTCAGTGGGAATGACGGTGATGTAACTCTTCCTGGCAATTCTGGTTGTGGGGATTTTTGATAGATCCATCAAGTGCACATCGTTCACACGTAGGGAGCAGGTTCGTGGCAGGGCCCTGTAATGTGTAGCTGTCCTCTATCCCGCTCTATCTTTTAGTCCCACTTTTCATAAAGTTTCCATTGTTAAAAACTCTCCACCCCCTTTACCCCTGCACTTCATTCGAATTAATTATAATAAACTTATTAAAAATGCTTGGTAATAATTTTGATAATCAAAACCTTCAGAAACTAACTAATGCTATGTTAAGTGCGTGTGTGTATATATATACGTGCATGTTTGTGTATATATGCATATATAATCATGTATATGTACATATATACATACATATATATGTATAATACGCTTTGCTTGACAAAAGAAAACTTCTTTCCTAATTTAACCTGTGTTCGGTTAGCAGTTAACCATCATGATCATATTTAGTATTAAAAGTATCTGGCATCAGAATAACAATATTCGACTTAAGACATCCTCACGCCACATAACTAACCCAAAGAATTCCGCTCCAACTAAATTTAATTTAATCTAGAGATTAATCTCATACTATTCACCCGCTTTCGATTATATATTCAAAATTATATTTTTAAGGTTAATTTCTTTTAATTTAAAAGAAGTAAATTGATCTAAAAATAGATTCAGTTTATTTTTAATTACTTTACAAAATGGTTGTTTAAAATATAAATATTAAAAATACTAATTTCCTCATCTCTGACCCCCTCCCACCCCCTCTATTTTCACTGCTGCAGGGCCCAGTGTATAATAACAGTTGTGGTTCCGGGTTTGCTCTCTACATACACACGAGGCGGTTGAGGACTCGGATTTTTTTTTTCTCCTTTTTTGATTTAAAAAAAAGTATGTGAATGGGTGTTGAGGATAGGAACAAGGGACATGTTTGACTTCTCGGGTAATCTTTGGTCTGTGCCAACCTAACCCCTCCACAAGGACATGCGACGGCTGGATGTACAGGTGTTTGTGTTTGTGGGTCATCGTCATAGGACACTCACAGTGACGTCACAGACCTTTCCGTGACGTCATTACTCATCATTGTTATCATTAATCTGGACTGCTTTCGGGACGCCGGGTTGATAAGCAATACACCTTTTTAGTTTTTTTTAGAATGATAAAGCTGGCTAATTGTTAACCAATTTTAATTAATTTTTTTTTGTAATGGCCTGACTGTGATCGTGTATTAGGGTGATGATTGTGTTTGAATTTTTTTTCTTTTTTTTAAAGATCCCCCCCCCCACTTATGGTGCTACCAAAAGAAAACCAAAACCATACACAAGATAATTACAAACAACACGCTTTTTGGTGGTGAAGGCTTGAACCCAAGGCAATGTGCTTGTTCCGGTCATACTGCTTGTGGTGATGCAATTAAATCTAATGTTGGTTACTGGGAAGTGAGAGCATCGCGTGCAGGGAGGCGTCGCACACAATAATCAAACCAATGGCAGTTTTTAAACCCATCTTTTCTTTCTTTCATTTTCCCTGTGGAAGAGGCTGCAGCGGCAAGTGGACAAGCAGACATATACAACTGTCACCAAAAAAAAAAAAAAAAAAAAAAAAAAGGTTGAGGACTTTTTTTTGTCTCCCTATTCTCTACCCACTAAGCACCCAAGACTATTTAAAGCATGATTAAGAAGCAGCGGCAGCAGTAGGGGTTGCCGGCTTGACATGCCTGGCGTCTGTGAGTAACCGGTCCCCCGCCGCCCATCTCTTGCAGCTGGAGTTCTTTCGGGCCGGAGATAACACGGTGGAGGTGCTGGACGGGGAGGATGGCATTCTCTTCGTTCACCAGGCGGACGGCCGTGCCACCGGCGATGCCTTTGTCCTCTTCTCCTCCGAGGACCAGGCGAATAAGGGCCTAACGAAGCATAGGGAGTGCATTGGGTCCAGGTACATTGAGCTTTTCAAGAGTACCACGGCAGAGGTGCAGCAGGTAAGGCGGTGGTAGTAGTAGTAGTAGTACTAGTAGTAGTAGTAGTAGTAGTAGTAGTAGTAGTAGTAGCAGTACTAGTGATTGATTGATTGATTGGTGTTTGCTTTACGCCGTGTCGGCAGCATAGGCCATCTTCACGGCGAAAAAGCAGTAGTAGTAGTAGTTGTAGTAGTAGTTGTTGTAGTTGTTGTAGTAGTTGTAGTAGTTGTTGTAGTTGTTGTAGTAGTAGTAGTTGTTGTAGTTGTTGTTGTAGTTGTTGTAGTAGTTGTTGTAGTTGTAGTTGGTCCCGCTGCAGCAGCACCGATGATGTGATGATGCACTGGACAGAGAGGGGGGCAACAGGAAGATGTAGTAGTAGTAGTACTATTAGTAGTAGTTGTAGTTGGTCCCGCTGCAGCAGCACCGATGATGTGATGATGCACTGGACAGAGATGGGGGCAACAGGAAGATGTAGTAGTAGTAGTAGTAGGACTATTAGTAGTAGTTGTAGTTGGTCCCGCTGCAGCAGCACCGATGATGTGATGATGCACTGGACAGAGAGGGGGGCAACAAGAAGATGTAGAAGTAGTAGTACTATTAGTAGTAGTTGTTGTTGGTCCCGCTGCAGCAGCACCGATGATGTGATGATGCACTGGACAGAGAGGGGGGCAACAGGAAGATGTAGAAGTAGTAGTACTATTAGTAGTAGTTGTTGTTGGTCCCGCTGCAGCAGCACCGATGATGTGATGATGCACTGGACAGAGAGGGGGGCAACAGGAAGATGTAGAAGTAGTAGTACTATTAGTAGTAGTTGTTGTTGGTCCCGCTGCAGCAGCACCGATGATGTGATGATGCACTGGACAGAGAGGGGGGCAACAGGAAGATGTAGAAGTAGTAGTACTATTAGTAGTAGTTGTTGTTGGTCCCGCTGCAGCAGCACCGATGATGTGATGATGCACTGGACAGAGAGGGGGGCAACAGGAAGATGTAGAAGTAGTAGTACTATTAGTAGAAGTTGTTGTTGGTCCCGCTGCAGCAGCACCGATGATGTGATGATGCACTGGACAGGGAGGGAGGCAACAGGAACATGTAGTAGTAGTAGTAGTAGTAGAAGTAGTAGTTGGGCGGTGTGGTGGGTGGATGGGGTGAGGGTGAGAGGAAGACAATGGAGCGGTAGCTCTCAAAGTTAGTGTTAAAGAAGGTGTTAAAGCTGCATAGTCCGATGACATCAAATTTTCAAAACCAAAATAATTATCTAAATTGGATTTTACATATCTACCTTCGATACTGGTGCACTTATTATACATTTGTCACCACACAGATGGGAATAGTGAGGCAATTGAATAGAACCTGTTACTGCAGAGGGCTATGGTGTCAGAGTTTTGGCAAGCTTGCCAAAATTAATTTACCATGGTTGCACTTCAGATACCTTCGATACTGGTGCACTTATTATACATTTGTCACCACACAGATGGGAATAGTGAGGCAATTGAATAGAACCTGTTACTGCAGAGGGCTATGGTGTCAGAGTTTTGGCAAGCTTGCCAAAATTAATTTACCATGGTTGCACTTCAGATATCTCAAAGGTTACCCACTTAAAATAAAAGTTACTTCAAGCTAAAGTAAGGGACATTATAACAATCAACCTAATGTATTTATCTCAGATAATCTCAAAGACCCAAAAACCATCGGACTATGCAACTTTAAAGAAAGGGGGACTTTACATGTTTCTTGAAAGTGAGAATTTCAGAATTGTAGAAAATATAGCAGGACAAGGGGTAGATACTGGATAGCTAAATAAGTTGAACGTCCATCTCCCGTTTTGGTAGGTCGTGGGATTCGAATTCCCATGTTCGAACCCTGGACCACTTGGCCTGATCTATAAGTCTACGGATCTAAAGGATATAACCGTAGATACTTCGTTATTAATACTATTATGGTATTTATTAATTGTATTTATATGTGTGTGATAGATGTGCTTCATGCTAGCTGGTGTTGTTGAAGAATCGATCATTTTCTTACACGGGTTTAGTAGCTAAATTTCATCTCCGTTGGTAGTGTTTTGTATGGTCTGTTTTCCCCTCTTTCTATATAAGATATAGTGATAATGAATTGTTAGTATTATTTTCTGTTCTGTCTGCCTGTCTGTCTTGTAGAAGTATGTTGCTGACTTCTGTCATACTTCTTTTTAGTGTCTGAAACTACATGCACCTGGGAGCAAGCATTCGATTGCTTATTCCTATTCACAGGCGTTACCACATAATACCTAGAGATGTCTTTACAAATGTAAAGCATGAACCAATTTTAGAATTCCTTATGTCAGTTGGACTGTATTACCTCTTGTAACTTTTTAATTAAAGGTTATGTATGTCTTTTACGAAATTTTACCATCTTTGGACATTTTTTTTTGGTGGGGTTGTGGTGTGGTTATTTTTAAGAAAAGCAGAGTGTCAGTAAATGTTATTCACTTTTGCTGCACTTGTGGCCTTTGTGTCAAGATGGCGTAGAATCACCATTAACCAATAACAATGTTTCTAGGACATAAAACCCCCAAATCAAGGTGGATCGATTAGTGGTGTTTTAACGCCTAGTCGTAAAAACCCGACTTTATCAATCAATCAATCAACAAAATACTTTTCTTTTGGTACCCAAAATCCATGTCTCGACCAACAAACACTCGGAGGTACAATAAAACCTCTCTAACCGACCACCTCCACAAATCGACCACTCCCTATATCGATCACTTTATTTGGGTTCCAAAAAACCAACCATACAATACCATTGTAACCATTTTTTTAAATTTTTTTTGGTCCATTAGTTGTTTAAGCAGGGGAAATTTCAGTCATAGACGACTGGTCTTCCTCATTCCACTGCTGGTCGATAGAAAGCCCGAGCCTACACTTTTACCGACCCAAGGGATTTTTAAACTCCCACACCACATAGACATGGTATGAGAGCAACCGGCCTTTGATGATGCAGTGGTGGAAATCCAAATTGGCAGAGCTGGGGGCACGGGGAATCGAACCACCGACCCTCAGATTAGGACTACTTAAACCGACCACCTCCCTAAATGGAGCATTTAAAGTCGGTGCCATGATCGGTCGATTTAGAGGTTTTACTGTAGTTTGTTATGTATAATACAGCAAGTGCCCGTTGTCTCCACTAGGTCCTGAACCGGAGCATGGACCCAAGGAACCCAGCGGAAGCTGAGCCTCAACTGCCACCCCTCATTCAACAGATCCCACACTCTCCCTTGTTGCTACCACAGCAGTTGATAACCTGTGGTACGCAAAAGGTAACTGTAAGTTCATAGGCTTTTCTCTTCTGTAATGCTAAGACTAATGGGCCTGAATGCAAAGGAGTGTCTTCTTCGGGACTTCTGATTCTGTCGGCAACCTATGGGCCCTGGCAGCTGCCAGCTTGTGCAACCCTTTCATGATCAAATACTGCTTTCTTCTTTTATTTGTTTTTTTCTTTTTGCAATCAATCACTGGATTCAGCAGCCTTTCGCACCATTCACAAAACTCAACACCCACCATTCCTCGCCTATGTGATCTTTGCTTTTTTTCAAATAAAAATGAAAAAGAAAAAAAAATATTCCTTGATCACCATGCTATCTTTTATTTTGGTGTTGTCATCATTCCTGTGGCAGACCTAGCACTTTGTGGTGTTTTTTGTTTAATGATCGTATTGCTTGTGTTGGTATCTGTTCCTAATAACTGGAGATTAGCAGGCACCGTATGCTTCATGAAGAGGGTTACACAATTCTTGCTAGCTGTGTGTAGATTTGATTGAATAATAACTATTACGAGATACATAGAAGTAAATACTTGTTAATTGTCATAATTATCTTGTTTTAATAAATTTCACTTCATCGCTTTTTACATATTCACATTAATATTCACTTAGAACGACTATAAAGAATTATAAAATTTAAATATTTCTCCATTATTATCCACTGAATTTCTAACGAAAATATATATATATGTATAATCTATCTATGTGCATAACATGTATTTGTGTATGTATATCTGTGTGTGTATATATACATTTATTAATTTATTGGTTCTCTTCTATGTAAGTTTAAGCTAATTCTAGCCTATTTGAGAACCCAAGCAGTCCTACGACAAACCTATTAATGACATCAGTGCTGTCGCAATCAATTTTAGCCTCTTCCCCTTCAACTAATAATAATAACAAAGCTTTTTCACGCATTCTTTGAAAAAAAATGCATTTCGATGCTTAATACTTCCAAGTAGTTACCCAAAGTTACAAAACTAACAATATTTGCTAAGCAGTTGCTAACATGGGGACTCGTGAAATTGTTCAAATTGGCTCCGGGTCATGGTGCTGGCGGCCTGGTCTCCCAGTGGGGCAGCACTATAAAGTCGCCATGAGTGCACACTGTCACAAGTCGTACCCGTCCTGATATGACCTTAGATTTTGCCAGGACATAAAACTCCACCAACCATCCAATCAAATTGGGTCCGGCAATTCCCGACACTGTCGCCACCTGGTGGCAGCGGCAGCAGCAGCAGCAGCAGCGGCGGCAGCACTGGTGGTCACTGATATGTTGTAGCAACGGCACCTGTGGGTAAGATTGCGTACCTCTGACCTCATTCAGGACTGTATCCGGCTGCGGGGACTTCCCTACGAGGCGTCCGTGACTGACATCCTCACGTTCCTGGGGGAACACGCGCGCAACATCGTCTACCAAGGTGTCCACATGGTCTATAACGCACAGGTGTGTGGCCCACTAACACCCAGTCACCTACACTAACACAGTCAGACAGGCGCCAGTGGCCAAGTTGCCAATGGACGCGCCTTAAGGAAGTAGGCATCATGATATTACAGGCATCATTATATATACTATGTATAATTATGCCTGTAATTTCAATTAGGGGATTGTGGAGCTATATAATATAGCTCACTATATTATATAGCTCACTACATTATAAGCTCACTATATAATATAGCTCACTATATAATATAGCTCACTATATAATATAGCTCACTATATAATATAGCTCACTATATAATATAGCTCCACAATCCCTTATTTGGAATTCTGAAATTTTGAAACCTGAAAAGTGCCAAAAACCTAAGGTGTTTTTTTCTGGTTTTTTTCCCATTTAGTATGTAAATAAACTAATAATATTTCTAGTTTTTATTTACCCCACTTAGTGTGAAGTACCAAATGATTTAAACTGTTATTGGAAATAAAATACATTGGTGTATATGTATGCCATTCCAAATATTTCATTTACCAGCATATTATTCTATAAATAAACTGCAAAAGTATTTTGTAGTCTTTATTTATGCCACTTCCAAAATTTATACTTGTTACTACCTAGTCTGGCGATCGGTACTTCTAGGATAGGACAAGGACTGGTTTGTAGGTTATCAGGATAGTGTGAGTAGATATCGGCAGAGAGCGTGTATATAGATGAGAGGGACAACTCCCGCGAAAATAGGTAACACAGGCTACAGTGGCACTCCTGGCGGTTATTGATGAACAAGCCTTGTGTTTGCCGGTACGCGCAGTGCAAAACATTAATTTTCTTAAAAGATTAATAGAAATCCAGAACCTTAACCTTATAAATTCAATATAATCTTGTTGGTAAACATGTTTTCTATATGTGTACCAAGCAGCTTGTTTCTATTTGGTCTAGTTTTAGAGATATTTCACTTTTTCTGGAGGAAGATTGCACACGACCATTGACAATGCGTTGAGTTTGTGGTACGTGCAGTGCAAAACGTATATTTTTTCAAAATTAATAGAAATCCAGAACTGTAACCTTATAAATTTAATATAATCCTTTCGGTAAACATGTTTTCTATATGTGTACCATGCGATTTGCTTCTAGGTAGTGTGGTTTTAGAGATATTTCACTTTTTCTGTAGCAAGATTGCACACAACCTTTGACAATGCCTCGAGTTTCCCAGCTGTGTCATAAAGTATTCAACAACCACCACTTGGAGCGCCACAGTCGACAGCTGTTACATGGGCCAGTATGAGAGTTGTCCCTCTCATCTATATACACGCTCTCTGATATCGGGTACAACTTTAAAGGGACAATAACATGACCGATACAACTTTACTTATCCGCAATTATCATGATGGAATAGGACTATGTATAATTGGAACCACCTATTTTCCGGGGCTATTTATTGTATCTTACAGATCCTTTTCTGGCTGATCTAGGCCCTATTGGGCCTCTAATGCCAGCTCGTTATGGCAACAAATAACTGTTCTTTTGCACACATATGGAGGTCAACGGTGCCCTGAAATATCATTGTGGGTGTTCTCTCCAATGTCTATCAGCCTTCTCTCAAATGCTTCTACCGTTGGTGCTTCAACCACTTGGTCTTGGAGACTCGGGATAATATGACTGGATATCGGCTACAACTTTAACGGAACAGTAACATGATCGATAACACTTTACTTATTCACAATCAGACCAGACGGGATGGCCGAATGAGTTAGAGCGTCCGTCTCCCATGCTGGTAGATCGTGGGGTCGTGGGTTCGAGTCCCGGTCGACTCAAACCAATGACTTTAAAATTGATACTTGTCGCTTCCTAGCCAGGCGCTCGGCATTATTAGGATAGGGCAAGGACTGGTGTGCTCAGTGTCAGGATAATGTGACTGAGTGGGATACCAGGTCATGGTGCCGGCGGCCTGGTTTCTCAGTGGGACAGCACTATAAAGTCGCCATAAGTGCGCACTGTCACAAGTCGGTACCCGTCCTGATATGACCTTAGATGTTGCTAGGACGTAAAACAACAACAAACAAACAACAAACAAACTATTCACAATTATCATTATGGAATAGGACTGTATAATTAGAACTACCTATTTTCTGGGGGTATTTATGGTATAATCACGACTGGTGGTATTTGTACCCATTCAGCCTAAATAAGCCTACTCAGTTATTAGTGATGTAGGGCAGGGAAAACGTATACAGAGTATTAAGCTTTCTCTATTAAATAAAATGAAAAATTGCTATGGGTAACTAATTATAAAGGAGAGTTATAAAGAATTAGAATTCTGCAATAGAATTCACCAAGGAAAGTAGCACAAACCCTACTTTGAATAACAGTTACTTCGGTGCCAGTTGACTCTGCCTTAAAACCTATGTAATGCCTGTCCCGATATGAACTTAGATGTTGCCAGGACGTAAAGCTCCAAACAGCAACCAGCCTATGCAATGCCACCCTGTATGACGTCACTAACAGCTATTTAGAATCCAACATCGACTGATCTGTCCAGAGCCGTTAATTATTAAATTGAGTATCCTATGACTATTTTTAATAGTCTTGATTGCATTGAAATTACTACTTCTAATATTTGAATATTGTGTTAACATATAGGCAATATTCATAGAAATAATAATTGATCAATCTGGTGACCAGATCTTTTATTGCAGTATTCTGATGAAGACAGTGTTTGTTTGTAACGTGACATTAGACGTTGCATGAAGTAATTAGAACTATTTATCAAGCTTCAGATATAAGGTATCAACAACAACATAAATTCATCCAACAGTTAAAGCAGTGCAGTTTGTTCCAAATGGAATACACATCCCTACTGAGTCATGAATTATGCAGCATTTGTTGCATCTGGATATTACTTGTTGTTTTAAAATGAAATGATCGTGGCATGTTTTATTCATCTGAAATAACGTTAAATTTAAATAATTTAAATAAAAGTAATATATTGTCTTGCTTGCTTCTTAATGCAAGGGGATCGAAATGAGGGAACGTAAGTCAATATATATAATAGAATTGCCAGAATTCGAATTCTGTGTGTTCTCTTTATTTTTATTATCCCACCCAATTGTGTGATAATTAATATGCGCGAATTGGTATGAATGAACGGCATAGCACTTTGTTTTGTTGTTATTATATTATTCCCTGTGCATTTCTCCTCTTGTGAGTTATGCATGTCCTGTGCTGTTTGAAATGAGTCACAAGTTATTAGATTCCCTTTTGACGTTGATAGTGTTGTATTTTAAGAGTGATTGTTGCCTATGCTTATGCATTTACTGGTAACCTTGCCACCCTGAATCATTTACCTACTTTAGTGAGATAAATGTAGACCGTTGCTATTCAACTCTTTCATTTTAACTCTCTGCAAGGTATGTTTACAATAAACTGAGGTGATACAATAGATGCATACAGATTCCTTACAAACAGAAAGGATCCCAGAAAAGCGATGCTTATCAAGCTGGTCTCCATGATGTGAATGAACGAGTGATGACAATAACAAATGATTAAACTTAAGCTACATTTTTAACTAATGACTATGCTGAGATACTGATGCATCTCTTCACAGTTAGTAAACAACAAAGTAATGATAGGAATATTATATGTATATTGTGTCATGGATTCATGTACTTACATGCAGTATCAGTAGTTATTTTGCATGTATGTTAATAGGGGTAAATTTTATGTTCTTTGCCATAGCCACTTGATATTTTAAATTATGCGACTAGTTAATGACAATGATGTCCTATTATATGTAGTCTTTACTGGTAATCGATTTAGTATGCATTGAGATAGCTTATCTTTAGTTCTTGGTAAGACAACACCAACACTGCAGCTGGCCAGCATTGAAAACAAGCCTGGATACCCGGGCTTACATGCTATAGACAGTATAAATACAGCCTCAATAAAAAAAATATTAAATTAAAAAAAGTTTTATCCGAAGGACTGGACGGGATGGGCTAATCGCTAATCGCACCAGGTGCTGCCTTCCCGTGTGGAAGGTCATGCGTTCGAACCTCGACCGAGTCAAATCAATGACTTACAAAATTTATATTTGTCGCCACTTAGCTTGGCAATTTGACATTACTAGGATAGGGCAAGGACTGGTTTGCTCGGTATTGGGATAATGTGATATCGTGATGTGACCTTTGATATTGCTAGGACGTAAAACCCCAAGAAACTAACCTATTTATGAGTTCACTTATCTGGGGTTAACTGCAGTTGGAAAGCTGTGCATCAGTGCTGAGCATAGAATAAATATATTTCTAAACTGAAAAGATCCCAACTGTGAATCGATTGGAGTAGAATGTATTTCTTTTTAAATGTGTAATAATTAAAGCTTCTAATCGTTAATAAATGTAATGGTCATGCTGGTGGCAAGGTTTTCCATTGGATGCGCAGTATAGTGGTTATTGATTGTAAATTTATTCCCTTTATTTCGTTACCTACTGTTTACCAAACCTGGAATAATGCAACCGTGATTATGATATAAGTGTTCTGCACCATGCTACAATTTGTCATTGCTGTATTAGCTTTAGTAGTGCAACTAGCATCTGTACATTTGTAGAGCTATAAACTATATTGTTAATTGCCCCTGATGGCCCTGTCACATAACGATGTATTGCGCAAGCGCGTGGCCAACAGCTAATATCACATTCAAACATCGAGATGGGTGGGCGGGGGGGCAAAGTTGGACGTATATATACCGTATACGCAATGTAGCAGAGCGTATGGCTAACATGCCTCCTGGCATAAAACGCTCCCAATACATTCATGGTATGCTCACAGAACGCTGGTGAACTTTATCTACGTAATTCGATCGCAAAAAGTATGCCTTATACGTTACATATGTCAAGACACGGTAGAGAAATGCAAAACATATGTTAGACGTACGTTGTCAATATGCGGACTGCACGTTTCCACTGGCTCTCCGTCCGACTGATGTAGGTCAACGTAGTGCGACATAGTGAACAACATCCAACATAAAAGCCACAAGTTTTGTGCATGCACACAACTTTCGCGACCCCTTAACGACCGACAGCGTATAACGACAAACATTGACATATGCATAACGAACATGTAACGTTCGAGTAACGCATATCGACATACACCGATGTATTGGCGCAAAATCACCTATGTCGGTGCGCAATGCGTCGTAGTGTGACAGGGCTATTAGATTCTCTAGCTCAGCTAAAGTGTTAAATTATTATCTATGTCTATTTCTATCAGTATTTTATACATAAAATAGACTAATTTTGTTATATTGTTTCATGATACAGAGTGTATTCCCATTATTATGTAATAATAGGAGGGAATATTAACTGGCCACCTTCCACCCCTTGTATGCTAACTGATTCTCATCAGCCAATAGGATGCAAGTATGCGGATTGGGGACCCGGATGTATGACCCCTTTACTCTGCACTCAAAATTTTGCCTATAAGTTATATTATAATTATGTATATATATTTTATATCGAAAGGACGCAAATTTCTGACATTATGCATACAATACCTGCTTCTTTAAAACTATAACAGACCATTTTACAACTGTAAATGCAAGCTATAATATATATAAATAGGCATATAATTATGTAGTATATGAAATATATGTAGTATATATAGTGCATATATACGTATATATATAGTATGTGTAGTATATAGTGTATATGTAGTATATAGTACACCGTCCTGATATGACCTTAGATGTTGCCAGGACGTAAAGCTCCAACAACCAACCAAGTATATAGTACACATATACTATATGTACACCATATATGCACTATATATAAAGCTTCAAAGTATAAACAAGCATATAGATCCCTCCAACAGTTGCAGCAGTGTAGGCGGTCCCTCATGGAGTAGCTACACATCCTTAAGGCCCAGTCACACCTACCCGGATCAGAGGTCTGATGAGCCCCGGACCATCATCCGGGGTGATCCAGGGTGATCCATGGCTGGTCCGTGGTGATCTGGCGTCATCCGGGGTGATCCGTGGCTCATCCGGGGATGTTTTTAAATGTTTAAAACATCCGGGGAAGTCTGGGGCATCCGGGTTCGATCCGGCATGGTAGTAGTAGTAGTAGAGAAACTGCCCCGGAACACGCCCGGACAGGCCCCGGTTCACCCGCGGACTACCCGGACCACCCCAGGACCACCCCCGGATCACACCGACCGGGTAGGTGTGACTGCGAGGCAAAAAACGACGAAAACAGACATTTTATCCGGGGTGGTCCGGGTCAATCCGGGCGACTGGTCCGGGGGTCGTCCGGGTCAAAATCCGGAGCTCGTCCGGATAGGTGTGACTAGGGCTTTAGGGAGTTGTAAAACTGCTGTGAATGATGCTGATAAACACAAAAGAGCAATATAAAAACTGTCCCTTAAATGTGCCTAGTCTGTAAGCCTGCATTTCTGCACTCTGGTCCTCTACAATCAACACAACTCGCTAACACCTGCGCGTCTCTCCCCACCCAACTACCAGGGCACACCGTCGGGCGAGGCGTTCATCCAGATGGACTGCGAGATCTCGGCTGAGGCGGCGGCCATTAATAAACACAAAAAGTTCATGTTCATCGGCAATAAGAAGCGCTACATCGAGGTGTTGCAGTGTTCGGGGGAGGACATGAACCTCGTTCTGACGAATGGCGTGAGCCTGCCCTCGCCGTCCTCCGCCGTGCTTCCCATGATGCACCATCAGCAGCTGCTACAGCGGCCGCTCATGTCACCAGGTGAGTAGTGCAGTGTGTCAGTGCTTAGCAACCAGGCAGGACGGGAGTTCGGTTCCCGGTCGAGTCAAACCAATGACTAAAAAGATGTATACTTGTCACATCCTAGCCTGGCGCTCAGCATTATTACGATAGGGCAAGGACTGGTTAGCTCAGTATCAGGATAATGTGACTGAGTGGGATATCGGATCATGGTGCTAGTGGCTTGATTTCCCAGTGGGGAAGCACTATAAAGTCACCATGAGTGCGCACTGTCACAAGTCGGTACCCGTCCTGATATGACCTTAGATATTGCTAGGATGTAAAACAACAAACAAACAAAAACAACAACCAGGCAGGACAGGATAACCGAATCAATAAGAGCGCTGGCTGGCTTCCTTCCTCTGCGAGAGGTCGTGTGTTTGAGCTCTGTCCGATTCAACCCAATGACTTAACAAATTTGATGCTTGTTATCGAGCTTGTCACTCCGCATTATTATGATAGGACAGGGACTAGTTTGCTCAGTATCGGGATAATGTGATTGAGTGGGATATCGAGTCATGGTGTTGGCAGCCCTGTCTTGCAGTGTGGCAAGTCACATTGGCCACTGCCACTCAGTGTGCACTGTGATAAGTCTGTACCAGGCCTGATATGATATTAACTCTTGTTATGACGTAAAGCACTGACAAACAAGCTACTTAATGCTAGGTACACACATACCGTATACGATTCGCGCACTAAAACTCCCGATCAGCTTAAAACTGAAGTCAGGCCGATTCATTTTTCGAATCGGGAATCGCAATCGTAGTGCTAGCGCACACCTACCGTTTTAGCCCTAAAAATTAGTTTTTAGTCGTGAATCGCAATCGGTAGGTGTGCTAGGGGAGTGCACACCTCACGACTTTTGGGCAGTTTTAGTACGCTAGGTGGGTGCGGGAAAATGATCGTATACGCTAGGTGTGTACCGGGCATTACACAACTGATACTTGTTGCTTCCTAGCTTGGCGTTCAGCATTAATATGTTTGGGAAAGTACTGGTTAGCTCAGTGTCATGATAATGTGATTGAGTGGCATATTGTGTCATGGTGCTGGCAGCCTGATTTCCCAATGTGACAGCACTATAAAGTCCCCATGAGTGTGCACTGTGTCAAGTTGGTATCCGTCTTGATATGACCTTAAATGTGTACGCTAGGTGTGTACCGGGCATAAGGCTGAGCCCATAATGGGATGATTGTATTGAGAGGCTGGGTGGTGATGTGGGGAGCTGGGCATCTTTAGGATGACTTAGGGGTCCTTCGCAATTATCAACATTTGCACAAGTGTATAAACTACATTGGAGGAAAGGAAGTTAAGACCCATAAAGGTGCATCAAATTATTATAGAATATCAACATCTTATTGAAGTAATTTTTACGGTAAAGGGTTAACTTTCGATATATTTGAAGTGAAAATATGCAATGTTAATTTGCATTTTTTGTTTACTTGTCTTCGAATTTTATTTCATACCTTTTCTTTCGGGCTGGGGGGGGGGGGTGCGGTCGACATTTGGATCATTTTTGTGAAATGTGTAAAACTGAAGATAAATTAAAGATAAAAATTCGGGGTGTGTTGGAGGGGAGGGGTGGGAGTGTTAAGTATGCTCACGAAGGATTGCCTGATGAGATCGAATGGCGAGAAATTTACTGAATGGGTAAATTTGTAGATTGATCTTTGATGTGTGTGTTTGTATGCATGTATCTACGTGAACCGTGTGTCTATGTATGTGTGTTTGTACTCATGTAGGCCAACCTACACCAACTGCCTTGCCCCTTTCACTGTGTATGTATCTATGTGTGTGTGTTTGTACTTGTGTATCTACACCAATTGTCTTGCCCCTTTCACCGTGTGTCTATGTATGTGTGTTTGTACTCATGTACCTATGCAACTGTCTTGCCCCTTTCACCGTGTGTCTATGTATGTGTGTTTGTACTCATGTACCTACACCAACTGTCTCACCCCTTTCACCGTGTGTCCATGTATGTGTGTTTGTACTCATGTACCTACACCAATTGTCTTGGTATTTTCACTGTCTATGTATGTGTGTTTGTACTCATGTACCTACACCAACTGTCTCGCCCCTTTCACTGTGTGTCTATGTATGTGTGTTTGTACTCGTGTACCTACACCAAGTGTCCTGGTATTTTCACTGTCTATGTATGTGTGTTTGTACTCATGTACCTACACAAACTGTCTCACCCCTTTCACCATGTCTATGTGTGTTTGTACTCATGTACCTACACAAACTGTCTCACCCCTTTCACCATGTCTATGTGTGTTTGTACTCATGTACCTACACCAACTGTCTCACCACTTTCACCGTGTGTCTATGTGTGTTTGTACTCATGTACCTACACCAACTGTCTCACCCCTTTCACCGTGTGTCTATGTGTGTTTGTACTCATGTACCTACACCACCTGTTTCACCCCTTTCACCGTGTGTCTATGTGTGTTTGTACTCGTGTACCTACACCAATTGTCTTGGTATTTTCACTCTCTATGTATGCGTGTTTGTACTCATGTACCTACCCCAACTGTCTCACCCCTTTCACCGTGTGTCTATGTATGTGTGTTTGTACTCATGTACCTACACAACCTGTCTCACCCCTTTCACCGTGTGTCTATGTATGTGTGTTTGTACTCATGTACCTACACCACCTGTCTCACCCCTTTCACCGTGTGTCTATGTCCGTGTGTTTGTACTCGTGTACATACACCAACTGTCCTGTCCCTTTACATACACATACCTGTATATGCCTGTTTGTACTCATGTACCAACAACTGCCTCGCCCCTTTTACTATGTATCTATCTATACTCATGTACCTCCCCTTTCAGCCGGGCACATCATGCAGCCCTCACCAACGGCCGCCTACACAGCCATCTCGTACAACCCGTTCGGGGCGGCCAGCCAGATGGGGCCGCACCCGTCGCAGCTGCAATCGCATCACCCGATGATCGCCGCGCTGCCACACGTCCAGCAGATGGCCTCTCTGCCGCCACCCACATTCACGCACCTGCAGCAGCCGCGCCTGTCTCCGTACGGGGCGCCCCCTGGTGCGGCGAACCCGTACCAGCCCATCATGTACTGGTACCCCTCCCCCCCTGTGTCGCCGCAGAGCGCCTACTACATGCATAGCTCCACGACAACGGTCGCCGTCAAAGGTCTGCCCTTCACAATAACCGCACCCGAAATTATGGCCTTCTTCGATGGGATTTTCGAAGTGAGCAATGGGAAGCATAGGCTTTTTTTTCTCTCTCCCGTCATTCACACTGTTTTTGGTGTTTTTTTTCCAAAGCTGTTATTTTTCATTTATTCACGCGGGATTTCTCCCCTCTGCCCTCTGCCCTCACCCCTCGCACCCTTTAGTGGTTGGTGTCTTTAGTCACATCGGGCTTAGCAAAAATTGGCGGGTATGTAGTAGCCGCCGGGTTGGAGTGGCCTGTCTGTCAGCAGTTCCGGGTCTGTCGGCTGCAGCGCGCATGCGTGTCGGGGAGAACTTGGTGCATGCCGCAACATGCTGGGGGTTGCCTGCGTTCGTCAGTATACAAGAGATTCCTGTCTCCCCACTGGTCACTAGTAACTGCCCATCAGTAGTCAAGGGGTGCATCCACACACACACACGTTTATATATATATCTGCGTATATATATACATGTATATATACATACAGTAAAACTTCTCTAACCGACCACCTCCACAGATCGACCAATCCCCTATATCGATCACTTTATTTGGGTCCCAACAATACCATTGTAAGGATATTGTAACTCTAAACCGATCACCTCCTGAAATGGACCACTTAAATTCGGTCCCCTGGTCGGTTGATTTAGAGGTTTTTCTGTATATATATATGGGTCGTTCTCAAAAGTTGTGTACCAATACTGTGCCATCAGTACCACAAAATCAAAATGCTGTCAAAGTCCTATGTACAAGCTTCCTCAATGTGCATGTCCTTTTGCATCTGAATAATTGAAAATAAAGATATTCTGACATTTTAAAGTATGTCAAATGATGCTCATGCCCAATAAATAGCAGTATTGCATGGAAACCAATCTGACTCCAAAATCAAATATTTTCCACACAAAGCTTGACATTTTGAGGACATTTTACATGCCACTTGCTTTATAAACAGTAGTAATAATAATTTGAAACCTCATTGCTATTGTTTAGAGTTATTTGTGATGATTAAAGAGAAAAGCAGACAAATATTAACATTGTTACAGTCCAAGTGGAATCAACAATTTTACACAAATGTTTGGCTCAAATTTCAATGTTATGGGGAAATTTCAGGATTTATCTTTTACTATGCCATAACTGTGTCCATGCACAGAGTGTCAAATGGTGAAAATAGTTCCTGAACTGTATTTGTACTCAGTGTTTGATACAGAGTTTCATAGTATTTGCAAGTGGAAACGAAATGTTATGATCTTAATGACTCCTATTTCATAATTTTCATAATATTCATAATTTCTTTTAGAAATTAATGTCTTCAACTTAATGAAGACATTGTATATGACCATTTGAAAGTGAAATGTGCTGTTGTTCAGAGGTTTTCATTAAGTTTGTGACACTTTATTTTCAATGCTGTTGACAATGTCACAAATTAGTGGTGTAATTTTCTATTTATTTAGCTACATCCATCCCAATGAGATAAATAATACACAATATTAACATTTACTTCTGATCTAGAATATCTCCCACAGTTTTGGTCTAAATGATGAAATCTAAATATTGACACTCCAATAATGGGTTTCTTTGAAATATGCATTTCAAGTAGACTACCTCAAGTGGTAAACATTTTCTGAGGACGACCCATATATATGCATATAGTGTAAGACTTTTTATGTGCATACCAAAATTAATTTGGCACGTTTTCAATTCAAATGCCTCCAAAGTTTGCAATTTAATATAAGTTACTTCAAATGGAAGTAAGACAGATTTTAACGATCAACTTAATATATTTATATAAAATAATGGCAGAAATTCAAAACCATCGGACTCTGCAATTTTTAAAGCTTCAACACGATTTTAGTGCGTTTCCACTAATCGCTAGCTTCTAGTGCAGCTTGTGTCAATTCTAAATCAACACCCCCCCCCCCCTCCCTTCCAATTTTGGCGGCAAATCTCAGCCGAGTGTCCAAATGAATGTCAAGAGAAAGTAATTTATTTCCAGTAAGCATTGAGATCATGCCCATTACACTTATGCACGCAGTGAACAAAGTTATCCTTTTTTTTTTGTTCCCACGAGGATAAAACAAACAAAAATGTCCACTCTCTCTCAGCACAGTGCTCCACTAATAAATAATAGTACATTCTGTCCATTAGAACCTTTCCATTCTCAGCAACTAAATTAAAACTACTAATAGTAATACGCTTGCTTCTAATAGCGCACAGCCTATGTTACTGAAATCATTTGCAGTGTTAATTATATATACTACAGTTTATACATGTAGGTAGTATACACAATATCAATTTTATATATATATTATTATATTTTATATATATATATATATATATATATATATATATATTAAACACACAAACAGTAGTCTATTTGCAGAAAAGCCTGGGAAATCTAATCCAATCTAAAAGTATTGCAATGATTTACCACAAGGAATTTGTTCCCATAGATCTTCAAACCTAGCATTAAGCCATACTAAACCATTAAATGGGATAGAGAGCACAGTTTGATTGGCCACTAGTTACCGTAATGTCACGAAATAGCGCCTCATAGTGGACGGGTTTTTGAGGTTTTTTTTCTTCATTTAAGTGGGAGAATGGAAATGTGAATACCGCATGCATGTGTGGACATTGTATCCGTTTAACCCCTCAAACTAGAGCACCTATACGAGACCTGGCGCTAATTCGTTGCATTCAAATATATCGGAGGGTAATCTAGTAATTAGATAATGTGTTAGTTAATTAATTGCTTGAAAATGGGTTTGCATGTATTCGCGCAAAGTATTTGTCGACCTCGGTACCTTGCCCTTATACTATAGTCTGTATGGTGTGTCTGACTGAAATCATGTGCAGCATTATTTATATGCTATATATATATATATAAATATATATATATAACATAGTATAAAGGCCCTGTCACATTACGGCGTATGGCGGGAGCGTATTGAAAGCCTACGTAAGTCCTGCGCGTGCCGGCCTATCATGACCTTTGGTGACCTCTCGGGTGGTTTTGAGCGTATGTGGAACCTATGAGCGTATGGGAGCGTAGTGTGACAGGTTCTGCGTACGCTGCATATGCCAGAGATACGCCAGAGATACGCCCGTGACGCAAGTTGAGCGTATGAGTAGCATACGGTGGTATACCCCTAGCATACGCCGGCATACCCCCATCGTACGAGGAGCGTATGCCGGCGTATGAGAAGCGTATGAGTAGCGTATGAACCATACACCCCCATAGGTCGAGATCTTTTGAGCATGCACAACAAAATTTGGACGGGAGAAAGTGTATGGCGGCATACAGCGACATAGGCCGGCATAAGCTGGCACATGACGGCGTATGTCGGCGTATGCCAACGTATATGACGTAACGTGCCTACGCCGCCATACGCTCCCCCCAAAAAACCTAATGTGACAGCCCCTTTAGTCTATGTGTAGGCTTGTGTAATAGCCTCGGTGGCTGATTACAAATTGGCTGAAGCCGAAGTCTGATGCCCATTTAGAATCACTCCAACCAGCCTTGGGGATTATTATGTACACTTACACATAAGCGACCTTTTATTGGACACGTGTTGCGATGAATCATTTGCTACTTCACATGGCAATAATAAACCATTTGAAATCAGAAGGCACCCCACTACCAAAAGTCCATATTTTCGAAAATGGACATATTTTCGAAAATGGAATATATTATGCATGTTACTTATACTATGCATGTCGAGTATGGTGTATATATCATATAAGTTATATATTACATTTAATATATATATATAACATGTATTGTATATACATATATACACACAACTGCATCAGGATAAATTGCATGGGGTGTTTAGCCGTGTAAATGTCCACCCATGCTGGAAATTGTGACTCGGATGTGAGTGCTATTCCCATCTAAGTCAAACCAAGAACTGTTTAACCTGTAATTTTCATTGTTAAGGCGCTTCCCACTCTACCTAGCCTGGCATTGGCAAAGATGGGTTAAAACTGGGTTGCTCAGTGTCAGATTAATGATGGTGATCGAGTTGGATATCATGTGCTGGAGGTGCCGGCAGGTTGGTTGATTGCTGGGGTTTTACGTCCTGGCAACATCTAAGGCCATCAGGATGGGTACTGTCTTGTGACTGTGCGTTTGTGGTGACTTTATAGTGCTGCTCCACTGGGAGACCAGACTGCCAGCACCATGACCGGATATCCCACTCAGTCACATTATCCTGACACTGAGCTAACCAATCCTTGCCCTGTCATAATAATGCCGAGTGCCTGGCTAGGAAGAGACAAATATCAATTTTTAAGTCGTTGGTTTGACTCGGTACGATTCCAAAATTCCTGCCTCCCGCACGGGAATCCTGAGCTCTACCGATTCGGCGACCTTGTCGCCAGAGGCCTGGAATAACCTCAATCAGTGGGACAAGGCACACTATAGAGCCCCCAAGTGTGCGCATGCCCTGATATCCCCTCTCGCCCGCACTGTTGACTGTCTCTGAAGTGGAATGTGATCTGTCTGTCCGCAGATGCCGCCTGATGTGCAGTTGAACCGGGGACCAGACGGCCGGCCGACCGGGGAAGCTTACGTCACGTTTGCGTCACGTATTGAGGCCGAGCGGGCCATAACGGAACGCAACCGGAAAGTCGTAGGGAATCGCTACGTTGAACTCCACATGGCGTGAGGAAGATGGCGAGGTAGCGACAGCAACAAAACACCACAGGTTTTGTCTCGGAATCTTCGAAGCAACTCGCTGATAGCTGAGCCCTCTCTGTGAACACGCTCTATGATGAGACGGCAGCTTTAACAAAGAGCGTGTTTCGCACAGAGGATTATCTCTGTGGTGTCTGTGTTGACCCTTGCGTTCTTTATGTTGTTAAGCAAGCCCTCTGTTCACTGTCCATATATATATATATAATTTATATATAATATATAAATCATATAATATATATATATATTGTAAAAAAGCACAGTGACAAATTAGCAAAAATGCTCCTTATATTGGTGGCGAGACATGATGGCGGTCGTCTCAAGTTTCCGTGCGAATATACGCGCGTTCTGTACATTACTGATAATTAATTAATTACATAGTTGTATTTTTTCGCTTTGCCTTTTCTTTTTCTTAATGCATTCAAGTTGTGTATGTTCGTTTGCGATGAGTTCGACATGTTAACGTTGGAAGCGCGTGTACAATGTTCATTATTCATCACGGAGTTATGCCGGAATAGATGGGAAAATATCCATCAGTTCTGAATGTGTGAATGCGCACAAGAAAGTTGAAAGCGATCGTTACTCAGGAGAGCCGTGTTATACATTCCATAGAAAGGTACTTATCATTGTTAGACCCTTTTTTTCTCTCTCTCTCTTTACTAGTTACATGCCATGAGATTCTAAGTGAGTTGGCGTTTATATAGTCCAGCTTCGAATGAACGGTAACCTCAGTAGTTTTCACAATTTGGAAGGCTTATTTATTGTATGAGTAATCAATCCTGATTAACCCAGGAGACCTGCGTTCATATGATATATATATGTGTACATATATATATATACACATATATATATGTGTTTATGAGACTGTCTCAAAAGGTGCTAAGTAATATGGGACAAAACTTTGACCATTGTAATGATCAACATACTATCTGCTTATGCATTTGCTCAGGATAAACTGATTTGTTTTTTACATGGTGTTTCATAATCTCAATATAATACATATTGATTTGAAGCAAATGTCCTTGTGTTTTCGGTGTAACTGTTTCTGTGCTGTTTTGTGTCAATCGTTACAACGGACAAAAAGATGAATAGTTATCACCTTTTGAGACAGGCTCATATATACATACACATATATATATACACACATATATACACACATATAGCAATTTATTCCAGTTATCTAGTAAACCTTGATGTAATAATCACGTTTCTTCTCCAAGGACTATATAAAAATGAATGGGGCCCTCTGTCTTATTCTATTAATATCGGTTTTATTCCGATTAAAACATAAACAACACTAGCCAAAAACGACATAAATAATGAGTATTGTATTAAGCTAAGATTCCATATACGTGGTATGCAAATGCGGCAAAAAATCGAAAAGCATGTAAAGTCATAGTGCTTCCATACGTCCGAATACGATTGGAAATGCGAATGCGAATGCGGCAAATGGATCGACCCATGGACCAATCGGTGCGAATGCGAGGTGCGAATGCTGCTGCGTTTGCCATAGAAAACAATAGTAACTTGGACCTTCCTTCACAAATTTAGAGCAGAAACCCCAAAAATGTCATGTGTATCTTTTTTGATTTGTTTGTTTAACGACCCCCAAGCACAAAAAGTAAACATCGGCTATTAGGGGTTGGCATATATCTATGCCGCATATACCGCATTCGCATGCCACATACCGCGTATATGGAATCTTAGTTTTATACAAATATCCATATTTATTTCGGAATGCATAACTTCATAAAAACATTTATATTATAGGCATCAAATTAGAGCGTACAGACGCTACGTTGTAGGAAGTAGATGCAAATTATTGCTACCAATTTTTTTCTGTATTGATTATATATACCCACATGTATAAACTGCACTCAATATTATATATATAGCTATATAACCTATTATTTAGATTTTACTTCTTCTAGGTCGTTACTGACTTTTAAGAAGAAAAGCAACAAAGAAAGATGTCTTCCAACGTTGAAATGACCGCGAAAATGGTCTGATATTGTAGTTGTACTATATTATAGATAGGCCTAGGTCTTGAGAGAGAGAAGAAAAAACCATTAAAAAAATGTAGCCATGCACTGACTGTTGGTGAATCCCACACATGTTCATTCCTGTTTTCCCCCGTTGTTGTTTTCCGTGGGAGCCTACCTCAGGTGTCTTGCCTACCTGGATGGATGATTGTGTTGAGCTGATTGCCACGGATTATCTAGACAGACATTATATATATATACATATACACATGTATGTGTGTGTATTACAAACCAAAAGCTCGATTATCAAAATGCGCTGTAGCAGTAGATTTTTTTTTTTTTTTTAAAGGCCAACCACAATGATGAGTCGTCTGTAGGTGACCGGTTTCCGCCCGTGCTTAGATATGTTTAGATGTAGTGAGGCGAATTAGGTCACTACTGGGAGGTAACTGTGGGCTTGTTCATTTAGGAGACCTGGTTCTAAATTTAGCCATGGAATATCAAAATGGCGTTGTATAATTTGTAGTGCACATTGGTGAGTTCAGTTATGAATGGCTGCGCCGTGACTGGATATTGCGAATAGGGAGCAATACGGTTAACTGATGAGTCACACAAACACCAGGGTAGGACAATAAGGATTGCCTGGGGGCGCCTAGTTTACTCGGTCGAGCAGGTGAAGTCCTCGGGTGACCTGCCCGAATGGGCAAGTCATTATTTTTCTGATCTGCAGTAGCTGATTTCAGTTTCAATTAACTGACTTGGGCCTGGGCAAGTAGTTTTGCCACTCGGGCAAGTAGAAAATTCAGTTACTTGCCCTGAGGGCAAGTGGGGAAAAAAAGTTACGGTCCTACCCTGCACACACACGAAGAATTATTACTGAATGAAGCCATGCTGATTACGTGTGGTATCAAGCCTGTCTTTTGGGGATATCAACCAGGCAGATTTTTTGCCAAGGTTAAAAAAAAAACACCAAAAAAACGGAAGAAGAGATCGGTTTGAACGGTAGCGAGTCGCCAAGCATTCTTGCAGCTTGTCGGCCAGCCCACATAATTAGGTTTCCTCCAGAATGGCGTAGACACGCCAGATATTGATGGGTCTTAAAACATGATAATAAAATAAAACGGCACAAACGAAATCTCAAATAGTAGGACCTGTACTGGCAAACCACCTGTTATTTTATATGTGGGGGTGGGGGGGGGGGGGGGGGAATTAGGCTGAATGTTGGCAATTACTTCATTTCTCTTTAAATTTAAAAAAAAGTATTTAGTCATATTTTATAATCAATGGCAACACGTGGATTTTATTGTACAGTACGTTCACAAGTTTGTATTTTATTGACAATGTCTACCCACTATGTAATCAGTCACACCATGTCTTTTGTTTCTGTTCCGTCAGGTAATTTAGCAACTTTGATCATGTGCAATATCTAAATCATTGATCGGTGATTTTTGTTTGTTTAATTAATGAGGAAATGAGTGCAAGTCAGGAACCGGTGCACGTGCACATTGTAACGTGTGTGTGTGCGGGTATGGGGTATGGGGGGGGTGTATGATGTAGGAGGCTCCATCTGTACTGTGAATAGTAATGACAGATGATGCGCAGATCAACCAGTAATTAGCCACTTATTCTGAACCTTGCTAGTGCTGGTTTGAGTACAGCTGTGTCTTTGGTGTGCGGACTGCCTCCTGCATCCCCCCCCCCCCCACCCTGCACCCCACCCTCCCGTTCCCAGTTTCTCTGTGTAGTCAAGTATAAAACCAAGGGAGGAGTCTACAAAAGGAGGACAGGAAAGACCTGACAAATTGTAACCAATGAGTATGTACAATATTGGTCTAGCCACACACTGAGTGTGTTGTTTCAGGGTCATATACCGCCACGTGTGTCAATCACCTATAGGTGAAGAGGAGGAAGGGGAGGTGTGGTGGTGTTCACGATAGTGCCTTATCTATGAAGGAAAGCTGAGCAACACTGCATATAGTACTACCGTATACATGTGTAACAAGTTGTAGGATTGAGGCGGTGATGACTCAGCCATTTCACACACTATGCTGCTGTTTATTATGATGATGATAATGGTGATGATGATGATGATGATAATGATGATGATAAAATCCCACGTGCTCTGTGATTTACCGTGCTGATCCCAGACAGATTTAATCATGGCAATAAAAACCTTTGACGTATCAAATCGGTGGCGGTGCTTGGTGTTGGTCAGTTCCGTATGGTGGTGGCTGTCGGCAGTTGACGTTAACACGTTGGAATTATACATACTTCCCCCCCCCCCCTCACCACCCACCCAAACCCCTTGCCCCCGCCCCTCTTTGGTCTCAGTTCACGCCCGGGTAAGACATTATGCACATATGGATCCCAGACTCCTGCTGGTTGGCTGGTTGGTTATTTGGTTGGTTGGCTGGCTGGCTGGTTGGTTGGTTAGTGGTTTCCTTACTCAGTCCACCACCACCACTCCTCCTATATCTCTGTTTATCTATCTTCTACTTATCTTTTACCGATTAAAAACCAATCCTCCTCTTATCAACAGAACCAACCAACCAACATGAGGTCAAAGCTTAGATACATTTCGGAGTGAGACGCCATTGACTTAATTTAATGCTAATTGGTTTGAACTATACTACGGAAGGTTGGCTTTTCTCTGGGGAACTTAAAACTGTAAAGGAATTACAAAAATGGCTATTCCAGATAGTATTAACCGTAGTTTTGTTTACTATCAATTTAGACGTGTTAAGCCTCTTACTTGTACCTTCACCAGGACCATGTCTGTGTACTGATAATCTGATAAAGAAGTCGGCTGCATATTATGCCATATAATCTGGTATATAACGCGCGCAATACAAGCCCCCCCAAGGTACGACCTATTTAACTCCTATAGACGTGATATATTTGTACCAACTCAGCTTCTTCTTTTTACCCGCCACCCAACCGCCCCCCCCCCCCACCCCCATTCGTCAGATAAAGTTTGTTGTCATTGGTGACTAAAGGAAGAACCCGCATTCACCACGGCAAGTGTTCTTGCCTTCCGTCTGTCCACAAACACTTTCCTGTTTTGGAACATCTCTTTGCCTGCTTTGGCAACGTCCCTTTCATATGGGCATTATGAATGTTCACTCTCCCATCTCTATAATTAATAACCATAGTCATTAATTAATCGCGGTATCACGTGATCGCGGTCAGTTTGGTGGCGAGGTGGTACTTGGGGCAACACATGAATTACATACACATGCTGTGGGAACAAGGTTCTAGTTGTAAATGACGGTTGTGGCTTTAATTTAATACAATATATTACACATAAATTGGGTGGTAGTGGATCTGTTATATATATATATATATATAGTTTTTTGTAATCCCCACTCCCCTCCAAAAAAAATCGGTAAAGTGCTGCTAACTTTGGTGTTTTCGGTTACTTTAAATAAAGGCAATTAGGTCTAGTTTGGTTGAAGGCTATGGGACAGCCTTCGGGCTTATTAGTTATGCTTTTTTTTTTTTAAGAGAAAAAAAAAGATTTTTACTAATCTTAATTGTCCGGTTGCATCGGGATTTGGTACACACCTTTCTAGACGGCTATATCACTCGTTTTTACTGCCATCAAAGATCTGACTCTTAGCCCCCCCAAAAAAGTCGGTCAATTTGCCTATGGTAAATCGACAGGAGGCTCACCTCAATATTTATTTGCCGGGACTTATTCCGAATATAACTCTTAAAGAAGGTAAGTCCCAGATGCAGCGACTCGCGGTATTAGAAGCGCTGAGGTGATTCAACGATCTCAAACTAGTCCATGACAGCGTTCTACCCATGTGTCGGCGCTGCAAGCAAGTATGTGTTTTATGGTTGTTATTGCATTATACTTATATTAGTTATAACCACAAAAAAAGTACCAAGGCCATAGTAATTTTATTTTTTTTGTTCAATTATTTAAGATGTTTTAAATAATTATTATTAATATAATTATAATATATACATTTACCTATATCGTTAACATGTTGAAGTGCTTCTCATAGTTCGGTGGTACATGATGCATACATCAGCACTGGATATTGAAGTACTATATATATATTATTATTATTTTATGAGGATGTTAATAAAGTACATACATACATGTATATCTACCGAGTTCAAATGATATCGCACACTGTGGCAACCCATTCTCTGTTTGGAAGCTTTACCATTTCTCCCTCAATTAAAATGGATATATATATAAAAAATATAGTGCATTAGATATTGTAATAAAAACACATATGCCACACCTTTTCTGTATAATTGTGTATGCATAATAAATACAGCTTGTGCATATTCTGTAATTATTTATGAGCTATATAATTATATATGCATACACAACTATATATGTATATAGATACACATATATATATAAATATATATATACATACACACGTATAAATATCCATACATTCGAAGATAAATTGCACAGCACAGGAATAAGTGCAAATATCAGCCAATATTGAGATTAGTGATCTCTGCCTTCCTCTTTCTCTTACGTTAGATTCTTGTAGGTTCTTGCTACATAGATGATTTGAACTTCTCAAATATGCCAAATAAGATAAATTTATGAATCTTTATTTAAAGCTGCATAGTCCGATGATAACATAAAATTTTTAAAAGCAAAACAATTATCTAGATTTGATTCTACATATCTAACTTAGTTAGTTGTTGGTCCACTTATTAAACATTTGTCGTCACATATAGGGGGATACTGAGTCAATTAATAGAACCTGTTACTGCAGAAGTCTATGGTGATAGTTTTGGCAAGCTTGCCAAAATTAATTTAGCATGTTTCCATTTCAAACATCTCAAAAGTTAGTGATTTAAAATAAAAGTTACTTTAAACTAAAGTAAGGTAGATTAAAACGATCAACCTAATATGTTTATCTCAGAAAATGAGAGAAACTCAAAACCATCGGACTATGCAACTTTAATCCTATCAATGGAGACGCGCATGTGACGTCTCTTGGACACGCATGAAGGCTGCTACTGCTAACTTGGACACGACACTGGATGCCAATTGGCTTAGTTAAATAACGCACTATTTAACAGATTACTACAGGGATTATATCTAGACTGTGTGGATCGAATCAACTCAACACGGCAAAAAGCACACACTGACGTACGACGAAGACCAACACATTGCCGACATCATCGCCACACCTAGCTTGATATAATTGGAGCGGAAGAGGGGGGGGACGATTAACGGAAATTCACCACATTTATTTAAGGAAACTTAGCAGTGGCAAAATAAGAAAATAATTTAAATTCTAACTTGGACCATTTCAGGTCCGTTGAAGTATACCTCACACAGTTAGTTCGATCAAATATTTAAACAAACACAAACTAAATTCCATTCCTCTATTTATTTAATCGCATACTAAGTATGAAAATTACAAGATGTTCATGAAGTACAGGTACATTTAATTAATAAATAAGTTGTTTTTTAAACACTAGAAAGAACATACACATTATGGGGGGTGGGGGGGGGGGGAAGATCACGTCAGAAACCACTGATATATTTAAATAACATTCCAAACTCCATGAACTGTGACGTGTTCCTGTATAATATACATTTGAACTACAACCCAATACTAAACGTTCCTGGATTATATACATTTGAACTACAACCCAATACTAGAGGTATGCGCTGGTAGACATCAATACTGACTAAAAAAATTTCATTAAGCCACATGATTTTAATATGTGCACACAACATGCAGTAGCACCAGTTTGAGACAATCGTGATTCTAACAAACTAAAAATCCTTATTATATAGATAAATATCGCCACTTTCACATCGCCAGTATACCCTTTTCCAATATTAAAATTGCATAGTCCGATGGCTTTCGAATTTCCCCCTCATTTTTGAGATAAATGAATCAGGTTGACCATTATAACCTAATAGGCATTTTTCTGGAGTCACTTTGATTAAAAAACGCCTAATTTTGGAGCAATTTGAGCTGAAAGAACCTAAAATATTTTCAACAAGCTTGCCAAAAGTCCAGTTGTTGTGGGTCCAGATTCACATCTTGTGATGGTCACGTGATGAGGAATGACGTTATGTCCTAGAACCTGACTAATGCCATATATGGTGCTGGAATGAGGGCCAGACTAATGAGGTCACGAGATTGACCTAATTGGTGAGTGCCCTCTCTACCTAATGGCTGTCTCAAAGTAGGTGTCCAAAGGGATGGGGTAATAAATTCACTGATTATTCTGTATATGCTGTACCAAAGCATTAGTTAATGCACCAGTACCTAAGTTGGATATATAGAATCAAATATAAGTAGTTGTTTGGGTTTTGAAACAAATATGTTTCATCGGACCATGGAACTTTATCTGATTCGATCACTCTTACTATCTTAGTCCACACAAACATTTGTTGTAAGAAATGTCACAAAGTTGACGCATGAAAGTTGCTTTCATTCCAAATAGTTCTTAAAGTAAACTAAATAACATGAAGTTAGAAATAATAAGAACTTTCATAGCACAAAAGTCTTAGAATTGTTTTATATCAAGTACCATCAGTTTGGAAATGTTAAAAGTGAGGAGAGGGATATGGGGGGGGGGGGGGGGGGGGGAGGAATAACAGATCTGGGATGTGACGCGGACAGACCCCACAGTAAGTTGAGTGACATTCCGGAGTGTGGCATAAAAACCATCAGTATTCATTCTGATATATTCAGCTATATACCACAATTGTCCAATAAAAATACAATAGTTTCTTTCCTACAAATATATAGTATAGTTATACGAGTCTTACCTAGGTACAGATGATGGATAACTTTTGTTTTCCCGAGGTACGAGCCTCGGATAGTTGTGGGTCAGGGAGAAGGAAGCACATCCGGGTCCAGCAATCTTTTACATACTTAATAGGATAAAAAATTATCTTAAAATTCTATGGATACTAATAGGTTTTCGTTTCGGCACAAGCCAACGTCATAGTAGTAGCCAGAGGCGTAGTACTGAGGTAAAATAGCAATTTTAAGTTACGATTCACGACACAAATGTAATTCTCATACACAAACATTACCTTTGTCTTAGTCTCTTAGAATTTAACTAAAATTATTATATAGATCGGAGAAATAGTTATGAATATAAAGCTCACTTCAATCACCCATCAAAGAAACTGATAGCAAGACTTGATTACTATCGATATATAATTTGTTTAAATGTATATACAACTCGGTAAAATGTAAATCATTTAAATAAAATCACAATTGGCATAATATAATAGCTAAAGCTATTCAGCGAATGGTAAAGCTACAATGTAAAGTACTCCCCATACACAATGGAATGTTAGTTTTGCATGTAAATCTATTTACTGATTCATCATAATACAATCCCCAAAGACATATTGTATATATATATTTATATATTTAAATATGCATGTTAGTTTGTTACACATTAACCCACTTATTTAAGTTCTTAAAAACACACAAGCAGTGGTCTGGACTCAGATAAGTCCTTTGTGGAACTGGAGTCAAAATCGTCTGCGTCTAAAAAATTATTTATTTATTTAACTTTAACATATCTGTTTATGATTTCAGAATTTATTTGTAAAATAATGAACTGGAGATTGTATATATTATTGCCTTTGCTCAAATAAATACCTTTCATCTAAAAGATAAATTATGTGCAATTGTATAAACCAGATTATAGATGTACCCATATAAGGAGCAGCGGACGACGGGCGAACCACTTGTACACTTTATAATTCCACCCTGCTTAAAAAAATGAATACATTAATAATAGTAATTAAAAACAATGTTCGGGAATGTTCAAATTTAATCATCTGTATCAAATTATAACCACTAAATTCTATCAATTTACAAAAAGGTATTGGCAACCCGCGCGCGTCTCAAGAGAGTCTAACTTAATTAATATCCTTACCAGAATCTATCAGTTTGTGCTAAAAGGTAATTTGTTTTGGATTTACGTCCTGGCAACATATAAGGTCATAGCAGGGCGGGTCTTTGTTCTTGATATGGAATAACTCAAAATTGCGTGACATGGCGCTGACGTATGACCGGCGTAGTGAGGTGGGCGTACATTAGTGCTGGGGAAGTAGTTGCAATGGACACGTCTGTGCACCTATAGATCAAGATGCGGTTCTTGTGGTTCTGCAGCGGTTAGTTGCACGTGTTGTACCCTAGTGCCAGCACTCATCGTGTAAGCTTCCCAATTTGTGGAATGTTTCAGAAATGATCCTGTCGTGCTAATACTGTCTTACACACATAAGATATTGTACAGGAAAAGTGTTTTTGGTGTGTGTGTGTGGGGTGGGGGGGGGAATCTCTCCTGCAGTGAGGAGAGTATGGGAAAGTGTTCTCCATTGTTAGCAGCAGCTTGTAATAATGAATTTATGCCATGTTTTATTGTTAGCGACTATATTTGTTTAAAGTTCTTTTTTATCATCAATGTTGTCTTGATTTAGGGATAAAGAAAGAACAGAAAAGAAAGAGAAAGAGAGAGAGAGGAAAAAAAGAGAAAGAGACCCATTAGTGGCGGCGTCTTGTGTCTGTGCACATCAGACGGCGTACTGCACGCCGTACATTAGCGTGTAGATGACGTAGCTAACGGCGGGAAGCATGACCAGGCACCCGGCCACACCCTCCCCGTTGACGAGCCATTGCGGCCCGATCGCCTTGCCCGGCCGATTCGTGTACACACTGCCCAACACGACCGGATTGAGGCGGTTCCACGTGTAGTGCATTAAGGTCGACGGCCAGACGGCGAACCTAAAACAAGTTAGCGTTTGTCTGTTGTTGTTTTACATCCTGTCAACATCTAAGGTCAGCACTTAGGCATTGGTCTTCTGGCCTCGCCCAATATCACTTATTTACACCATTTTAGCAAATTTAATTAATTACATTACATTTTCACCACTTTTAACAAACTAAACTGGTCGAGGTAAAGCATCCGATGAATGAATGAAGGGCTCACTCACTCACTCACTCACTCACTCACTCACTCACTCACAGACAGACAGACAGACAGACAGACAGACAGACAGACAGACAGACAGACAGACAGACAGACAGACAGACAGACAGACATACAGACAGACAGACAGACAGACAGACAGACAGCCTATTTGACAAAGTGTTATGCCTCAAGGACCGGTGTAGTCGACAGAAGCCCGATAGTGCGACTTACCCCGACCTAATGGCGACCCAGCCGTGTGGGAAGGCGGCCAGGAAGTACCAGAGCGCCTGCGCCAGCACGGTGCAGGCGGGCCGCGGGTGGTGGTGGCGGGCGGACAGGAGCACCGTCACCGGCATGTTGAACAGGGCCCACACGACACCGCTGTAACAGAGAAGAAAGGGATTAATGAACATTGCTCATTCTGGGTGATTTGTGACTGAGTGGTTGGGCTATTTACATCATCAGAGACGAACGTCGTCTCTCCGTCTGTGTGTGTACAATTCACATCACTCGACCTGGTGATGTAACATTCTATTATCATTGTTATTAGTAGTAATTAACAATATATATATATATATAACAGTAGGATAGTATGTAATAACTAATATATAGAGAACTGATAAGTGGTAGTGTCCTTGTTTATATTCCCATAATAGATTATAGAGCACATATAATTCATTATGTTCATTATGCTATAACTGGCGCGAAAAAGTGATGAATGGACAGAGTAGCCGAGTCGGTAAGTGTTGGTTGGTTTCTTGTGCGGGAGGTTGTGGGTTCGAAACCGACTGAGTCGAACCATTGACGTACAAAATTGACATTTATTGTTAACTAGCCTGGCTCTCGGCATTACTACGATAGGGCAAGGACTAATTCGGTCAGTATTATGATAATGTGACTGGGTGATGATGCCAGTGGCTCAGTCTCCCAGTGGGTGCAGCACTATAAAGTAGGCACTGTCACAAGTCCACACAGATGTCCTATCATGACCTTAAATATTGCTAGGATGTAAAGCCCCCAACAAATAACCGAATACCTAACTGCATAAACTGTGTTTACACCACCCCATGTTACCTCAGAATCATAAGTGCCATTAGATAAAAGATTCACCCCGTACTTCCAGTACAGGGGTGAATGACAACGTAGTCTAAATACGGGCAAAAATAGCGTTAGTATGGAACAACAAGTAGAATGCCTGGCACCAGTGTCAAATGGTTACTTATATCAGCACAGAGTTGGTGAAATGGGAGAGAATGCAAAAAGACAAGATGGCGGCCAGAGAACGCCATCGATTTCACTTTTAAATTGCATTAAAGTATGTTTTATTATATTTTCCAACTCAAAAGTAGCGGGTAAACATGAAGACATATACAAAGAATAAATGTTGCTTCTTAGATTGTGAAATTAGGCTCCCATAAAGACTCAATTCATTAGCCCGATTTTTCGACCGTTTTTATATAAGGCTGGTCTTCACCCATATACTACAAGTATCGGGTGAATCTTTTATCTAAAGTGCCATATGTAAATTAGTGACACACAAGTAACCAAAAGCCGAGGAGTGCGGAATGTCGGGAGTCGGACGAGTCAAACCAATGACTTTAAAATTGATACTTGTCGCTTCATAGACTGAAGCTCGGCATTAATAAGAGAGGGCAAAGACTGGTTAGCTCAGTGTCATGAAAACGCCAACAGGCACCCAACCAACCAACCATGCTTAGCATACATACGTGATGCAGAGTGCAGGCAGGGCGCCGTAGCGCTGCATCAGGCACGGCAGCAGGTAGCAGCGCCAGCCTATCTCCTCGGCCGCCGCGCGGGCCAGCCCGGTTAGCAGGTCATGCAGCGTGTCGTCCACCTTAGCGCGCTCATCTGAGAGAGGGAAGGGACCAGTGAGTGAGTGAGTGAGTGAGTGAGTGAGTGAGTGAGTGAGTGAGTGACTGAGTGAGTGAGTGATCCCACTGGCAACATCACAGGGCTCCAGGACTTTTTTGGCATATTCTAAATTTCTTTGTTTTCCATGGTGATTAATACAAAATTGAATTACATTTCTAGAGCAAAGTAACCATATTTCCATAAGACTGCCAGAGTCAATGTAACTTGTAAGTCAGCCTTCCATGTGTTTATTCTAAAGTACATCAGAGAGCGTGTATACAGATGAGAGAGACAACTCCCGCGAAAATCGGTAACACAGGCTACAGTGGCGTTCCTGGCGGTTAGTGTTGAACAAGCTTTGAGTTTGCCATACGTGTAGTGCAAAACATTTGTTTTTATTCAAAATTAATAGAAATGCAGAAGCCTAACCTTATCGATTTAATATAATCCTTTTGGTAAACATGTTTTCTATATGTGTACTAAGCGGCTTGTTTCTATTTGGTGTAGTTTTAGAGATATTTCACTTTTTCTGTAGGAAGATTGCACACGACCATTGACAATGCCTTGAGTTTGCCGTACGCGTAGTGAAAAACGTCAGTTTTATTCCAAATTAATAGAAATCCAGAACCCTAACCATATCAATTTAATATAATCTTGTTGGTAAACATGTTTTCTATGTGTATTCCAATCAGTTTGTTTCTAGGTGTTGTAGTTTTAGAGATATTTAACGTTTTCTGTAGGAAGATTGCTCACCGCCATTGACAATGCCTTGAGTTTGCCGTACGCGTAGTGAAAAACGTCAGTGTTTATTCCAAATTAATAGAAATCCAGAACCCTAACCATATCTCTTTAATATAATCTTTGTTGGTAACATGTTTCCTATGTGTATTCCATCAGTTTGTTTCTAGGTGTTGTAGTTTTAGAGATATTTAACGTTTTCTGTAGGAAGATTGCACACGACCATTGACAATGCCTTGAGTTTGACAGCTGTTCAACAACCACCACTTGGAGCGCCACAGTCGGCATCTGTTACATGGTGTAGTATGGGAGTTGTCCCTCTCATCTGTATACATGCTCTCTGAGTACATGTAACATCAATTCTGATTGGATAGCGCCAGTACCTACGACTAGGCTATGGTGGCCAGAAGCCTTAAGAGTGCAAATATTAGCATGTTGTAATACTTGTATACGTGTGTCTAATCTACTAGTTGGTATCAAAAATGCTTTGCCTTTTAATAGCAGTAAATTGAAATAATAAATTCTACATTTTAATCAAGAGAGAAAATTGTCCATGATTTTCCTCTTCCTCTTTAATTCCATGGTAACTATAGTAGCGCTGACACAAATTTTGTTAGATCAGCAAACACTGAATTGGTTTTGTTTAATGTGGTGTTTTTTTTTGTTAGTCTTTGCTAGGCCGGGGATCGAACCCACAATCTATGCATTTATAATAATCTTCGTATACATTCATATAAAACATAAATACCTACCAATTTTCCCCCAGCCTGTAAGGTGAACGACTCCCAAACACAGGGCAACGGTGACCATGGAAAAGACGCCTCCGATCACGGAAAACTGCACGCAGATGTCATACTGTAGGGAGAATATACACAGATGTATTCGAATTATCAGAAAGACAAACTGAGATAACATATCTTTAATGCAGTAATAAGAAATTATACGTATATATACAAATGTGGAAACAAATGATAAACAAGAACCTCTTAATTATTAGGCAGTTGCTATTCGTACGTCAGCCGCCCAAATAGATCGGTGTCTATTCGTACAGCGGTAGTCATGTGACGTAGCTTGAGCCAGATCTTAATCAGCCGTACAAATAGTTGAGTTGCTATTGATATAGCTCGCGGGAAAGTGGATCGGGTAAAGTCGGGTCGGGTAAAGACCCGACATCACTTTACTCGACCTGACTTTACTTTACCCGACCCGATTCTTCGTGCCGACATCACTTTACTCGACCTGACTTTACTTTACCCAACCCGATTCTTCATGGGAAAGTGTTTTTTGAATGATTCAATCCCAGGAGAACTTCTTTTTTATAAAACTGAACAAAATTAACGCATTTGTAGGTCTCAATAGCGGTTAACAGAATAGAATACTTAAAAAATTTGGCCCCAACGAGCAATACGTCCTCTGCCATGTTGTATGTTTGAATGTCTTACAATCAGTCATGTGACCATTTGAAAATCAGACCTAATTTGTGCCGTCGCTATACAAATAGAATACCAGCTATTCATACGGCGCGCCATATGAATAGCCATTCTGTAATTATCATCATAGTATAGCGTGAACTCGTCTGGATATTTATCGAACGCCGTCAAATTAGGATCCAATGCTGCATTATAGAATTTAATTATATATATAAGAATATTAATATAGTTTGGCTTTATACATAATACAAATGTTTAAATTAAATTATAACCATTTCAGTTTCCTACGTGACGATGTCATGGGTTATTGTATATGAAATAAATCCTTCTATAGTTAATAATTTAACACAGAATTGCAAAGCAACAAACAATAGGAAGTAATTTAATTTCAAGTTTGATGTGTAAAACTGTAATGAACTGATCGACATCACACATTATAATGTTCCATATTCAATTTTTACAACCGAATAATGATGTTCGGCACGCATCAATAACCTAAGAGAAGAAAAGGGGAGGGTCAATTAATTATTAATTTAATGACAATTTAAATAACACAAATAACAGATTGATCATAAATAACAGTCATTGTCACTATCAATAGTATCATGACTATGTCTTAACTGAGCTACTCTTGGTTAGTAACTATGTTAGAATTCAGGCTCCATATGATATTACAAGTGGTAATTGTAAAGGACACAATGAGTGTTCTCATAGTTAATCTTGCAGTCTTACACTTCACGACTGTGCTACTGGATGTGAACAGTTTATCTACTAGATAAAATTGCATATTACTATTAGCCTACAGCTACATTCTAACTTGGTCACTGTCGTAACTCGAGTCTTAGATGATTAAAGTTGCATAGTCCGATGGTTTTGAGTTTCAGAAGTTTTCTGAGATAAATACACTAGGTTGATTGTTATAATGTACCTTTCTTTAGCTTGAAGTAACCTTTATTTTAAGTGGCTAACTTTTGAGATATTTTAAGTGCAACCATGCAAAATTAATTTTGGCAAGCTTGCCAAAACTCTGACAACATAGCATTCTGCAGTAACATGATATATTCAATTGCCTCACTATTCCCTTACTTTGTGGCGACAAATGCTTAATAAGTGCATCAGTATCTAAGCTAGATATGTAGAATCAAATTTAGATCATTGTTTTGGTTTTGAAAATTTGATGATTTCATTGGACTATGCAGTTTTAACTAGTAACTTATACCCCAGTCACACGAGAGCCAGCGTTCACCGCCAACCTCCTTATGGCCAAAAGGTCGCCAACCACCCAGCGTCCCACTCGATACATTGATTCAAAAATGTGATCGGCGCCAGGTCAGTGCGACCACACATTGAGCGCGGCATGGCATGTGTTAGCACTGCCAGGTCGCCACCAGATTGCCAACCATTTTTTAATGGCGCTGACCATACTGGTCGCAAGGAGGTTGCAAATGCAGCAGCTGCAACCTCCTTGACCTTGCATCCAAAATGTCCAAAATGGATGCCGGGAGGTTGGCGACCTCACGGCGCCAGCACTTAAGAAAGGCGCAATGAGGACGTTTTGACATTGCGATTCGATCGTAAGCGAAAGCAGGCCTCCTGTGACTGGGGTATTACTTAAGTCTTAAGTCGACTTAACTCTTAAGTCAAGACAAGTCACAAGTCTTACCCTTCCGGTGCCGACAATACGACTGGTAAACTCCGGATTCTTCACAAACCACGGAACAAACAACCCCGGGAAAAACAAAGCTAGTGAAAGCGTACGAATTGACCAATCTCTGCCAGTTGTTGCCCATATCGCAGATATTGTTAGGGTAAATGCGGCGTAAACCTCACAGTTCAGCATACTTCTTGTTTTCCAAACTCGCTTCAAAACAGTCTGCTAAAACGAATGGACCTGCCTAAAGAAACTACGCGAACCTTGCCAAGAACAAGCTCACTAAACCGGAAGTAAGAGAACATGCCATAGCTGGTTGCTGGAAACACGTTTAAATACAACATACAAACATTCAGGAACCTGCGCTGGCGGATCCACATGGGGAAGAAAAGTATCTTGTGAACTGACAGCTTACAATATCCGCAATATTTCTACTGTCTTTTGTATACGGTTGAGCATATGTCACAATGGGCAAGGCCAAGAAGAATAAACCGAAACGTCAATTTTCCCAAACTGGAATACCAGTTTGTATAGACCAGGACATAGAGGATGAAATTTCCTTGGATGTCACCATCGATGGCAGTGCCTCCACTATTGCGAATGTGTTAGAAAATGTAAGTCAAACTGTACGCTTGTGCCTTGTCTATGGAATGGCTGGACCATAACTGCTGTGTTGTAAAACAATATCAAAATTATCATGTACTTTAATTTTAATTTCAAACAACCTTATCCATTGACTGGTAATATAGGCACGTGGACATTTTTTTCCAAACCAAAATGCATCAAATTTTTTTTTACCACCAAGAGGCTACAAAATTCTGTACAAATATACTTAATTTGTTATAATGAAGGTGGTGTAATGACGTCACAAGACAACTTTCGGTGGCCATATTGGATTACATACAGAAGGCTTGCAACTGCCTACACTGTGCTTATTTACTGATTTGTTTGTTCATTTGTCACTGTTTTGGGCAGTTTGGCCTCGGAAGTTGTTGCTAAAGTGCTGTAACTGAACACATTGGATGTAAACTGCCCAGAACCTCCCAGAACACAAGAAAACTGTTTTACTGCATCTGCATGCATTCACAACATGGCTAGGGAGGGTGCTCGTAATCCAAGATGGCTGAGTGATGACGTCACGTGCACTCCTTCCATAGCTTTATTAGAACCTGAGATATGATGCTTTAAAGGTGCAGAAATTAGACCCTCTTGCCTAGGGCTAGGCTATATAGTAAGTAGCATTACGAAGTGTGATAGAATTGTGAGAGTTGACAAGAAGACCTACACTGATTCAAAAGTAATGCTACATTGTTATTTTCCATGGTAATATCTCAAAATCTTCTATTGACATTCACAGATATAATTGCACAAATACATCATCACCAAGAAAGAATTGAAAAAAATAAAATTTAAACAACGAAAAACGGCGACTATAAATAATATCACTCTTTCGGGTAATCGCAAAAATGTTATGTGCACTAAACCAACTGACTATTTTGATGCAACTGCAAGTAACTTCGAGATCTAAGGTGCTAGTGATGTATTATGTAATAAATGGAGGCAACCTGCACAAATATCTATGTAATATAAACATCTTCGGTTGAGATTTATTTTTATTTCCCACAATACAGTTACAGAGTACGAACGCTGACGAGCGTGAGTGTGGCTGTGCCTTGTTAGGATCATTGGTCGCGCAGCCTGCTTTCATTCAACAACTCCTCAATCAGCAGGTCGTCAAGTTGGTCGGACCACTCATGGTGGACCCCAGCCTCTCCGTCCGGCAGAACGCCATCGGAGCCCTCAGGTAACTATGGTGGTTTTGGGGTTGCGAGGTGGAAGGTGGAGGATGGACTGCATCATGGAAAGAACCTAGATTATTGATCATACTATCCCAGTATCAATTCCTCATTTATGAATCATGATTGGATTTTATTATGTGACTTCTCTATATAGTAATTCGGTAGATTTGAGAACATTACCGTTTTCAGTGTGTATCTGAATTTCTCCCATTCCCCCCCTTTTTTTTTTTAGACATTTAGATACATTTTTGTGAAACAGCTAATCTAAGGATAACATTCGTTATCTGTGCGTGGGAATTTGCTCCTTGGTCGCTGTTTTTTCAATTCCCATTGTAATCTCTTTTCGGTATGAAAATAAAATGCAGTAAGTGTATAGATAAACGGTGACTCTGAATGCGTGTTACACAGGAACCTGAGTGTTGAGGGCGGGTGTGAGGCGTGTGTGGAGATGGTGCGACAGGACGTGATGACTCCACTGCTCACCCTTCTTCAACAGGTAAGTGGTCAGCGGGACGCCGTAGTCCTTAGCTGCTGCTGTGTTGGCCATTCGTGGCTGTTATAGGTTGGTGGTGTTTTTTTTTGGCTGAAAGTGGAGCCTTTTTACAGATGTGTTGGTGTTAGTTCTGATGTAAACTCAAACAGATGTGATGTGATGAATTAGAAAGGTTGTGTGCGACAGATAGGTTATCATCGCGATTCTTTGCCCTGAACTTACAGACTCCAATCCAATTTTTGAAACATTTTACTATTGACTTTATTAGTTTATATATATGCAGGGCTGATGAAAGATCTCCGCGATTCCGCGGATTTCCGCGATTTTTGTATCTGCTGAATAACGGTAAGCAAAATGCCATGTCATCAATGGTACATGACAACAATTGGTTAGTTCGAATCCCGTTTTTATATAATCTTAGATGTTGCTAGAACATAAAACCCAAAGAGAAAATAGTTGCATTTGGTTGATTATACAATCACAGCAAGGACAGTTGAAACCTTACTTCCGGTATTTTCCTGCGAGTCCCTGACAGGGCTAATCCTACAGGGGAAATCCATGTTATCGTGGAAATTTGCCATCGGTGTATTAATCTAGGTTTAATTTCTGCGTGTTTTTTTTTCGGGGACCACTTTCATCCCTGTATAGGTTATTCTTGCAATCTTAACAGTAAGAGCAGGTACTACTTAAGATGTGAAAAACGGGGGAAACTGACGTATGATGCCAGTGGTATAGTAATACTAGTAGAAATACTGAAATCCGGGGTGTCACCGGAAAGAGCAGGTATTGAACTTCGAATAGGCGCAGAGTGAGAAACTAGGCGAGAGATAAAGTTAATGTCATGAGCTTGCCTGATTGTTTTGTTTGTTTGTTTGTTGTTTTACGTCCTAGCAACATCTAAGGTCATATTAGGACGGGGGCTCGCCTGGATCGATGCTGAGCTGGTTTAATATGGGCAGAACACTACATACCACAACTAATTAATTATCCCCCACCGCGAGGCTTTATTTAATTAATTAGGGAGAACAAATATAACCGCTATAAATGTATTTATAATTCATTGGTGCATGTTTTTATACTTTACATTTGCTGAGCATTTTGTACTTTGTTTTAGTATGGCACCAACTGGCGTACAGGAGACGCTAAGAAAAGCGAAAATCTAAAGCAAGAAGCATTTCTACAAGCCGTGCATCTACTTTGGAATATTTGGTATGTTTTGTGTGTGTGTGTTTTTTATGTCTATAAAATGTACAGATTGGTAGTCAGTCTTTTTAGTATTGCTTACTAAAGGTGTATGAAATGTGAATATCTTGCATTTAAAACAATTGAAAATAGATATTCTGAATATTATTGTGTCACTTATTAATGTGATTTCCAGAATATGTCTGTCTACTTAATCATTATTCAGCTATTTAATTTTCGATTGAATTTGGAAATATGAAATTTAGTTCTCCGGAAATTAGATTATGCCAACAAATACTTAAAGGGTTCTCTTAATTTACTGTGTACCCAAGTAATAGATGCATGTGCAACAAAACAAACCAGTGAGTTGATTAAAATTTAAGTAAAAGTTTTAGCAATTGAATCACACCAAGCTAGGTGGTTCTGTAATGGGGTGGCCGAATAAGTTGAGCGTCCGCTTCATGTGTGGAGTTCTAATCCAGTTGAGTCAAACCAATTACTATAAATTGAAACTTGTCACTACATAGCCTGGTGCTCCGTATTACTAGGATAGGGCAAGGAGTAGTAGAATGTGAGAGATTAATGGTCCACGATTGAAATTTTCTCAGCTTTTAAGTTTTTTAAATTATTTTTTTTGATCAATGTATAGTGGTGTAATCCTATGGTTGGGCGAGGAAGGACTATTAAGTATCACGACCAGACGGGACGGTCGAACGAGTGAGCGTCCGTCAACCGTTTTGATAGATCGTGGTGTTCGAACCCTGGTCGAGTCAAACCATCAGTGTCAGGATAATGTGACTGAGTGGGATATCAGGTCATGGCGGCCTGGTCTCCCAGTGGGGCAGCACTATAAAGTCGCCATGAGTGCGCACTGTCACAAGTCAGTACCCGTCCTGATATGACCTTGGATGTTTTCAGGACATAAAACTCCAACCAATTATGTATCACAATTTGAACTTTTGTGAGATAATGTTGAGATCGAAGATTGCTGCTTCATCTATTTTATTGTTTGGAGTTTGTTCGTGTGAATTGGGTGGTTGGGCGATATTTGGTGAAACTACGGCGTGTTGTGTTATTCTGGCAGCTGGTTGTATTAAGCTATTGTGTTGCAGTGAGAGTAGTGAGGTGGCGGTCGGCATCTTCACACGGCAGTACACTGTGACTGTCCTCCTCCCCTGTCTACGTCCAGACCTCTATGGATATGAAATGGCCGTCACTGTAGGTGCGTATCTTACACTGTAGCCACACAAAAAATACCCATGCTGTAACTTACTGCATGTGTGGGTGTGGGTGTGGGTGTGGGTGTGGGTGTGTGGGTGTGTGTGTGTGTGTGTGTGTTGTTACATTCGTTGATCTAAAGCTGCAATTTCATTCTCCATAAGTATTGACAGTAAGAATACAAACATTATAAAACGAAATCTTTTTATTACCGATGGGTTCCCATAAGCCCTGGGCACAGAACCCCAAATGTGTTTCCCATAGAATTTGAAATCCTATAGGTTGTGCTGTCTTACTTTAATGTCATCCTCATCCTCCCCCCCCCCTCCCCCACACCCCCCCCTCCTTACTTGCCATTACTTACCAATATTCGCCCGGTCTTTGCCTCCAGCGCAATGTCTCTACATGCTGACGGAGGAGAATGCGCCTCTGGTTGCGCAGATGGCTAGTGGTGAACTCACTGCACTGCTCGAGCAGCTCATCACTTCCTATGATTCGAGCACCGAGCAGCTGCTTCTGCGTACACTCGCCACAGGTAAGAAGGGCACAACATTTGTGGCATTTCGAGAGTTTTCCATAAAACTATTTTATTTTAATCATTTAAATTTGTAATTTTTGTTAGCGGGGGTAAGACGGCTTCATTTTAAAGTTGCATAGTCCGACGAAACATAAAATTTTCAAAACCAAAGCAATTATTTAGATTTGATTCTGCCTCTCTAACTTAGATACTGATGTACTTAAGCATCTGTTACCACATAGAAGGGACCATTTTAATCTAACATGTTACTGCCGAAGCCTATGGTGTCTAAAAAGTTAGCCATTTAAAATATAAGTTACTTCAAACTAAAGTAGATAATAATGATCAATCTAATATATTTAGCTCAGAAAAATGATATAAGCTCAAAACCATCAGACCATGCAATTTTACGATTCGTGTTGCCATCCAGTCCTTGAATGTCATGATTTTGAAATCCACGCCTGGAAAAAGACAGCAAAAATCGTGGAAATGTGCTTGAATTTAACCAACCATAATAAAAAATAATATTTCACGGTTTTATTCTTCATTTAAAACTGCTTTGTCCGATGAAAGCATACAGTTTTCGAAAATAAAGCACTTATCTAGATGCCCTTATTGAGTATTTGCTGCTGCATAAAAGAGAATATGGGTAAGTCAATTTAATAGAACCTGCTTCCGTTGGAGCCTGGTGGAGGGGGGTGGGGGAGGTCAGAGTTTTGACAAACACGCCAACACTAATTTGACATGTCTGTACTTCACATATCTCCTAAGTAACTTATTTGAGATAAAAGTTACTTCAAACTAAAGTAAAGACGATTATAATGATCAACCTAATAGATTTATGAAAAACAACAAAAAGAAAGGAAAAAAGATAGAAATTTAGAGCCATCGGATTCTTATTTTCTTGATTGTAAACAAAGCTCCAAAATGTTTGAAATATCTATATAATATACTAGATGAACCATGTAAAGAATTTGTGTAAATACCTATATACTTGTAGCACTTACCGTCGGAAGACCAGTGCTATGGCTCTGACAAAAGATATATATATATATATATATGAGTCAGCCTCACGAAAACGGGCCAATCGGTGGTCAAGTGAAGATGTCGGTGTCGCAATTCTTAAAAGTGTAGTGCATTTCTTTGTTTCATATTAAATTATCCTAGAAGCAAATAAGGTTGTTGAAGTTTCTCGACCTTTATATTCAGTATAAATTTAAGGACTTTCCACCATCTCTGTCAATGTTTAACTATAATTATACCGATCGACGCCGACATCCAATGATCGACGCCGACAACTTTAACAGATGTCAGCGTCACAATTCTTTTAAAAAATTGTTAAAACTTTATTGGTTTGTATGAGTCAGAAGCTTGTCCTACGATGCGCTCAACATGTCTTTGACTTGGCCTGCTGCTTGCTGTCACAGGTATCCTGTACAACATGAACACCGGATCGCTGGGGACCAGCTCCGGGGAACTGCTCGTGACGGTTGTGAAGGTGCTCACCATGGTGCTCGACCAGGACGCCACGGCCAAGATGAGCGGCACGGCCCAGCTCATCATTCAGGAGAAGGTGCGCCATCTGGTAGTCACTTTATCAAATTGCCATAATAAACCAGACGGGATGGCCGAATGAGTTGAGCGTCCGTCTCCCGTTTGGGTAGATCGTGGGATTCGTAAACTGGTCGAGTGAAACCAATGACCTAAAAATTGATATTGTCACTTCCTCGCCAGGCGCTCGGTATTATTAGGATAGGACATGGAGCAATGGAATGAGGAAGACCAATCGTCCAGGATTGAAATTTCCCCTGCTTTATCAACTAATGTACAAACAAAAATTAAAAATCAGTTTGGTGCTGGATGTGTTATGTATACTAAATTACTATTATTAATGTTTTGACCTCCCATCTCTGTATCAGATGATAACCATTCTGTGACTAAATCTGTTTTGTATCTGGTTGTTTTACAGAACACTCCATCTTCTGAGGAAAATGGTCCAGATATTGTCGATCCTACTAGTATTAAGGTATAGAGCACTTCTGCTTATTCTCCAGCCCATATCTTGTAATACTTGTAATGCTTATTATGTTTGCATGGGTGATAAAGTAATTAAAATTTAGTCATCACTTTTTGTTATGTGAGCACTTTTGTTTTCAACGCTTTGGTTGGCGAGTTGTTCTGAGCTTTAGTAATGATAGCTACTACCTCATGGGATCTGGTCTAGTGAAAGCTGGTCTCATGGGCAGAGTTCGCAAGTGTTGCCACAAGTCTCGGGGAGCGGGACGTAGCTAAGGTGGTAGTGTCCACCTGTTAAGGTGTGGGTCATCCGATCGATCCGGCTCAGTGGACCCATTTGCAGTTTGGGCTATTTTCCGTTCCAACCAGTGGTCCACAACTGGTTCATCAAATGCTGTAGTATGTGCTGTTCTGTCTGTGGGAAAGTGCAAAAAAAGACCCTTTGCTGTTTATCGGAAAGCGTAGCCTATATGGTTGCAGCTGGTTTCCTCCCAAAGAAATGTCAGAATGACATCCATTAGTTTGACGTCCAATAGTCCAGAATGACGTCCAATAGCCGATGATAAAATCAATGTGTCCCGAGGCATCGTTAAATAAAATAAGCTTTCCAAAAGTCTTGAATCTAGATTTTTGGTTTGAGCACCTTCGAATGTTTTATTTGAACCCTGATTATAACATGTCACATGATATTGGAGATGAATTTGTTTTTTTTACAAATTCCTGTCGGTTACTTTTGTGGAATTTAATAGATTGTATTAATAAATAAATGGTACCAGAATGTTGTGTGTCTCCTTGAAAATATTCTTGAAAATGTTCTTGAATCGGGTGGCCAACTTTTTGTATGAACGCTGCTCGTCAGAGCTAGTCTCGTCAAAGATAGTCTCGTCAGTGCTAGTCTAGTCAGAGCTAGTTTTAGTCAGCTAGTCTCGTCTGAACTAGTGTACTAGTCTCGTCAGAGCTAGTCTCCTGAGAACTAGTCTCGTCAGAGCTAGTCTCCTGAGAGCTAGTCTCCTGAGAGCTAGCATCGTCAGAGCTATTCTCATGAGAGCTAGTCTCATGAGAGCTAGTCTCGTCTGAGCTAGTTTTCGTCTGAGCTAGTTTTCGTCAGATCTAGTCCTCTAGGTATGTGTTAGTTGATACTTTCTGTCTACCCGGTGTACAGAATGACGCTCTGGATGCCAATGTTGCCGACGTGCTCAAACTGCTGTCCGCCCAGTCTATCGCCCTGGAAATGACGGCCAACTTATGCTGTCCCGAGGGTAAGAAACCGCTTGAAAGTATTATTATGATGATTAAAAAAAATGTATTTCCACATTATCATTGTACATACAAGCTGATATTTGTATCCCTATTTTTATTATTGACTAACTAATTGATCAAATTTCGTGGGCGATTTCTTTTTCAATTCGCTCATAAATTTGATTGAGGCATCACATTTTCGAAACCAAGACACCAACCGAAATTTGATCCTACATATTCACCTTAGAAACTCGTGCACTTATTAAGCATGTAAGTTCAGCTTAGTGATCATGTGCTATTTTCGAAAATGGTTAAAAGAAACCTGAATGATTATGTCCAGCATTTCAGTATGCATGTTTTCACTTCAAATAGTTCCAAAGTTAACCCTGTATAATAAAATTTACTTCAATCTAAAATAAAGCAGATTGTAATGACTAACCTAAAATATTTATATTAGGAAATATTGGCAGAAAATTTAAACCATCGGATCATGCAAGTCGGGGAGATTTTAGTTGCCAACAATTGATCTTCCGTTTTCAGTTGCTCCGTTCGCTATCCTAGTAGTGCAGAGCGCCCGCCTAGGTAGTGACAAGTCTTAATTTTGTAAGTCTTTGCTTTGAATAAGCGATGAATTGAACCCACAACCTCTTAGGAGAATGGGAATCGAGCGCCCTACTCATTCAGCCATCCCTTTCAGTTTGATTTTAAAATTACTTATTTATTCATGGTCTGTTTCTTCTTTTTTTCAGATGAGGAGGGGGAGGATGACTGGGAGGATTTGGACAGTGATGGGAATTCAGTTGAAGATGGGGCACCATCAGGCCAGGACAATATGGATGAAGCAGCAGCCTCGGGAACACTGGTCAGTTCTCCGATTTACTTAGACAATTTATACTGCTTTTTATTTGTGTGCATCGTGTGGGTGATGAAAATGGGAAACATTGTGCCTAGAGCAGGAATCTGTCCCACATTTCTTGCATGCCGGCCTAGCATGCTAACCATTAGACAACCTAGACTCCCTGATGTCACCACCTTATCCACGCCTACCTGTCTAGGCGGCTCTTTGCCTAATGGGGCTGTCACATTACGACGCTTCTTGCCAAGGCGTGTCGACGTGTGTGATTTTTTGCTGCAACGTCGGGATACGTCAGGAAGCGTTGTGCTCACGTTACGTGCGCGTTGGTATTCGTTGATGAATGGCGACGGTCGGCAGCACGCGTCAGGGAATCGGCAAAGTTTTGTGCTTGCGCAAAACTTTCGACAACGCGCGGGTGCTAACATTATGGCGACGTTAGGGGCGTGTGGAGATACATTAAACGCGCTGGAATAACGTTATGCGAATGCTAGGCACACGCCGTGTGCGCATGAGGCTCGTTGTGCCAAACTGTTGCTTTGTTGTTTTACGTCCTAGCTACATCTAAGATCATATCAGGACGGCGCGCCAAACTTTTTTTTTTTTTCGCACAACGTTGGCCGCACGCTAACAATACATTGCGCTGACACCGAAAAGTTTGACGTTTCTCGGCGATTAAAAGTGATTTTGCGCATTGGCGGCGCGCCGGCGAGAAGCGTCATAATGTGACAGGGGTATTAGATGTCAGTGCAGATGTTTACATTTGCATCAAATTGATTCAATACTATAACACCACTCATATGGGTATTAAGGATACTTGATTAGAATGGAATTTCATTTACCAGTTTTTCCGGCCTTGAAAGTAGTAACCCTATTAAAAAACATGGGAAAAGCTTAATTTCTAAATACTGATCAAAATAAAATTGAAAAATATTGTTACTTAATCAAATTTTTTTGTGTGTTTTTTTAACCCACACAATTTAGTGGACTTGTAGCTTGCATTGAGGATATTGCTATTTTAGAATTCAGTTTAAAGCTGTGTATTTGTTTGATGTGAAAGTGAATTTAGGTATTACTTTCTAATTTAAAAAAACATGTAACCATTAATATGCCGAGAAGAGTGATGCAATTGACTCAATATTTGGTGTGGATGTCATTGCTTTCTTATAATAATGATAATAATATTTTTAAATGAAACCGTTAGAAAGTCAAGAAAAGTGGTAAAATTTACTCATGTGTAAATCCTGCTGTGAGTTTTAGAGCGTCCAACTTCCAATGTATTAATTATTGCTAAGCAAATCGGATTACCCCAAGTGAATGCCTTGGACCTATTGGATGAATAGTTCATTTGTCGAGGTGAATCATATAGTTTATTGTTCACATATTTAACGTCCAGTAAGTTTGATGTGCTTTTTTTCCTTGTTTTTGTAGCCACATCTGTGCGTCCCCTCCGAAGTCCACTCCGCCTTCGTCAGTAATAATATCATCCCGAAGGTGAGGAACTAGGGCGTGATCTATCGTGTACACTAATACTTTGTCCTGTTTATTAAATGCCTAAATTGTGCTGATAATGCATTACCATTTCTTTGTTTGCCCAGTCAGATAAACCTGTGAGTTTGGTTCCCGGTCGAGTCAAACCAATTACTTATAAAAATTGATACTTGTCGCTTCCTAGCCAGGCGTTCGACATTAATAGGATATGGCAAGGACTGGTTAGCTCAGTGTCAGGATAATGTGACTGAGTGGGATATCGGGTCATGGTGCTGGCAGCCTGATTTCCCAGTGAGGCAACACTATAAAGTCACCATGAGTGTGCACTGTCACAAGTCGGTACATGTCCTGATGTTACCTTAGATGTTGCCAGGACGTAAAACTCCAACAACCAACTGACAACCTCGGCACCAATGTTATGTGTTTTTGCAAATGAAGGGAAACATTCCACCCAAAGTGGGCCTCAAACTGACTTCTGCCATTCCGGGGCTAGAGTCCTAACCATTAGATTTATCTAGGCTCTCTGATGCAACCAATCTACTTATGTATGTGGCATTTAACCCGGGGAGGAGGGTGAGTTCACCTCACTACACTTCAAAGTTTGAAAGCTAAAATCATGTCATAAACGCTTCATCACCCTTCTGTGAAGTTTGATTCCCTTGGATGCGCGACTTATGCTGATGCTCATTGAGCGTTCCTCAGGCTTCTGATCCCATATCGGGCACTAACTGCTTAATAGTGTGATGTGTATAGCGTGAGGTGTTTTTCTGGTGTTGTCATCTTGTCATTATCAAATGACAGAATAAAGGTTTCGCCATGAATATGGTCTTTAAATCATCGATCAATCAATCAATCCTATCATTCAAATTCATCTATTCGCAAATGTCGTCTGTACCCATTTTAAGTACAATCTTCTACTCATAACATTTGATGCCTGCGGTTAGTTAAACGGGAATTGCGTATCGTAATTCATAAAGAAAGAGAAGTGAATTTCTTTGAAAACAGACTAATATTAATAAGAGCAGATGACAAAATGTAACTAGAATTAACTGGATTAATATCTATAACGATCATTACATGGGAGCGGGATGTAGCTCAGGCGGACGTCTATTTGCAGTTTGGGCTGTTTTCTGTTCCAACTAGTGGTCTACAACTGGTTCATCAACGGCTGTGGTATGTGCTGTGCTGTCTGTGGGAAAGTGCATATAAAAGACCACTTGCTGCCTCTCGGAAAGAGTAGCCTTTGTGGTGGTAGTGGGTTTCCTCCAAAGAAATGTCAGAATGACTATATGTTTTACTTCTAATAACGATGATAAAGATCAATGCGTTCTAGAGGCATCATTAAATAAAACAAGCTTTACTCATTACATTTTCCTGCAGGTTCTAAACAAGACGTGTCTTCCTGAAGCGAGCATATGTGACGCATTAAATGCACATAAGAAAGGAATGCGAGTAGTTAACGGGTAAGCTATTTCTGAATGAAGTCATCAAACATAGATATTCACTTCGCGATATTCACTTCGCGCTACATACTTTCTCATTGCTAGAGATTGTCAAAATACAGATATTTTTTTGTTTCCCTCCAAAACCCAATTGTGCAATATTGTATATCTGAAATAGCAGTGCTAGATGAATAGTTACAGCATTAGGGAATGGGCACTTGGAGTGAACAACTGTTGTTCTGGTTGCTCACTAGGTGGCGCGACGTGCAGAGTCGGGCGCTGCTGTGCCTGGCGAACCTGGTGGGCGCCATGGAGACGAGCTCACTGGGAGGTGTTGAGCAGCTCACAGTTATGTGGGTCACACTGTCGCAGCTCTCCACGTCACCGACAGGTATGTAGGGCAGTGTGTGCTGGGCACAGCGGTCAAAGTAGCCACCATTTCTAACAAGATTTACCGGATGCCATGGCGGAATCAGTAGAGCGTGCAAGCTTCCTGTGCAGTAGATCGGGAGTTAGGTTCCCGGTTGATTCAAACCAATGACAAAATTGATACTTGTTGCTTCCTAGACTGGAGCTCGGCATTAGTAGCATGGGACAAGGACTGGTTAGCTCAGTGTCAGGATGTGACTGAGTGGGATATTGGGTCATAGTGCCAGCAGCCTGCTTTCCCAGTGGGGCAGCACTATACAGTTGTCATGAGTGTGCACCGTCCCAAGTCAGCACCCGTCCTGATATGACCTTAGATGTTACCACAATGTAAAACTCCAACAACCAACCAATCTAAGATTGTCGCGGTTTAAACAAAAAATCCTCCGAATGGCGTTTATTTCTAACCTATTTTGATAATTCTGCATATTTTCTCCATCTTTTATCTAAATATCCTGAGAAATTGCAGGAAAACCTGTCTCCGTGGCTTCTCGGTGACAGCCGATGTTTGAGCCGGTCAGCTTTGAGTTGGGTGGTTTACTACGAAAACGCCGACAGCCTCTCATAGGCTTAGCACTGTGAGGAAATCGCTAAAACTGAGCTTTTAGTTATTTAGTGGTTTTTTTTACACTAATCTCCAAGCATAGTCTTAGCTCCATGCCTATGACTACTCATTATATAATCTGCTTGGAGAAGGCCTGTCGTGACTGCTATGATTTTATTATCACCTACCTTGCTGTCGATTTTTGCCTTTATTCTTTTCACCCACTTACCCCCTGTATACTAATGTATACTAGGACTGTGTATGGAGAATAGAGATGGGCACTTGATTCTGCCTCAGTTCTGGCATTTTTTATAAAGTGGTACTTTCTGTGAACAAGCTGTAACGGTGTAAGAGCGGAAGTTGGATAATTTCCTCCCAGTTCACTGTCGGCAGATCCTAGCAAATTACTGGAAATCAAGTGCCCATCTCTATTCTCCATACATAGTCCTAGTATACATTAGTATATAGGGAGGAAGTGGGTGAAAAGAATAAAGGCGGAAATCGATAGCACGGGCATCTGGCCATTGGCGCCTTTCGCACCTCTCCAGTTCAGAGCCTATACGTCGAAGCCAATGAACCATCACTTGACACTAGGAGAACCAAACTGGCCATGCAATATGTTGTCAAATTAAAAACAAATGCATTAAATCCTGCGTACAGTTGTCTTTTTGAGACACACAACGACTCCAAGTATGAAGCCAAGCCAAATTTCATTCGGCCCCTGGGGCTCCGGATGAAACCTCATTTGGAGGCTTTGTACTTGGATCTGGATGTATTAGAGGATACCCAGGTCCAAGAACATCCCCCATGGTCGTTGAGGAAGCCATCGGTCATCCTCCGACTCACGGAACTGAGGAAGTCTGGGACACATCCACTTGAGTATCAATGACTGTACGCAGAGATTCAAGGCCAGTTTGAAGACCACTTCTCCATGTATACCGATGGTTCCAAAGACCTAAGCCGGGCAGCTGCTGCGGGAGTTTGCCAGGGCAAGAAATTTGGCGTTCGCATGCCCGATCAGAGCTCGATTTTTACGGCGGAAGCCCGAGCACTCCTTCTCGCGTTGGAAGTCATTGAACTATCCAACTACACTAAATATGTAATATACAGCGATTCGTTTTCCTGCCTGCAAGCTGTTGCTGGGCTAAAAACGGACCACCCTTTCATGGCAAAGGTCATTTACAAAATGAACCAGCTAGCAACAGATGGATATGACATCCACTTGTGTTGGGTGCCTGGCCATGCCGGTATCCAGGGAAACAAACGAGCTGATCGGGCTGTGAAGGAGGCTCTGAACTATGATGTTTAGCCGTGTCTGATACCCCACTGTGATCTGAAACCACTAATAGCCACCCACATCAAATCCAAATGGCAACATGAGTGGGATGAAAACATTAATAAACTTAAAGAAATTGAACCATCTGTGGGAAAACCACCACATAGTCCTAGTATACATTAGTATATAGGGAGGAAGTGGGTGAAAAGAATAAAGGCGGAAATCGATAGCACGGGCATCTGGCCATTGGCGCCTTTCGCACCTCTCCAGTTCAGAGCCTATACGTCGAAGCCAATGAACCATCACTTGACACTAGGAGAACCAAACTGGCCATGCAATATGTTGTCAAATTAAAAACAAATGCATTAAATCCTGCGTACAGTTGTGTTTTTGAGACACACAACGACTCCAAGTATGAAGCCAAGCCAAATTTCATTCGGCCCCTGGGGCTCCGGATGAAACCTCATTTGGAGGCTTTGTACTTGGATCTGGATGTATTAGAGGATACCCAGGTCCAAGAACATCCCCCATGGTCGTTGAGGAAGCCATCGGTCATCCTCCGACTCACGGAACTGAGGAAGTCTGGGACACATCCACTTGAGTATCAATGACTGTACATTAATAAACTTAAAGAAATTGAACCATCTGTGGGAAAACCACCACATAGTCCTAGTATACATTAGTATATAGGGAGGAAGTGGGTGAAAAGAATAAAGGCGGAAATCGATAGCACGGGCATCTGGCCATTGGCGCCTTTCGCACCTCTCCAGTTCAGAGCCTATGTGGGGGGTCTGCGGGACCAAGTGGTCCTTAGCCGCTGCCGTATTGGCCACTCGTGGCTAACACATGTTTTCCTGCTCAAGGGGGACCCTCCCCCTGAATGTATTGGATGTCAGTCCCCAATGACAGTCAAGCACATTTTATTAAACTGTGTTGATTTTATGGCACTGCGCCAACAATTTTACACTGCAAACAGCATGCATGACCTTTTTACCAAAGTTAAACAAGAAGACATTTTAGCTTTTTTGAGGGCAGCTGATCTGTACCACCTCATATAGTTCATTAAAACATTTTTTATTAATTAATTCTTTCATCTATTTTATTTAATTATATGATTTTGCCTTTTAAAAAATTAATAAGTGTCTATTGACACCTAACTGATTGTATGCTTTTACATTATATGTAAAGGCGATGGTTGAATAAAAAACAAACAATTCTCGCCATGAATATGGCCAAGCAGAGTATGTAATGAGTAGTCATATGGATGGTGCTAAGACTATGCTTGGAGAGTAGTGTAACTTTTTAAAAAAACAACTAAAAGCTAATGTTTAGCAAGTTTGATGTATGGAGAATCAATGCAAACTCAGTTTGGAGAATGTTCTGTCAGTAGTAACTATTATCTCTCACCTTGCCGTCGATTTCCGTTGTTTTTTTTTGTCTACAACCAATTTCACCCCTGTCTATGAATAAAAATTCATTAGTTAAAAAACTCCAATAATAATGAGACAAAATGTCAATTACACCTCGATACCACGCCTATTGGCCAATTCCGTGCCGGCCAGAAGCATTTCTGATCAGTTAATTAGCACATCCATGTCATCGAAGATTCACCCAAAATGTGACTGGTATTAATAATAACTATTATGGATGATTGATTTGGACATTTGATTTAGAGAAAGTGCCAATTCTGTATTATAGATATGGACATTTGATTTCAGTTCTTAAAGATGTCGGATTGCTTGATGCGGTGACAAGTGCTATGCGGGCCGTTGCGCAGAAAGTGTCTGACTGCGGCTCAAACAAGGTTTGTGTTTTGCTATGTGTGCATCTGTGCTGTATCTGTAACAGGGATCCCATTTCTTAGCGAATTCACTTATTTCAGCGAAAATCAAGTTTCCAAATCAGCGGGGGGAAATCCTGTCTGCGAAAAAAAAGAACCGCCCCAAAAATTGAAACTCATGTTCAGCGTATAAAGACTCTGAGAGCAGACAGTTTAACGGAATAATTCCGGGGGGGGGGGATGCCCCGGAGCCCCTAGTTTTTCAGGGAATTTTTATGTTTGTCACTGGGACCCCTTGTATAAGCTTATATCCTTTAGTCACGTAAAGAAACCGGAAGCGAAACTATGTCTGAAGCAACTGCACAGTAGCTGGAGGACTGTCTGAACCTTTTATTTTATTTTATGTACTATCTGTTGAGTAGTCTAAGCACACTATCAAACAATTGTCTATTCTTAAGTGTCGTCTGTTTTACACCTGTATTAACAATTTATCTACCTAAATACTAGTGTATCATGGTTGTTGTCTGTTCTTAGGTGTCACCAGTTTGACAAATTATGTTAGCATCTAGCTACTTGAACACTTTTACGTGAGGGTTGTTTGTTTCTACCATTGTCTCAGTAGTCTTGTGGGGAACTAAAATGTACTATATAGTATTGGTTAACCAGGGGCTATTTCAATCGCGGACAATTGATCTTGTCATTCCACATCTAGTGACAAGTAGCAATTTTTAAATCATCAGTTTGACTCGGCTATGGTTCGAACCTGTAATGTTGTAATACTCCAAATCATATGCGCTATAAGATCTGTGATTATCCATCTCTACCGGACGCGGTGACCCAATCGGTAGAGCGCTGACTTCTCATGTCGAAGGTCAGGAGTTCTAATCTCTGCCGAGTCAAACCAATGACTTATGAAATTGATACTTGTCACTACCTAGCCTGGCACTTGGCATGACTAGGATAGAACAAGGACTGGTAGTTAGCACAGTAGCAGGATAATGTGACTGTGTGTGATATTGGGTTTTGGTGCTGGTGGCCTGGTCTCCCAGTGGGGCAGCACTATAAAGTTGCCATGAGTGTGCACTGTCATAAGTCGGCACCCTTCCATATATGACTTTAGATGTTGCTAGGATGTAAAACAACAACAAACCAATTATCCATGTCTTGGCCGACTGTTCCTGAATGCTTTTCTTGATCCTGGTGGGCAGTTCTCTGAGGTGACGCCGCAGGACCTGCAGTTCCTGTTCGAGATGGGTGTGCAGTGTGAGCTGGATACAGTGCGCGCTAACGCTGTGCGAATAGTTTCCATCATCGGGTGTTGTCTGGCAGTGCCGGTCACTCCGCATCCACTGCTTAAGGTGAGTGTACTGCTTTTTTAGCCATGTAGTGTACCTTTACTCTTTGTCTTTAACCTTGTACGTCCGTTAGTGTTCCTCGGCTTCCTGTGTAAATGTTTTTAGACACTGTTTCCTCCTGTGCATAGCCTTGTACTTGGTGTATCCTCTGTGTGTACCCTCCTGTATGTCATCTATTTACTTACTCCTTTGTATCGTCCTATACCTACTGTCCTATCCTGTATATCAGCCTATATCCATTGTCCTCCCTCCTGTGTATAATTCTATACCTACTGGCCCTAGTACTATTCCCTATGTATAACCCTATACTTGCTCTTCCTACATATAATGTTATGCTGGGATGTTCCTGTATACAACCCCATGCGTACTGTTTGTTGCTGTTTTACGTCCTAAGGTCATATCAGGACTGGTACCGACTTGTGACAGTGCGCACTCATGGTGACTTTATAGTGCTGCCCACTAGAAGACCAGGCCACCAGCACCATGACCTGATATCCCACTCAGTCACATTATCCTGACACTGAGCCAACCAGACCTTGCCCTATCCTAATAATGCCAAGCACCAGGCTAGGAAGCACAAGTATCAATTTTTACGTCATTGGTTTGACTCGACCAGGGTTCGAACCCATGATCTACCAACACGGGAGACGGACGCTCTAACTCATCCGGCCATCCCGTCTGGTCCATGCTTACTGTCCCTAGGGCATTGAGTTGTTCTAGTGTATAATGGATAGTTATGTCCCTAGGACATTGAGCTGTTCCTGTGTATAAAAACACGCTTACTGTGCCTAGGATATTAGCAGGGTTGCCACACGTCAGGGAAAAATCATGGAAAAGTATTTTTTTGTCAATGTCATTGAATTGTCAAGGAATTTGGGAATTTGTTAGGGAAAAATGGAATTTTGAAAAATGTCAGGGAAAATTGAACCTTGTCAGGGAAAAATGGAATTTCCAGATCTATGCGCAAAGAATTGGCCAACTCTGACACCCTTGAAATCTGTGTATATTGAAGAAAAGAAAATATACCAAATTCCACTCTGCTCAAAACAAATATACACCATATTTATGCAATTATTTTAGTATATATTTGGTTGTCATCAAAAGTAACAATGTATGGGGCCTTGCTGTGAGCCGGAACAATCACCTTGGCTACAGAAAGGGTTTATAAAAGTTTAAGGGATGGTGTTTCGAAAGTCCAGGGCTAAAATAACAAAATTAATTGGAGGAAAGGATGGCTGTAGGGGGTGGTTGGAGGTCGTTTAGTGAAAAAAAATTCTTGTCTTATTTGCCAGGGAAAAGTCGGGTAATTTTTACATCTCTGGGGTCTGGCAACCCTGATTAGGCTGTTCCTGGGTATAACCTATACTTACTGTCCCTAGGACGTTGCACTGTTCCTGTATATAACCATATACTTACTGTCCCTAGGACATTGGGCTGTTCCTGTGTATAACCCTATACTTACTGTCCCTAAGACATTGCATTGTTCATGTGTATAACCCTATACTTACTGTCCCTAGGATATTGGGGTGTTTGTGTGTATAACACTATACTTACTGTGACTAGTACATTAGGCGGTTTGTGTGTATAACCCTCTACTTACTGTCCCTAGGACATTGGGTTGTTTGTGTGTATAACCCTATATTTACTGTCCATAGGACATTGGGCTGTTCCTGTTGGAGACGGCCTCTAAGGACGTGCAGCTGTGGGTGGTGGCCGAGGCGCTGGATGCTGTGTTCGATGTGTTTGCTGAGGACCACCTGAACCCCTTGATGCGGGAGATTGGCCTAATCGAGAAGCTGCAAGAACTCGTGCCGTACCTCAAACACAAAGTGAGTCACCACATTGTTTACTACAGTAAAGCCTCTCTAACCGACCGCCTCCACAGGTCGACCACTCCCCTATATCGAGCGCTTTATTTGGGTCCCAAACAATCGCCCATGCAATAAATACCATTGTAACGATTTCTTTTTTTAAACTCCCTAAACCGACCACCTCCCTAAATGGACCATTTCAAGTTGGTCCCATGGTTGGTCGATTTAGATAGGTTTTACTGTATATATATATTGCTGACGTTTCTATCACACGTTTCTTTAGTAATTATAAAAATGGGCCGTGCTTTAGTTTATGACCATTTCATATGCCTAAACTAGGTTGGTAACTCTCCTTAAAAATCCACCATGGATGGATCAATTTGAATTAATGTCTTGAGGGGCCTTGAAATTCTGTGAAAATGAAATGATATTATGTGGTAGCAAAATCTGGCAAATGTTGAGGCGCTTTCTAGGAACCACTAGTGAAAGCATCAAATTTTAAAAAGCAAAACACTTAGCTTTACTTGATCCGACATATCCAATTTAGATACTGATGCACTTATTTAACATTTGTTGCTGCATAGGAGGGGATACAAACCAATTTAATAGAGCCTGTTAGTGTTACTGCTGAAGCCTATGGTGTCAGCATTTTTTACATCCATGTCAAAATTAATTTGCTATGTTTTCCCTTCAAATATACCGAAAGTTAGCCATTTTTAAGTTAGCCTAGGACTCAAACCCCCATAGTATAAATAAATCAAATAAATATTTAGCATTCAAACTTTAGCATTTCAAGAAGTAGAAAGTGAAAATTGCATGTTTTAACAAGTAACTAAAACTAGAAACGCACCAAGTGATATCGGACTAGTCAATCCGATATCAGTTTTGTCAGACTGGGAACGGCGTTGGGCATTATGTACTGCTGCCGAATTGCTAACTGAGGCTACTTCCGGTTTGTGCGAGCTTGTCCTCTCCCCGGATACTTAATTGCGGTATTCCTAGATTCGTAACAATTTCAGTAGTACTTCAACATACAAGTAACTATAATTGATATCATTATGGATCATTTATTACAATTTAGGAATTTAATTGTTGTGTTTTTTTGTTTAACAGATAAAGAGTGACCGGAAAAGAATGGGAGACCACTTGGCAATTGTAAGCACTGCCCGCACAAACCTGGTCCGGTTCATTAAGTACAAGCGGACTCACTGATCACCACATAATCAGATATTTAATGTAAATACTCGCCATCAATTATCAGATTTGATATATTTACAAGCAATATTTTTGGTTAATGCTCGCCTATGAATAACGAGTTAGAATAAGAATGGACTGCAAGACTTGCCTTCATCTAAGTTTCCTGGGTTTTGGTGCCCCCCCCCCCCCCCCCCCCCCCCACTTTAGGTCTTTATTTGATTGTTTTGTTTATGCAAATTGATTGTTGCAATGTTTGAATTTGATTTGTTAATGATCAATATTACGTCAGACTAAGCACAAACCGATGGCTAATTAATTTAGTCGCAGAGCAGAACGGAGATATTATCTTTGTTGTGCAGGTGTGTTGCCTTTGTGTTGGTAGTATTATAAATTATATTATGTTACGCTTCGACCTATAATACTTCAATTAAATACAAGTGGTATTGACAAGTTTTCTGCTATTTCTAATAGCCCATCCTCTCCCTCACCCCTCTCCCCCTCTATTTAAACACATCATGCACATTTACATAAATGTGAGCTATTACTTTTTGTACATAATAATCACCAATTTCCAACCACAACTACGCCTTATCGTTTAAGGTACAGGCTGTTAACATTTCTCAGTGGGGCACTGTTTATTTTCTGTATAAAGACTCCATTCAAATACATCTAATGAAATGAAATGACATCCAAAAGCAAACCAGATTCATAAACACATGAAAGACTTATTTTAATTAAATCAAATCAGTTGGTTATTCCTTATGAAGTCATTTATTAGGAACTTATGAACTCAAGTAGGTTTTCATCATAAATACACCCGTTGTCCTTCTGTCATTAAATCATTTTTGTGTTTGAAGAAAAAATCTACTCTGTTCAGGTATCTTGTACCTTTCCAAACACATGGAGATGTAGAGGGATGGGGGGCGGGGGGGGCTCATACTCTACCTGCACACTTGGTATATGATTGCAGACTGGTTGTCTATCTTTGAGTAATGTATATAATTTTAATTTTAACACCTAAACATTAATTGAAAAATGGTATTGTATGTACACTTGAAACATCTAGCATCTTTAAAATACTCTTTGTATTGAACTGAACTCGCCAGGTCTACCAGGAAAATAAATTGTCCCACTAAAATATACCATTGTATAATTTAGATGAAATAATTTTTGAATAATAAAATGAAATGTGAAATATTCTTCATACTGTTTTATAATGTAGTAATTCCATAAAATGAGGCTTTATATTTTGTATAAATATTGGTATTTAATTTATTCTGAAGAAAATCGTGAGCTCGGTATTTGATTTGCTTACAAATACCTAACCTGTGAGATTTTCTCTTGAATAAAGTAATCAAGGGAATAGTTTCCCGTCTAATTTGATCCTGAACAAAGTATTGTGTCCTGTTCTGCTTGGATTGGTCTTTCCTTGTCAGCTTCCCAGTTCATAATTTAATGTAATGTTATTACAGTCCTCCAGATGCAAAGTGATAGTGTGTATCGGTATAGCCATTCTCCTAAACCTACATAACCTCCGTCTATCTGACTGGGCATTGGTGTATCAATTCTCCTAAACATACATCACATTATAGCTATATAACTGACTCAACATTGGTGAATCCATTTACTAAATATACATGTCATAGCTGACTCGCAAATGATTACTATCCATTCTAACCGTATATAATATATAGCTGACTCAACAAAGGTGTATCCATTTACTAAATATACACATTATAGCGGACTCGCAAATGATTACTATCCATTCTAACCGTACATAATATATAGCTGACTCAATAAAGGTGTATCCATTTACTAAATATACACATAATAGTGGACTCGCAAATGATTACTATCCATTCTAACCGTACATAATATATAGCTGACTCGATAAAGGTGTATCCATTTACTAAATATACACATAATAGTGGACTCGCAAATTATTACCATCCATTCTAAACATACACGTTATAGCTGTATAGCGGACTCGACAAATGCATGTCGATTTACTAAATATATACATTATAGCTGATTCAGGAATTATTACCGTCCATTCTAAACGTATATAATGTTATACTTCTAAACATACATAATGATAAAGATGTATAGCTGACTATCATCATTCGTGTATCCATTCTTCTAAATGGACATGTTATGGTTCACTCTTATATTGGTTGACGGGTATATTGAGGTATACCATTCATTGTTAAATTCCATTTTAAAAGTAAGATTAATTTTCTAACATGTCCTATTGCCCGTATGCTCCTAATATCCATAACTGCAACCAATCCTATTTCCGTATTGATCTAATTAATTATTCTCCCCCCCCCCTCCCGATAAAACCTTTTATGGGAGAAAAGAGCTCTGACGTCTCAAAGGCGTCAAGATACTTGGCAGTAAGCTATTGACATCACATGGCAGGAATACCTAAGACATTCCATCTGATTTTAAATTTAAAATTGGCACCAGGAACAGATGTTACCATCGCTGCCTTCCTGGTATAGTCCATTGAGACTATGGAGATGGCAGTCTACTCAGCCCAGAGGTGGGTTAAACCCTTCAGTTACATAATCCCTATCTGTCTACCCTATTTATACATTCCGATTCCTAATGACTTGCTTCCCCGAATACGCCATTTCCAAGATGCCACCCAAGGTACATGTTAGAAAATTAATCTTAAACTTTGAAAATGGAATTTAAAAATGAATGGTATACCTCAATATAACAGCTACACTGCAACACATATATATACAGGAATTAGTTTTTTTTTTATTTAATGTCGGAATAGTTGTTAGCACAATTTCACTGCAACCCAATTCGGAAACAAATGTAGGGTAACAACCCTACTAAGTTTTGTCATGATCTATGTTTATGGGTTCAAATTGATTTGTAAAGAATATGGCCTATAGTGAAGAATAGGGCTGAGAGGGACACTACCCACTTCCGGGTGTGTAAACAGCCCCCCCCCCCCCGACCAACCAGCGTATTGCGGTAACTGGCGAGTACTTAAGTTATTCAGCATTTCTATAGCAGAGTTATTGTTTATTATTTTGTTTGTGAAATTCCGCCCCCAAAGAAAATATGGTACATTTTTTGCTAATCTCTTATTTCTGAGATACCTTGTTGAAGTATGGTATGTAGGCTAGACTGACTGGACACAACACTCGCTTCCTGTGTTCGATCCCTCACAGAGTAAAATCAGAGACTTATGTAAAAAAGTAACCAAACAACTAGCCAATTGCATAACTAACCAGCTCCTAGAGGGTAGGAAAATATTTGAGAGAGAAAGAATGCATGCAGTAGATAGCTGCACAACTGAAACGCTGAGACTGTTACTGTCCAACGGTGAAAGTATGTACAGTAAACCCTCTCTAAATCGACCGACCATGGGACCGACTTTAAGTGGTCCATTTAGGGAGGTGGGAGGTTTAGAGAGTTAGAATATCCTTACAACGGTATTGTTGGGACCAAATAAAGTGATTGATAAAGGGGAGTGGTCGGTCTGTGGAGGGGTCGGTACAGAGGTTTTACTGTAGTTAGACTAAACCGTTATGGACAGCATAAATACAGTCACAAACAACAAAACAAGATGACACTTGCCTGGTGCTTGACGTTACTTGGATAGGGCAGGGACATGCTTGGCTCATTGTCAGTATGTGACTGAGTGGGATATCGGGTTGTAGTGCCAGTGGCAATGGACTCCAATGGGACATCACTATAAAGTCGCCATAAGCACGCACTACCACAAGTCGGGACCCGTCCTGATATGACCTAGGACGTAAAACTAATAAATAAATTAAACTGTGACTAGAAATTGGAGATCCTACTAAACTGAGGAAATCAACTGTTATTCCGTGACACCACCTTAGGGTTCTTAAAGTCGCCGGTTATACCTCACCCAGATACAAACGAATCCAGCATCAAAAGCTCTCCAAACATAACTTTGCTTAGTTTGTTCAGTTCATGCAGCTGAACATGTGGGAGGAGAGTGTTGAGGTCTGTGATGTATGAAAGACATCATAGGTGGGATTCCCTCCTCACATGACCTAGAGGGGTTCCCCACATACAGGGGAAGCCATTGCAACCACCAAGATGGCAGCCACAGAAAGCTCTCAATTCAACTTTTAAAGTCTATTAATCTACATGATTTAATCAATTATTCACACAAAAAGTAGCTTGTTATGATAAATAAACATTTGAACTTTATATTTATCATTTTAGATTGCAATTTCTAACATTTCTTTCTCTACAGGGTTGTCTAAAAGTGTCAGTGCTGCTGGACTAAATAATACACAACAGAGGCAACCAATGTCAGCACTCTCCCCCCACATATGTAGTTGCATAATCTGAAAACCAGCAAACATATGCTTGGAGAGCATTTGTCGGAGTACGGGTGGTGTCTCAGCGACCTATAACTGGCCCCTTTAATGATGATTTCGTGCAAAACATACTAAAATCCTTATTTGTTCACAGCACTAAAACGCCTGTCAACATAACAGCCATACAAATATATTTTAAAAATTGGCAATGTAGTCAGTGATTATGCTTTTAGTTGCTGCAAAGTATTGTCACAGACAAGAATATTCCAAGCCTTCTAATTCATTGTTGCATATCTTTTACAACCATGATTTAAAGAGCAGTTATATTTGGTGATATGCCCAAGTCCCCTTTTGTCCGCTCTTTGGCATTTTGTGATACCATATAAATAGCTAAGATATTTCAATACGGATATTCCGAATTTCGCTGGTCCCTAAAGAAAGACGTGCTGTGACCAAGCACACTAGGTGGCAGCTACAGCTTATAGGGCTGTCACACTACGGCGTATGGCGTAAGCGTATGCCGGCGTATCCGGTTTTTGACCCATACGCCGTCATACACTATGCATAGGTTGGGCATACGCCGTATACGCTCGTCATACACCATCTTACACCCGTCCATCCCAAAATGTTTGTGCATGCTCAAACTTTTCAGTGTATGGCTCATACTCTGCTCATACGCTAGACGTACGCTATGCATAGGCCGGCATAGGTTACGCATAGGTATGGGGTATGTAGGCATAGGTTAGGCGTACACTGAACTTGTCAATCACAACCGCCAAACCACATCACAGTACGACGCGCATAGGTCGGGTTACACTTTGAATATGCTAGGGGTAGGTTACGTATAAGTTACGCATATGCTCCAAAAGATACCGCAGTGCACAAAGGTCACCATACGACGACCCGCAACGAAAACCGCATACGCCGGCATATGCTGGCATACTCTAACGCCATACCCCATAGTGTGACAGGGCCTGTACATGACGGAAGGTTGCGGGGAGGTAGTGAATTCACATACACTGGCCGACATCGATTATCACAGTCCGGGCCATTCTAATCATCCCAGTCATCAGAATATCAAATAGAACACCCTGAGGTGTACCTAAAAAAAACACAGGCCGTGTGCAAAATGATCTGACTCCAATGCCCCACGTCTTGGCTGGGGGCATCAGGAGCAATGTCACATTTATGGGGAAAATGGTGGAAGCAAGGGCTTGTAAACTGTTCCATGGGTGCAGCCATGACACATTTGAGAGGTCCATAAAACACTAACTTAGCAGTTTGCAGACAACTCGCTAAATTTATAAATATATATGAGGTCTCAGCTGATATTAATTTAATATTAAATAATATTCACATTATTCATGGAGTACACAAATATGTGTAATTTATTTTGTGTGAATGTAGGCAAAATCAATGTAACCACACAGTGTGCCATTTCAGCTACTCTAAATCCGCCATTTTTGTCTTCCCCGAGCACATTCGTTTATGCAATTTGTATGGTTTGCACATGTGCAAAACAATGGTTGGCATGATCAAAGGTGATTAATCAATGTCGGCCACTATGATATGAGGCTGTCTCAAAAGGTGCTAAGTAATTTGGGACAAAACCTTGTCCATTGTAACGATCAACATACTATCTGCTTATGCATTTGCTCAGGAAAAACTGATTTATGGTGTTTCATAATCCCAATATATCCTTGTGTTTTTAGTGTAACCGTTTCTGTGCTATTTTGTGTCAATCGTTACGTGGACAAAAAAAAGAAGAGTTATCACCTTTTGAGACAGGCTCATATATACAAAGTGGTATATTATCTAATGTAAAATATTTGCTAGGACAAATTCACTGCAATCTCCGTTAGAAACAAATGTATGGCAATAATCCTACCTAGTTTGTGTCATCAGGAGGCCTGTGGATATAGGGGCAAAGTGAGTTTAGATTGTTGAGCCTGTAGTGAAAGACAGGGTTGGGAGTGTCATCAACCACACCTTCCTGTGTGTATGCTGAAGTTGTGACCCGGCATGCTGGGTCTGAGCATTAGTCCTTTCTGAGGGACCAGCGGAACTCGAAATACCCATAGAATAAAAGTCGAAACTTACCATCATTTCCTTTACATAACCGCTACAAGCCTTGAGCATTATAGTTTAACCCTGTTGACCAATATACTCTCCTAGGTACAGCAACACACCTCAATACTCCACATGGTGGTAAGTTAATGTCTACCCCAGTACTGCTAACAAGTGTATCCATGCAAAGAAAAATATACTTGAACTTGAAGGCCACATTACTGCGACCGTTGAGAAAGCTCACATTTAGTAACACAACCGGACAAGATGGCCATGTGGTTAATACGTCCACTTTCCATATGGGTTTTATCCCCAAACCAGACACTTACAAAACTGATACTTGTCGCCACCTTGTCTGACAAGTAGCAATACTAGGATAGAGCAAGGACTAATTGGCTCAGTGTCAGGATAATCTGAGTTATTGGGACCTTGCATTCCGACACGGGCAGTATAGCATCATAGTAGGACCGCACTATAAAGCCACTAGGTGTGCCCCATCACAAATCGGTACCCACGCTGACATGACCTCAGCTGTTGCAAGTATATAAAACCCCAGTCGCACCATAAATGGCTAATATCAGAATGGTGGTGGAACACATCTACCTAGCGTGGGAGACAGTTGCAAGTCCGGGATGAGTCACCTCCAACAAAAAAGGCAGAAATCTGACTTCCGGGAAATCTGACTTCCGGGAAATCTGACTTCCGGGAAATCTGACTTCCGGGAAATCTGACTTCCGGGAAACCTGCCCGTGCTAAGCATATGAAGGGAAATGACCCATACGACCAAGAAAAGATCGGAAGCCCGCATGAAATTGGAAATTTCTCATCCCTGCAAGTGTACGGCTGGAAGCGTATGAGCAACTTGTTCACACCTGTTGCGGGGGCGTCACTGGACGAGAGGGACACATCGTGTTGGCAAGTATTCACACTTCACTCCTACTGTGTCACGCTGTGCTAGGAGCCTCCTCCATTCATTCGGTCTACTGCCTTCTTACTTCCGTGTATCGCCTTATACATTTGGCGTAACTGTTTCTTTCGGTCACAATAGCATCCTAAAAATAAGATAAAATGGGAAAAAAATAATCAGAACTACTACTTTAAAGGTAATCTTTTTTCACATGGGTAACATTTATAATCTTCTTGTAAACTGTTGGCATTGCGGTGAAAACAAATACTTCTAAAAATTAATCACAATAATGATCTCAAAATGTATTCCAATGTTTAAGAACTAAGTCAGTGTGTGCAGTGTAATATATGTTTTGTGTTTAATATATATATTTTCTAAGCATTTAATGAAAATGTGTTTGTGATATTGTTGTAAATCAGCCCTATCCCATAATGGCTTCCAGGCACAGGACACCATGCTTGTCAGCGTCATAATGATAGGTTTATTTTTTTGCTAATAAATTGGGGACAAATGATACTTTTTGTTGCAGAGATACTACCCATACACTGTTAAATATTCACATTTGTTCCAGACTTCAATACAATATACAAACCATTTCTAATACAGCTTTCAATTTCAGCCAACCAATTAGATAGTGGAGCTTTAAAACAGATATTTTATAATGGTGAAATTTGTGCTTACTAATACTACTAAACATCTCTGTGTAATGCTTACTAGGCACATGTGGGGGCAGGTAGGAGGTTGTTAATTAAATTGCAACAGTTTGGTTATTAGTCTATTAAATATTACTATAATAGATATGTATTCAGCATAGACAATATTCAGAGTGTTGAAAATGTTGGAATTTGAGGTCGTCACTTGAAAACACATTGAAATGGGAACCGTTTGGTCAAAAGCCTTGAAATTTGCTTAAATAAAGACCAAAATATGAGAATTTTCGAATATGTGCGAATCCTATATTTAACACATTTGTTTGTCCAGATTTATGTAGCTTTAAGATAAGGTTGGTTGTTGTAGTTTTACGTCCTGGCAACAGCTAATGCCATATCAGGACGGGTTTAAGATGAGGTTCTACAGTATTTTAATATTGCAACATTTGGATGGTAAGTAGCTAGATTACCAAGGAACGAGTTGGCCGGTGTCGGTGAGTTTGTGTTGGTGTTGTCGAGCCCAGTGTCATCCGCCATTACAGGGCCATCATCCCAGATGCAGTCAAAGCCGCCCACCCGCTTCTCCTTGCCGGTCAGCCTAAAACAGGGCCAAAGTCACACAGTTGTTTGATGCGAGTTGGCTGATTTACAACAATATCGCAAACATGTTTTCATTAAATGCTTAGAAAAATATATATCGTCAACAACACAAAACATTACACTGCACTGAGTTAGTTCTTAAACATTGGAATGCATTTTGAGATCATTATTGTGATAACAGTTTAGAGCAATATAAATGTTAACTGTATGAAATCACAAAGATGGGCTTTAATTTAAAGAAGTAGTTCTGCAAAAGCCATACGCACAGTGGAAAGTTAGTATAATTTATTGGTATCTTTGATTTCAATGTGACTTTTACCTAGAATTATATTTTTCTTGCCAACAATTTTTATAATTGTGAGCTTTTTGATTTCATAAATTTATTATGGCATGTAATTAGTAAATTAATAGACTGAAAGAATTCAGTTGTCGCCATTTTGATATTATGGCAATCTTTTCCAGTTCAGCAAATCTATGCCAATATAGATAAACAATGCTGCATGGAACCAATGGACCTTTACCAAAGCAGTATTTGCTTGGATTTAAACATGGTTATCGCTCACCCGTATTGGAAGTAAATATTTTATCCAGCTAAATGTGTTAAACAAAGATTGATCTTATGACAACAATTTCAAGAGGCGAGTTGTTCTCAGATTGTCTACAACTTTTTCATGTTAAAGTTACATAGTCCGATGATTTTGAATATCTGCCATTTTCTGAGATAACTATATTAGGTGTTGGAGACCCCTGGTTTCAGAGTGTCGTATTAATTTTACCTTAATTTAGTTTCAAATAACGTTGATTTAAAATGACATAACTAATGAGATATTTGAAGTGTAATTATACCTATGTAGTAACACATACATTCTAAGTGCACCAGTCTCTAAGTTAGATGTGTCAGCCTAAATCTAGATTATAGATATAAGTGTTTTGCTTTCGAAAATTTTGTACTTTTATCGGACTGTGTAACTTTAATATTGAGTCACAAGTTATTTACATTCCTTAAACTTTTATTGGCATAAACACATCAGTAAGTGCAATTCTTAGACCCATCCAACCACCACTGGCGCCACTCAGCGGATGAATTTGTCAGCATTCCCTTGTTATGTGTGCTTATATTGCATATGCAGCTATTAACAAGTTCCATCTTTATTAAATGTCTTATTTTAAATAGTAATATTTACTTTAAATATCACTATTAAATGTCTTATTTTAAATTGTAATATTTACTTTAAATATCACATTTCTCAAATATCAAAGAACCTATCGATGATGCATATGTCAGTGTCAACGTTGTTAACGTGGATGGCTTCACTGTGTCCATGCGTTGCATCGGGTTCCAAGTATAATGTCTAGTTAGAACCCATGCATCAACACAATATAACAGTATGTCCTACAAGTACACAAACACCAGTAAAACCCCTTTAATGTGACATACCTGTTCTCCAGGTCTATGACGTTGAGCACGTCTTCCACTAACCCCATCTTGAGCACGTAATCCTCTGAGCTGCTCGCCGTCAATGACGGTGACGCGTTCACCTCAATCAGCCACCTGCCGGGAAAACCACAAATTACTATGAACAGTACTTTCTTTTGTTTGTGTTTTTATTCCTCTGAATATGTTGTCAGTGCTGGTGCACTGGTCTTCCAGCCCGACTGACAATTGCTACTAGGCACTAAACAAAGCTACAACAATATAAACAATTACAAGACAATAAGCAAAGCATCTATATGATGACGATTAAAGAACAAGATAAGAGAAAAAAAGAAGCATATGGAGAGGTAGCTATGTTAAACTAGTATAGTACGCATTAGTAGGGGAGGTGTGTAACTGATTATCTTTCTAGAGGTGACATACTGTTGAAATGGTGGGATGTAGGATGGGCCTTTGTGGTTGAACTGATCTTTATGATAATCTCAGGTGGGTCCTATTGCATGAGTAACTAGGTTAATATTGTTTAATTATGTACCTCAGTAGAATCCAACTATGAGCATTTCCAGGCTCATTCGGTTAGTAGGTGGTTTCTTTTGGACTAGCTAGCTGTTACTAGTTGACTAGCTAGCTGTTACTAGTTTGCAGTGCAACTAATATCTGTATTAATAGCATGTGCTTGGCGTAGTCAATTCACGACGCCACCTTTCATCAATTCACCACTACATTAGTGTTGTTACCTTTTTTTCAGAGAATGTAAAAAAAAAACACACAAAAAAACAAGATGGCGCCACCCAAAGCGCCCGATTCAATTTTTAAAGTCTATTAAACTAAAATATTTAATAAAGTTAGCACATCAAACATAACGGGTTATGACATGAGTATTTGAACAATATATTTAGCTATTTAGATGGGTAAATCACATGGATATGTCCATAACCTATCCTTCTAACACCTTTTCTATAGGGTTGTTTATTAGCGCTGTCACAGAGACAGTGCTGCGGGAGTAACTGAGCCTGTCTCAAAAGGTGATAAGTAATATGGGACAAAACTTTGTCCATTGTAACGATTAACATATCCATTTGTTCAGGATAAACTGATTTGTTCTTTACATGGTGTTTCATAATCCCAATAGAATACATATTGATTTGAAGCAAATGTCCTTGTGTTTTCAGTGTAACTGTTTCTGTGCTGTTTTGTGTCAATCGTTACGCCAGAAAAAAGATTAGTTATCACCTTTTGAGACAGGTTCATCTACAGTTCTGCCAGCTTCTGGTGTGTAAGCAGAAGCTGCGACCCGGCTTGCCAGGTCGCAGCTTCAGTCTTTCCTCAGGGACCAGTGGAACTAGGAGTACCCATATTGCATATGAACATCACCTAGGGCGACGACCAGATGGGCTAATGAGTTGAGCATCAGTCTCCCGTTTTGGTAGATCGTGCGACTCGAACCCATATGTTCGAAGCCTGGTCGAGTCAAACTAATGACTTAAAAATTGATATTTGTCACTTCCGAGCTAGGCGCTCTGCATTATTAGGATAGGGCATTGGCAAGGACTGGTTGGCTCAGTATCAGAATACTGAGTGAGTTATCAGGTAATGGTGCTGGTGGCCTTGTCTGTAAAGCACTACAAAGTCACAATGAGTCACAATGAGTGCGCACTGTCACAAGTTGGTACCCATCCTTATATGACCTTAGATGTTGCCATGATGTAAAACTCCAACAACTAACCAACAATCAACTAGGACCTATTTTACACACACTCAGTACTTATGATGTAAAACTAACACCCCCAAACCTGTTATATGAACTCACGGTTTGAGGGCTGTGTCCAGCAGGAGGTCATATCCATACATCTCAAAACAGTGCTTGTCATTGATCATGATCTTCTGAACACTCTGCAAACTCTTAATGAAGATCTCGTCCATATCTCTGAACAATCGATCCACCTGGTCAGAAAAACATATAATAAACATCAGTAAATAGGCTTAACATTTAAAAACTAAATAATTTACCCCTAGTATGGGTGAATAGTGACCATGTTTAAATCCGAGCAAGAACTGCTTTGCTAAAGGTCCACTGTAAACAAACTGTGGAGACCCTGGTTTCAGGGAGCAGTATTCAGTTATATTGGCATAGAGTTGCCAAACTGGGAGAGAATGCTACTATCAGGGTCCGTACACATGTGAAGATATGGAATTCAGAGCTATTTCAAGGCTTTTCAATGTTGTTTTTGATAGGAATTCAAGACTATTTTCATTTGGATTTCAGGACAAAAACAATGGCGATTTCAGATTAATTTACATCAGTGGGGACAGTTTACTAGAATGCAAGGTTTTTCAAGACCAATTACCAAAAATAGGTTAAATTCAAAGCTTTGCAAGGCCTTGAAATGTGGAAAATGAAGTTCAAGACTTTCCAGGCCCCGTACGGACCCCGTACTATACCAAAATGTACTTTTAATGTCTGCATGATTGAATCAATTTTCCCCTCCAAAAGCTATGATAAATAAGCATATGAACATTATATTTAGCTTATTAGATTGCGAATACATGCGACTATGTCCATAACCCAGCCATCCGACACTTTTTCTGTACAGTAGTTTAGCAGCCCTGTCCATGAAACAGGGCTGCGGAAATACCAAAACACAAAAAAAAAACACATGCATACAATTATATAAAGCAGTTAATTTAATATACCATATTATATGCATATTCATTTAGCCCAAAGTAAGTGAGAACACTTTTAAATATTTGTTTAAAGCTGCATAGTCCAGTGAAAACATCAAATTTTCAAAACCAAAACAATTATCTACATTTGATTCTACATATGTATCCGGATCGATCACTGCATCATATGCAGGCATTGATTAATTTTCAGTATTTTCATTTTATTTATTTAAACTTAACAGCAATACCAGATGAACTTAGATACCGGCACACTTATTAGACATTTCTCACCACATAGAAGGGCATACTGAGACAATTTAACAGACCCTGTTACTGCAGAAGCACATGGTGTCAGAGTTTTGGCAAGCTTGCCTAAATTAAGCACGTTTGCACTTCAAATATCTCAAAAGTTATCCATTTAGCTAAAGTAAGGTAGATCATAATCAACCTAATCTGTTTATCTCAGAAAATTACAGAAACTCAAAATCATCGGACTATGCAACTTTAAACCAACAAGATGTATTTACAGAACTAATTCGGTTTAAAAACACTGAATAATGGTGGTTTATGGTCCTGGAAAAGCATTGGAAAATGGTGGCATATTATACTGGCAACTTATGGAATTATGTATGTTCAACCAAAAGTGGAGGAACCCTGCACATTTGTTGCCGTGATTACTGGATGTTACAGAGCTCTCACCTGCTGGTGCCCATGACGACCTGTGAGGTACTGTCTCAGCTGTCTCATCAGCCACTTGGACCCCTTCTCCGGGTCATAGTCAGGCGCCGTCTTCTGGATTGCCACATTGGTCAGATGCACATCTGTGGCACAGATTAAGGGTGATCAATTCTGCCAGTGATCGGTAAGAGCATAGGCTTCCCGTCTGGAAGGTCAGGAGTTTGGATGTCGGCCGAGTCAAACCAAGGACTTAGCAAATTTATGTGTAACGACCTAGCTTGGTGCTCAGCATTACTAGGATAGGGCAAGGATTGGTTAGATTAGTATCAGGATAATGTGACTGAGTTGGAAATTGGGTCATGGTACCTGTCAGCCTGGTTTCTCAGTGGGACAGCACTATAAATTAATAAAGTCACCATGAGCGCACACTTTCGGTACCCATCCTGATATGACCTCAATTCTATTGCATACACAGGCAATACACAGGCAATACCTATTGCATACCATGCAATGCTCAGCATGTAGGCCTACAACATCCTGGTCATGAACCAGTATCGTTAGGAGTGTTGCAACAAATGGGAACATCATACATATAACTAGACTCAAACCCACACTTCTGACATTCCAGAGCGAGCGTTGTAACCATTAGACTATAGTATATATGATAAAACTTGGAGTCAAGAACTGATAACTACTGATATCGAAAAGGATACAAATATCGTCAATTGATTCATTTGAGAATCTCATGTTGGAAAACCTGGCAAAGCCGCCTCTGTAGAGCCACGCCTTCAGCGGAACGTACTGAAATAGAGCAGAGAGCATTGGGGAAACTGGAAACACATTAGTGCACCACTTACAATCTCACAACTGAAATCATATTAGTGCACCACTTACAAACGCAACTGAAACCACATTAGTGCGCCACTTACAATCTCACAACTGAAATCATATTAGTGCACCACTTACAAACGCAACTGAAACCACATTAGTGCGCCACTTACAATCTCACAACTGAAAACATATTAGTGCACCACTTACAAACTCAATTGAAACCACATTAGTGCGCCACTTACAATCTCACAACTGAAAACATATTAGTGCAACACTAACAAACTCAAAACAAACCACATTAGTGCTTTACTTACACACTCACAACTGAAACCACATTAGTACTCCATTTCCAAACTCACAACTGAAACCACATTAGTACTCCATTACCAAACTCACAACTGAAACCACATTAGTGCTCCATTACCAAACTCACAACTGAAACCACATTAGTGCTCCATTACCAAACTCACAACTGAAACCACATTACTACTCCATTACCAAACTCACAACTGAAACCACATTAGTGCTCCATTACCAAACTCACAACTGAAACCACATTAGTGCTCCATTACCAAACTCACAACTGAAACCACATTAGTGCTCCATTACCAAACTCACAACTGAAACCACATTAGTGCTCCATTACCAAACTCACAACTGAAACCACATTAATGCTCCATTACCAAACTCACAACTGAAACCACATTAGTGCTCCATTAACAAACTCACAACTGAAACCACATTAATGCTCCATTACCAAACTCACAACTGAAACCACATTAATGCTCCATTACCAAACTCACAACTGAAACCACATTAGTGCTCCATTAACAAACTCACAACTGAAACCACATTAATGCTCCATTACCAAACTCACAACTGAAACCACATTAGTGCTCCATATATAATAATAACATATTTATTTCCACATGATCAATGTACACACAAGTTGATATTTATATCAGTAATTTTTTCACATGAAAAAGGAGAAAGCAGAAGTACAACACTTATGAGGTGCTTTCCCCATTTAAAAATAACACAGATACATTGCTTATACCATGGAAATAATAAATAGAAAAATCTAAGTTAAAAGCTTATCAACATTACCCTCAATACTGTAAATGACATCTCAATATTTGTGTACTAGATTACTATGTGTTACCAAACTCACAACTGAAACCACATTAGTGCAACACTTACAAGTTACTCATAACTGAAAACACATAGGTGCAACACTTACAAACTCACAACATCACAACCTCGATCACAGAAAGGGAGTATTACTATATGGGATTAGTCACCTATTTATATCTATTTTACCACTTGTAAAGACCCTATGATACTAAGACGGCTCACTCAGCCTGTACTGTGTAATCAAAATGATCAAACCCACCACTTGGTGCGCTGGCTGTTCTCTTGGTTAAACAGGTGGTATATTATATGTATGAATGTATATATGAATGTGAAAGATGTGTGATGATGGCGATGCTGATGATGATGTGTATTTGTTCATAGCTATTCCATATTGATGTGTATTCATACTTACCTATCTCATGTATTGTATGTAATTGTATGTGTTTACATGTGAAACCCCAACCAGCAGCCGGGCTGATCAAACACACCACAAGGTGGTACTGCGAAATTTACATTACTATGGGAGAGATAGGGAGTGAGCCATCTTAGTATTATAGGGTCTTTGCACTTGTGGACAAGTGACCCACCATCCAGGCTAAGGCAGGGTATTTAAACAGTCACAACAGATGCCCTGGGGTACGACCATGGTCAAACCCTGACCTCTTAGGCGGAATAAAGATCTGAACTAACACTCCAGTGTTTGTATCCCTTTGTTTGGTTCAAAGATTTAAGTTAGGGAGAATTAATCTCATCACAATAGCTATGTCAGTAAAGTCAAATAGCTATGAACAAGATTTGAATAACCTTGAATTTCTAAATTAATTTGCATTAATCTGAGTCGTCTGGATTGATCAGAGATCTTATCAGGGAACAGTTTGGAGAAGCACCAGACTTACCGACGTTACAAGAATGTAGACTCTGATATCAAACTTGCGCCCGTTGATGAGATACGGGTTGTCGATGTACCGCTGTACGACGTAAGTCTCAGGGGCCTCCTTGTTAGGATCGGGTTGAGCTTGATACTCACCCTAAACAGGTTTTAACAAAACTTTTATTTATTGCGATTTTATGTACTATCAACATCTAAGGTCATATCAGGATGGGTAATAACTTCTCACAGTGCATACGACTTTATAGTTCTGCCCCACTGGAAGAAATGAATAGTCAGCACCATGACCTGATATCCGACTTGCTAATACTGAGCAAACCAGTCATTGCCGTATCCTATTAATGACGAGTGCCATGGTAGGTACCGACAACTATCAACTTTGTACGTCATTGGTTTGACTCTGTGAGGGTCTGAACCCATGACCTTTCACATGGGAAGCCAGCCCGCGCTCTTTACTGTCCGGTGGTCAGTTGCTTCAGACAACCTCAGGAAGTCCAGGGGAAATTACATATAAGGATATATTGAGACTACCTTCCGTGATTTGGAATTGGAGAGTAGCATCAGTTGTATGCTAATATTAATAGAGAAACTGTTCTATTTATTTTTCTTCGAAACAAAATCAAAATTTAAGTCACAGTTCTTATTGGAAATTGGATAGTTGTGTGTATTCGTTATGGTGATATATTAGCTATAATTCTTTAAAACAAACAAAAGAGCTCCAATTTGAAAATATTGATTTCAATATCGATAACAGGTTATTGCAAATTAGGTTTTATTATTATGATGACATTTCACCAGTTGGTTTTAGAGTTGCTTAATCCAATGATTTTGAGTTTCTACAATATCTCTAGATAAATATATTAGGTTTGCTATATTCTTTACTTTTAATCACCCTTTATTTTAAAGAGTTGGCTTTGGAGATATTTTAAGTGAAATTATAGACAAAAATTAATTTTGGTATGCACACTGAAATGCTGGATATAGGGCGCTGTTTACCATTTTTCAAGCAGAGCACAGGACCATTGAACTGAATACCATAAATGCAGCCGTATCCAAGTTGGATGGGTAGGATCAAATCTAGCTAAGTGTTTTTGTTTAGAAAAGTTTATGCTTTTATTGGATCACGCAGCTTTAAATACAATCAATATTGTCATGGGGGTGATGAAAATGGGAAATACCGCGCCCAGAGCGGGACTCGAACCCACATCCCCTTGCACTCCGGGCCAGTGTGCCAACCACTAAACCATCCAGGCACCCCGATATCACCACACTACCCATGCCTACCCGTCCATGTGGCCACCCGCCTGAGAGGGCACCGCAGACCACTACACTCACCGCAGACCACTACACTCATCCCCCTGGAATTGTAAGTCTGTTAATGCTTACAATTACATACATACAGGCAATGCACTAACACATACATGTACACAGCGTAGGTTCAACAACCATACAGCACGTAGCTTGTCCAGGATCCTGGTCATGGAACCAGTGTCATGGGGGTGATGAAAATGGGAAATACCGCACCTAGAGTGGGACTCGAACCCACATACCCTTGCACTCCGGGCCAGTGTGCCAACCACTACACCACCCAGGCTCCCCGATATCACCACACTACCCACGCCTACCCGTCCATGTGGCCACCGGCCTGAGAGGCCAACGCAGACCACTACACTATCTTGATGCATTTTATTGCAATTAACTGCTACCATAGGAATCTTGCCCCCTTGGATTTTTTAATGTGAAGATGGCCATTACATACCTTTTTCCAGTCCATAATATCCTTCAGTTTTCTGAAGAGGAAGATACCTTTGCCTTGTGACTTGGCCACAGGCTTCATAATCCAAATCTGACCTGGATTTTTCTTGAACTCTTCCACGAAAATGTGATATTCCGACTGGAAAGGCAAAATATAAAATATGTTCATACATTCTTTTGCACCTTTGGAATTCGGCAAAGTCGGATGGCACCAGTAAATACAATGACTAATATCTACATCGCTATTTATAAATGCTAGTGCATATCTGTAGGATTAAGCTTATTGTCATCTACCTAACTATAATATCTAATCAATGATTGGTTGAGACGTGTCAGCAGAAGTGCATTGGGGGTCATTAGTGAAACGACAAATAATTAATCAGGGCCAGAGGGCACACCGCGACACCACCTGGGTCACGTCGTGTCCCTGTTTTCCACACCACGACGCCAAATCTACCCCGCCATTCTGATCTCACTGTACACTCCTCACATATCACATATTTTCATGAGAAGCGAGAACCATGCAGCAACGTCGGTGTGGCGAGGTAAAATGCATGCTGGGATGTGGAGGCGGGTGCATTATATGACCCAGGGGGTGACACGGTACGCCCCCTGGCACTGATTAATCACTTTCCATTTCACTAATGACCCCCGATGTGCCCTTCCAGATGCATCTCAACCAATGTAATCTACCTTACCTATAGTATACAATCAATGATTGTTGAGTAATCATCTTTCTGATTTGATCTGATTGCCCTTCTTGATTCCTTCTCTGTTAATCTGTGTTTATCAGGATATGGCAGCCATGATCCTGATCCCACGGATCGATCACTGCATCATATGCAGGAATTGATTAATTTTCAGTATGTTCATTTTTATTTATTTAAATGTAACAGCAATACCAAATGAACCTCAGATTCCAGGATGCACCCAGCTAACACCAGCAGATTCAAATTCATCACTGCACATGACAAAACTGAGCAGAGCATCGTCACCATATGTAGTGGGCCCTGATGGTGGAGTCTCCTACTTCGCCTGAACATACAGCTCAAAATCAAACATGCTAATCTAAATTCTAAATGAGTCAAGCACGCTAATCTAAAATCTAAATGAGTCAATCATTTCAGAACCTAGACTCACCGGTAGTTCATACGTCCTAGGGAAGAAGTCGCATCTAAACAAATAATGTTATGGGCAATTTAACCAAGTGGGTTACAGGCTGGGAATCGAACTTATGTATTTCTAATTGCAGAGTGAGCTTTTTAACCAATAGAATTCTAAAACGTCTTGCATATATAGTGTACTAATTCTGCAGCTTAATTTGTGAAACAACACTGTTAGGCTCTGTCACTCACTTTCAGGTATATATTTTGTAATATAAATTGTTTATACATACAAAGTTCTGCTGGATAAAGATTTGATTGATTAATTAAGGTTGTACCCTCAAGGTTGTACCACCTGTGCTACCAGCACTATATCCAATATCCAAATCAATCACATGCTCCTCACACTGAGCCAACCATGCTCGCCCCCTCTTACTTTGAGTTTTAGCAATCTTGAGTGTGAGGCAAGATATCGATATCTATCAATTTTGTAAGTCTTTAGTTTGACTCAGTCCGGGGGATTGATACCACAAATCTGCCGATCGTCCTTTTAACCACACAAATCAGGGTTGGGCGGGCAGTTTATATATTTCCCCCTAACAGACGCAATGGCCGAATGAGTAGAGCGTCCGCCTCCCGTTCTGGTAGGTCATGAAATTTGAACTCCTGGGTTCGAATCCTGGCCGAGTCAAACCAATGACTTAAAAATTTATACAAAAGTTGAATTGCTGCCAGGTTAAAAAAAAAACCCACAAAAAAACCACCAGGGCTGGCGATTTTTCAAGCTCGGGCGGGGACGATCACCAATTTTATTATTTTTGGCCTATGGGGGGAGGGCGGGAGGGGGCACACTCTAACCACTCAGCTAGCTCGTCCGGTGTTGCGCACAGAAGAAAAGGATACTTTTGCGCATCCAACTTCCCAAGATCACGTTCCAGTTGTTTCCGGTATCGCTTCAGGTTTTTCACCATCAAGTTCTTCCGGGTAAGCTAAGTAAATTAGAAAACACAAATATTGAATATCAGCCACGATCAGTGAAATCTATCCTACACAGTTCACATTATTTAGTTACAGACAAATGCATACCATACCTAATCAATAGTTTAAGATGATGAAATTTAACATTATTCTGACACTGAGCTAACCAGTCCTTGCCCTATCCTAATAATGGCAAGCGCCATGATAGGAATCGACAAGTATCAATTTTGTAAGTCATTGGTTTGATTCGGCCAGGATTCGCAACTCCCGACCTTCCGCACAGGAAGCCTATGCTCTACCAATTCAGCCACCGCGTCCAGTAGGCGAATTTGTACTATATTTGTAATGCATATCAATGTAAGGAAGACGGCATACCTCGTAGTGGTTCCTGAAGTGGCATATCTTCATGTGTTCCTCCATGTAGTAGTGGTCGAAATACTCCTTCATCCATCCGACGTCACACCAGTAGAAATCCCACCCGCCACGGTCACGTGACGTGTTGCCGTCAGCGTCCGTCTCACTGACAAGTGTAAGTTCCTGTTATGTAATCGGTGTTCCACTTCAGGCTCCTGAGTAGTAGTGTCAGCTAAGTATGCTCATCAGATTGTAGAAGTTCTATATATGTGATGTATAATTTATCATACGGAGTATAAATAATGTATGGTTTTATTTATGATCATTTCAAGTATATGTATTTTGTTTATACTAAACTAACTGCTGGTGCCACAGTGCTAGCTTCCCTCATTACATTGGTTTGTTGGTTGTTGGAGTTTTACGTGCTGGCAACATCTAAGGTCATATCAGGACGGTCCCTCATTAAATACATGCTAACTATCACAACTAATTTTGTCAGTGGGGGCGTGGGGGGTGGGAAGGGGGTGTCATTAGTCACAACTGGACCACAAACACCCTCAGCCTTGATTGTGTACCAAATAACTCCCAGAGAATAGGTTGTTTGGAGTTTTACATCTTGGCAACATCTAAGGTCAGGACAGGTACCGACTTGTGATGGTGTGAACTCATGGTGACTTTATAGTTCTGTCCCACTGGGAAATCAGGCCACCAGCACCATGACCTGATATCCCACTCAGTCACATTATCTGGATACTGAGCCAACCAGTCCTTGCCCTGTCCTATTAATGCTGAGCCCCAGGCTAGGAAGTGACAAGTATCAATTTCTAAGTCATTGGTTTGACTCGACCAGGAACCAAACTCCCGATGTCCCGCACGTGAGGCCCACGATCTACCGATTTGGCCACGGCATCCGGTAATAGGTTGTTTCAAAATATCTAAGCTTTGACCCCTCATATAAGATCATGATATTTGGGACAAAATAAAGTTGTGTTGGTCACATTACTGCCCCTTTAATATCCGCCTTCGTTGTGTGTAAAACATGGTTCTGCGTTCAGCACTCCTCTGGCTATTAGTTCCAAAAAAATCACTAACTGACGAATTTACCTAGCTTATTGCCAACTTAGTATTTCGTGTACGTTCTATTTTCTTCATGTGACACACATTGTGGTATCAGAATCGGGTATATGAATACTCACGTGGTCACTTCCTGCCACCCACGCGTGCGCAGAACGTCAAGGACCGTATTCTGAAGGGAGCACCTGTAGCGGATCACCCGGTCTCTGCATTAGCAAACCACATTCAGTTATACATCAATCGTCATACTTAGTAGGTATATAGACTTATGATATAACAAGACATCGATTTTTACAAATAACTCTACTTTTATATGTATTTAATGAGAGCAGATATATTTTATTCTATATCGGTGATTTGTTGTTGCTATTGTTGTTTTAGTTTTCTTAGGACGACGATACTGGCCCGAAGGTTGTCCCAATATTTACCTCAGGTCGACCTGTTTGATTTAAATACACATGTAACAAACATAATACACAATGAAAAGAAAGCGATTGAAGATTGATCTTATTCACATGTGAGATAACACTACTTACCCAATTCCTCGTTTGAGCAGGGTTTTGCTCATATAACCAGGTAATGGTGGCTGAAAGTAGACAGAACCAATGTTATACCGTAAGATTGTACTTTTCTGGGGCATGCATAAGATTTGGGTATATTGTAGGGAGAGGAGAGTCAATATAGTGTAAGTGGTGTGTGGAGGATCGTGTGATTTGCATTATTTAGATACAGCAGTTCCTAAGTTAAGTTATATACAATAAGTACCTTGAGTAATATATGATTACATTAATATATTAATTCTAAAGATGACAATAGTATATTTATTAGCGCCTTGCAGCTACATTCATAAGCAGTACCAAATATAATAACAATATGCTTTGACTTTTTTAACTGCAGGCCTAGAAAATACAATTGTTCACACGAGAGAAATACAGTAGTTTTACTGTTAAGTAATTTATACTAATTATCAATTTACCTTGACCAGTGTGATGTATGACAGGGTTGCCACCATTGGAAAATGAAAAACCGGAAGATCTTAAGGGATGTTATATTGGGGGGTCTGGGGGTACTTTCCCAGAAAAATGTTAAAATCTTAGATGCTCTGTACTGCATTTTAGAAACAAAAATCGATTTAAGGTGATGATGGGGACATAAAATATTGCACACCTTTAACCTTACGGCGAAACCGTAAGGGTTGGCAACCCTGGTATGAATCATACAGATTACATGGCATTAAAGCTGCCAATGTCCAAACTCCAATGGAATCATCAAATTTTCAAAACCCAAACACAGATTTGATCCTACATGTTCAACTTAGATACTACTCGTGCACGTATTAAGCATTTTTGATGTATAGATGGGAGTACTGAGTTTGAGAGTGAGCCTTAGTCTAAGTAAATTTAATAGAATCTGTTATTGCTTTTAAAAACCTAGTCATGGCTATTGTGTCAGGAGATTGACGTGCCTAAACAACTGCAATAATATGTAGAGGCCTGCTCAGTACCATCATAACCATGTAAAACGTGCACTAGCCACTACATTGTCATTGTGTTTGGCATCATCCTACTGGCACATGCCACAGCGGCACATCTTAGTAGGCACTTGGAAATCCGCCGTGCTTGCCGGTGTCGTGGTATAAAACCCCGGCCCGATCGCAGCCCCTGCCGTGGCTTCTGCGCATGCGCGGAGTTTGTAAACAGGCGCAGCTCGGCTGCAGAACGAATACACACTGCCAGTGTCTATTAAAGATTAATAGAAATGCACAACCCTAACCGTATAAATTTAATATAATCTATCCGTCGAATATGTTTTCTATATGTGTACCAAGCAGCTTGTTTCTAAGTGGTGTAGCTTTAGAGATATTTCACTTTTTCTGTATGAAGATTGCACTGACACTCAGAATATCCCAACTTTCACTATTATCTCTGTTTTTAATACTTTCAGCATAAATTGCTCTTAGGTTACATTAAATACTTCAGATCTTCCTCTTCAATCGCGCATTAAGATATTTTTAATCGATCCAATGAAAGCTTTTGAATTTATTTTACAAAAATAAATGCTTAGTCAACTGTCTTCACGGCAGGGGCTGCGATCGGGCCGGGGTTTTATACCACGACACCGGTCTCGCTAAACTAGTACTGTGACGTCATCACTTTTCAGCACTGCCTTTTTCTGCGTTCACGAAAATGCGGATTTAGGATAGTACCTCTGCTCAAAATAGGGTACAAATGTAGCATTTTGAAGCCCACTAATTTTGACAGATTCTAGTTTTTGTCTGATCAAAATCCAACAGGAATTGACAGATACCCAGCTTTCTGAAGTTTAAGGTAACTTTCTCTAAATTATGACACTCTTGCTATTTAGCAGACCATTTTTATTTCTAGGTAAACCAGTTATTTAATATCTTTATTAATATGTGAAGTTTCATAGTGATCCGAATTTCCGCACTGCCGTTTTTCCGTTCCGTAAGTTTGCCGATATCGCCGTTTTTCGTTTGAGAAAATTATTTTTTAAATTCTTAAATACAATTTTTTTATTTAAAGCAACAGGTGTGACTTCGGGTGGCGGCCCTCTCACTTGAGTCGATGTTGACGATGACAATCTCACACCACCTGACCAGGCTCCACCACCGTCGAGTCAAACCCGCAACTCCGCGCCTGGCAGCCAAGGGGAAGGGCACCCCCCGAACACCCACCAGCAACACCGACATCGACCAGTTGCTGTCACAACTGCGGGACCAGCAGGAGGAGGCTGGGATAATCCAGGACCGGCTGAGCAAGATGATGGAGCCGGCGAAAGTGTCGCCGCCGATGCTCTGGGGAATGTGGCTGTGGGCGGTAGCTGAAGAGATCGACCCGTCGCTTCTCGGGGAGTTCTATTCGGAGATTTTCGCCGTGGCGATGCAGCTACGCTCCCAGTCACTACAACTGCCACACCAGAAGGAGCCACAGCGTCCAGAAGCACGTTGTCCAGAGCCTCAACTAGCAGATCTGTTGCCGGCGCCGGCTTTCCCCGTCCCGGCGACGGGATTACAACCGAGAGGCTCTGAAGTCGTCTGGACGACTCCCCGACCCTTCCACCACTGCAAGACGCCAGAGCTCCAAGGTGCAGCAGCACGGCTCCGGCACGCCCATCCAGCATGCCAGGAAGCAGTGTGGGGAACATCACGGGTCTGTCCGATCTCAGCTTTACCACACTAATGGCTGAGATGGGACACGGCCCGGAGCAGCCTGTGTGAGGTGGACTTGTTTGAACATTGACAACATTGGGACGAGAGTGACTGGAAAAACCACGGGTCGCACACGGCCATCCAGCACGCCAGTGTGGGAAACATCACGGGACTATCCGATCTCAGCTAACCACATTAATGGCTGAGATGGGACATGATCCGGAGCAGCCTCTGTGAATGTGAGGTGGACTTGATGAACATTGGGATGCGACTGACTGGAACACCACAGGTTGTGATGCGACATGACCCGGATGTGCAGCCTCTGTGTTTGTGCACTGAACATTGTGAATGAACTTTTGTACATTGTATTTATGGACTTATTATGCATGAGTGATTGTGAATGTGATCATGATCAGAGTTGTGATTGTGTAAAGTATATCAACTATTATCACTTGTTGAAAATAAAAATATCAATAATATGAAACGTTAACTACATTGTGTTTGTTACAATCTAAAGCCGTGTTCACACGGGCGATGTAAATCGATTCGTAGAAAGTGACTTGTATAGTTTGGGTTACATTTTGCGTGTGAACGGGCGTCTGAGGCGGATTAAGGCTGAATCGATTTGCATGATGCGGATACTGTAAACCACCTAGCGAGGTCGATTACGTGAGGCGATTTATGTGAATCGATTTATTTTCCCTGTGTGAATGCAACCGACTTACGTGAGGCGGATTAAGGATGTGACAGTCGAGACCTGAGTGTCTTGACTTTCCGGTAAATTTGCTCTCTGAACCTGCTAGAGGTGCACATATATTTTTTTCATCATTTATTTTTAGGGTTTCACTGCCCAGCAGAAGTTTTGACCGTTCCAAACCAATACGATACAGTACATACATATCTAGCTCGAACTCACTCTCTCGTGGTGACGTTGCCTAATCGAAAACTGGCGCTGGTCAGGCTGGACTTGCTCATGCGCAGATCTCCACTTCCGCCTTCAAGCGCTCCCCGTGTGAACGGGCCGCTAATTCGACTCACCTGATTCGATTTGTCTAATTCGCTTCACATTTTGCCCATGTGAACACGGCTTATGTTAATGCTTTAGTCCATTTAGTTGATAGTCACTTGTAATAAAGGTAAAACTTATCTGAAATTAAGTAATAACTATTTAACAAATAAATTTCCCCCCCTTTCCCCTCCCCAAAAAAATATTTTCAATAAATAGCACATGAAATAAGTTAAGTTCTTATAGCAACAATAAACTACAAGAAAAATAAAACATTAATTAGTTTCAGATTTCAGTATTAAGACCCCTTTTCGAGAAATAGCACATGAAATAAGTTAAGCTCTTACAGCAACAATAAACTACAAGAAATAAAACATTATTTAGTTCAACATTTCAGTATTAACTGTTGCATAAACATTATAAAAATAAACACTAAAAAGCTCTAACACAGGATTTTTTGGGGATTAATTTAAGATTTAATTAAGAGCTATTTCTATTTAATATAACATTATAACTTAAAGCTGTTATAGCAACACAACAAAAACAACAAGAAATAAGAAACAAATTAAATTTAATTAAGATATTTTTATTTTTACCGAGGTTTCTTTTCATATGACATTCACAATAATGATACCTATTTCATTCGTAGGCACAGACATATAATAATAGCACATTAAATACAATTCTCATGGCACAATTGGTTAACAGTTCACATTTCGAAATAGTTCATATCATAGCATCTTGCCAAGGCACTGCTCCAGCCTCGGACACTAAGATATTATCTCTGGTATTTCGCTGCGATTGTCAGTCTGTTCCCACGGGCGCCGTAGATGCTGGCTAGAGGATTGTTAAGTCTCCAGGCTCCAGGAACGATGTTGTCATTGCTGTCCTCCTGGTCCATCTCTGCATTGTGATGAGCTGCGTACCGCATCCGCATCAGATTATGTATACAGATACATGCCAACACTATCGACACAACTGTCGCTGGCTTCTGCCGCATGGTTGTTAGGAGGCACTGGTACGGCGAGCTAGAATCCCGAATGCATTTTCCATGATGCGGCACGCCCTGGACAGTCGGTAGTTGAAGATTTTTTCCGGAAGTGTTAGGTGACGTTTGGAGAACGGTTTCATCAACCACATTCTCAGCACAAACACATCATCAGCAACTATGAAGAAAGGCATGTCATGCTCATCATGCGGTAGTGGTTCGGCACTTGGAATACCAAGTCGTCCCTCTTCTATGTACTTCTTCAGTTTCGAACAGTTGAAGACTTGAGCGTCGCCTGCAGAGCCATTGCTCCCAAATTCGACCCAGCAGAATTTGTAGTCACCATCCACTAGAGCCATCAATATGACCGAGTGGAATCCCTTGTAGTTGTAGTACTCCGACCCTCCATGGGCTGGGCATTGGATGGGGATATGTCTCCCATCAAGGGCTCCCAGGCAATGGTGAAATTGCCATCTTGTGGAGAACTGCTCAGCAATACCTCTCCATTGCTGTTCTGTAGTTGGAGCTTGGATCACCTCCTCGGCATACTCGGCAATTATAGCTTCACACACCTCACGAATGGCAAGCGAGATGGTGTTGTGCGGAACTCGGAAACCGTACATCAGAGAATGATAGCTGTCACCAGAGGCTAGGTATTGCAGAGTGAATGACAGTTTCAATCCAGCTGTTAGCGCCTTTCTGTAGAACGTGTCCATTTTCTTGATTCTTGGAACGATGTGAAGGAGAACCTCCTCAAACATATCCGGATCCATGCGTAGAAAGTTTTTGTACGCTCAAACATCTTCGATACGTAACTCTTGCATAAGATTTGCAAACTGCCCAAACTGCATTCTCCTATCCAACCATGGTCGAACCCACACACTTCTTCTCTGTTTTCTTTTAAGTCTTCTCAGGATTATCAGAACTTGCAACATAGTCATGTTGTTAACATTCTGTCGTTGATGTAGCTGTAATTGGCAGTTCAGCAGCTGAAGTTGATGCCTGCGCTGCCTTGAGCAGGCATCCATGATGTGCACCCTCTGAGAGTCAGGCAGGAAGTGATGCAAAAAGTGGATTTGCGCCTGCTATATACTAAACGCTGCTGATCCGGTGAGTCCGGGGCGATCCGTGGCTGATCCAGGGTGTCCGGGTCTTATCCGGGCAGTCCAGGAGTGGTCTGTGGCTATGCCGGGGGTAGTCCGGGAAAGTCCGGGGGTGGTCCGGGTTAAACCGTGGCTCATCTGGGGCGAAACAGCCCCGGACTACCCGGACCACCCCGGATGTTTAAAACATTTAAAAACATCCGGGGCAGAGCCCGGATGAGCCAGGGATCAACCACAGACCACCCCGGATGACGGTCCGGGGCTCGTCCGGCCCCTGATCCGGGTAGGTGTGACTGAGGCTTTACCACTGCTACGTGACTCGTGAGTAACCAGACCAGCAACTGACTCTACTGAGTGAGCTTGCTTGATTTTTCCTCCCACAGCACAGGTCATCGTTCAATAAATACATTAAAATAATATCACATAACATACCTTGGTTGCCTTAGACATGCTTATCCGTTCCTGTGCAAGCTTGTTACCCAACACTTGGTTTGTATTTCAGAAATAAAAATTAAAGTTGAACTACCAACGCTGTTGTAGCAACTAAGAATATGTTATGTCTATCATGCGTCCGTTCAAAAGTATGTATTGTGTTACTATCGACTGCAAATAAAATATAGTTAATCAACAAAGGGTTGAAACTTGCTCATTCATATATACTGATATATTGTCAAATTCTGTTAATAAAGTAAATAAATACATTATTGAGTGTAGAAAAAGGGGTTTATGAACGGAGCCACTACTAAGTGCACCCCGGCCATGCTGTGTCCAGCGCCCTTATCCTTACTTCGGTATGTATACTTGGTGAATTAGTAGAGAGTGCATTGTGCGATGCCAGCATCGCTGTGGACTAGATCTACTTATGGCCCAACCACACTACTCTTATTTCTAGATAAAATATTCACCCCATACTGTTCTGTACCGTAGGCCTAGGTAGGGGTGGATATCTTCTCTAATTCAGGCCAAATTTGTCTAATCTCGTCTGAAAACTATATGGAACTAGTGATGCCGCATACACCCGTTGATTTTTCATTAACTAATTAGGATAATGCAAATTTTCTAGCACTTTTCAGCTGAAATGGTCTGCAGCGGGGCTTGAGGTCCGATGTAGCCTAATGGATTGTGGATTAGTACCGACTACTTCAAAAGTAGCCTTTTCTCACTTTCAGTTTCTCTGAAATGTTTCTTTTATGAAATTAAAGCTGCACAATCCCACGTAAACATCAAATTGTCTAAACCGAATCAAATATCTAGATTTGATCATACATAGGCCCTATCTAATTTAAATATTGGTGTATTTGTCGCCACACAGAAGGGACTACTTGGGCAGTTAAAAAAAACACACCAGCCACTGCAGAAGCTTATGGTATAGAGGCGGTGCAAAACTATAATGGCTGCCATATCAAAATCACATTTTTGATATTCCAAAGCAAGCACCCTAACCATTAGACAACCAACCTACTCATATTTTACTTGTCAGCTTTATCATAGAAGAATACATATGCTTATGGTAGGCCCACTAACTATATGGCATCGGGCATGTTCAGGATACTGATCACGAACTAATATCATCTTAGATGGAGGGGGGGGGGGGCAAATATGAGGCATCATACTTAGACAAGGATTCATTCCCATATTCCCATTTCGAGACGAGCATCCTAATCACTCCAATATCAAAATGGCCCTCTTTTTTAAATGTTTTTATCGGTATGCTTATATACAGAACTATGGATTATACGATCCACTAGTCTTCCCAACAAAGTCTGATCTTAAATGGAGCCCTAAGTGGATTTGTTTTCTGTATTCTTTTAATTTACTAAGTTACAAAACAACATTGTTCTATTTTTCATATTGATGTTTAATTCACCTCACACCATCTATTAATTATAATTTTATTCAGTTAATGCAGTTTATTTGCTGCTCCTCTGCACATTTCTCGAGTGTTAAGTCGACATCATTCGTTGATTCGTCCAAATGGTGTAAATTGTGATCCTGGAACAATTGTAGGCGACCAGGGGAGGAAAGCATTGCAACGCCTACTATGTTGATTATGAAACTGCGTTATATAGCAACGCCAACTGTCGGTTATGAAATTGCGTTATAATCGGGATCATCCAAAGTCAACATTTTACCGTCATACATGTGCGACAGATGGCAGGGTGCGCCAATTGTGTAGGACTCCTATTGTTTAATCAAAATGTTGATACATCAGAGGGCAGGTTGGTGATGACAATTCTCTATACATTTTCAATTCAATGACGTCAAGAGTTGGTGGAAATCGTCTATAGCAACACCCAATGACAGCTTTCTGCAGAATAAGATTATCTCATTCCATATGACACTGCAACTAGATGTATTGAAAATAGCCTTAACTTGAGACTGCGTCACTTCACAGTTAAGGATTTAAAATACCTACGCTTTTATATTCACTCTCTAATACTAATAGTAATGCAGACAATGTTGTCTACAAAATGGAATATTTCCTTGGGTAAATTCCCTTGGGACTTTTCAATTTGTCCATTATTTTGTAGAAACGTCAATTTATATTCCATAAGCGATTACTCATTTTTAACAATGTGTGAATACAGACAGGTTAATGTATGGCCCTGCTTGACTGCAACACATCCAACAAATGCTTCACCCAGTCGGGGGGACTACCACTCAGTTGTATAATCCGATGGTTCAGTTTGAATTTCAGCCATATTTTAATATACATATGTATTACAGGCATTTGATCTGGTGCACGAAAAAAATTATTTGTAGGTTATTGTGGGGACACAGCATCCCACAGAGTCGTGAGAGGGATCCGGTGGCCAGAAAAAAAAACGGAATTTAAAAAAAAGAGAAAGAATTCCGGTTTCGGCAGCCAGAAAAAAAACGGAATTCCGGTTAAAACACATGCCTGATATTAACTTGATCAGTATAATTTTCTTTAACTTTAGCTTCAAGTAACTTATTTTACATGGTTAATTTCTTTAGATATTTGATTTTAAAATATGTCAAATTAATTTTGGTGTGCACACCGAAATGTTGGACATAGGCTTTGTTTGCTTGTTTTTAAAACAGCACATGAACACCAAACTGCAGTATGTCTTTAATGAGTGCACCAGTATCTAAGTTGTGTGTCTAGGATCAAATCCGTTTTGGCTTCGAAACTTTGATATTTAGTCGGATTATGCAGCTTTAACTTTGTTGAAAGGATTATGGAATGCGATTCTTCATGAGTAACAGAATTTATATCATAATCACACGCATATAAAAAATTCAGATATCTGTATAAATTGACTCAGTGATTCTGCATGTATTGTACACTGGAATGAGCTCTTATTGCGACTCACTTGGCGGGGGGCAAGCACACCTATCAACAATGGAGACGTATTCGACTGGGCCTCTATATTCGCATATCAAAATATTTCTTTACAAATTCCTATTCGACTGGGACCGGAGTGGGTTTCTATACATATGAATCAAATATGTCTTGTGGCTCCATCCGCTCCATCCATAAATCTTGCGGATAGAAAGGTCCCAGTCGAATGCTTTCATTGTCACATGCATCCAAATCGGTCGCAGAAGGGCTGTGCATGTGGGTGCGCGGGGGGGGGGGGGGGATGGCCGATGTACACTTTGACAAGTACGAATAAATGTCCATTTATATCTTCTTATCATTTGAGGTAACATATCAAGATTTTATTTGTATACATTTTTGGGCGGTGTGGGGTGTTACAATCTAGAGTATTTGTGTACAATGGTGATATTGTTGATAGTTGAGAATGGCCCATTCCACACGTGCATTTGATTGATATGTTATTTCAATAATTTCACTGGACCTGTTAATTAATATTCTCGTTACATGAATTGTTTTAAGTATGGTAATACATCACTTCTTAGTTCCTCCCACAGTGCTTTTTCAGAGGGTCAATAGAAGGACGGTATAAGGGTGTTACTGGTATATACACTTAATATCTCTTTAACAGTAATCTTTCAGGTGTCTGATGCATGTCTATAATTAGGTGTTAATGGTTAAGAATGCATGTGCCGGTGTGAGATAATATTCTGACTCCCATAATAAAGTGACTCCCCCTATAATATTGTGACTGTAAAGTGTTAATAAATTGATCCTTTGTGGTGAGTTACCGGATATGTCAACTCATGTATGTATGTTATAGAAAATGGTTTGTTTGAAATTTAAAAAATGTCTTTTTGATTCAATTCATATTAGAAAAGAATTAAACATTTACGAAAATAAACTTGGGTAGGGAGTCACAATATAATAGGGGGAGTCGTTTAATTAAAGGAACTTTGGAGTCACTTTAATATGGGAGTTAGAATATTATCTCACACCGGCATGCTAAGCGTGGATTTTGTGTGAACATCACACTGGAACCGCAGTGAAATCAGTTGTGAGGTGGGAGGCGCCCCAATAAACTCGGCACAACCAACATTTCATCTTATCCTGAACTTGGCTTGACACATGCCTTCCTCCGCCTTAAGCCAAATAAACAAACAAAAATTGGTGATCGTCCCCGCCCGTGCATGAAAAATCGCCGGCCCCTGAATTTTTGAATATTACTTTTTAAACTGTTAAAAATGAGTTGGGCTAGCAGCAATTACATTTTTGTATTAATGTTTAAGTCATTGGTTTGACTCGGCCAGGGTTCGAATCCCACGACCTACCAGAACGGGAGTCGGGCACTCAACTCATTCGGTCATCACGTCTGGTTACCTATTACGTCTACTTCAAAAATAAAAAATAAAAACCGACCACCCGACCCGCATTTTTATTTTAAAAGGACGATCAACTGTATTTTTAATTTAGCCTTATGGTCGATTGGAGTCATGACGCTGAGTGAATGAAGGCATTCGACTGGGCCTCTATGCAAATATCAAAATATTTCCTTACAAATTCCTATTCGACTGGGACCAGAAGTGGGTTTCTATACATATGATTTGGATGTGTATTGTGGCTCCATCCGCTCCATCCATAAATCTTGCGGATAGAAAGGTCCCAGTCGAATGCCTCCAATGTTACCCTCTCGGAAAGACATGGCTCAGGTACCAGACTGAAGAATCGCCAAATATTTTACAGGGAATCAGTACTGCCTTGGCTAACAAGTGATGTTATTGTCTATACTTAGTACATTTTCTGAAGATGACATCAGTATAGCTAGATGGATACCCATATTGAGACATGGTGAGCGGTTTTGCAATACATAGAATAAGTACAGCATGGAGGAAGTAGATCAATAAGATACAAAGTATACAACTTACAAGTAAGAAACATAAGCAGCAGCCCTGAGTGTGGCGCCATCTAGTGTATGTCGAGCACCAGAACAAAGATATAAAGGCCCAAATTCCACATCAGCGCCACCATTCGACTAACTAATGATTGCAGAGGTCCGTTGTTGCACTAGTGTTTTCTTTTGCCGAGAAGTGGGGCTTACTGGAATCGTATTTTCTATGATATTAATCAACTATGTCATTACCTACACCAGATGAATCTAGTCCTTAGATGTTGTCAGGACGTAAAACTCCAACCAACCAACCAACCAATGGGGAGCTTTCATGAGCCAGTTCTCTCACTATACACTTGGTGGCAGCACCCATTCCTGGTCCAAGTCGGCCATCATGGTTGGTGAGAAGGGTGTTGGTGTGTGTGTGTTGGTGGTGTAGGTATGTGTGTGGTGGGGGTGTAGGTGTGTTGGGTGTGTGGTGAGGGTTTAGGGGTGTGGTGGGGGTGTAGATGTGTGGTGGGGGTTTAGGGATATGGTGGGGGTGTAGGTGTTTGGTGGGTGTGTGGTTGGGGTGTAGGTGTGGTGGGTGGGTGGTGAGGGTTTAGGGGTGTGGAGTATGCAGTGTAGATTTGTATCACTTTTAAAGGTTGGCTACTATAAGAAATGCAACTCATCAATATGCAGTGCAGATTTGTCTCACTTTTAAAGGTTGGCGAATACAAGAAATGCAACTCATCAATATGCAGTGTAGATTTGTCTCACTTTTAAAGGTTGGCGAATACAAGAAATGCAACTCATCAATATGCCATGTAGATTTGTCTCACTTTTAAAGGTTGGCGGTGGGGGTTTAGGGATGTGGTTGGGGTGTAGGTGTGTGGTCTGTGTGTGGTTGGGGTGTAGGTGTGTGGTGAGGGTTTAGGATGTGGTTGGGGTGTAGGTGTGTGGTGAGGGTGTAGGTGTGTGGTAGTGGTTTAGGGATGTGGTGGGGATCCAAGTCGGCCATCATGGTTGGATAGAAGGGTGTAGGTGTGTGTGTGTTGGTGGTGTAGGTGTGTGTTGGGAGTTTAGGGATGTGGTGGGGGTGTAGGTATGTGTGTGGTGGGGGTTGTATGTGTGTTGGTGAAGGGTTTAGGGGTGTGGTGGGGGTGTAGGTGTGTGGTGGGGGTTGTAGTTGTGTTGTGGTTGGGGTGTAGGTGTGTGTTGTGTGTTTGTGTGGTGAGGGTTTAGGGGATGTGTGGGGGTGTAGGTTAGTGTGTTGTTGGGGTGTAGGTGTGTGGTGGGGGTGTAGGTGTGTGGTGGACGGTTACGGTGTGGTGGGGGTGTAGGCACGTGGTGAGGGTTTAGGATGATGGTGGGGGTGTAGGTGGGTGGTGTTGTAGGTGTGTGGTGGGGAGTGTAGGTGTGGTTTGTGTGGTGGGGGTGTAGGTTTAGGTGTGTGGTGGGTGTTTAGGGGTGTGGTGGGGGTGTAGGTGTATGGTGGGGTATAGGTGTGGTGGGGATGTAGGGGTGTGGTGGGATGTAGGGGTGTGGTGAGGGCTTAGGTGTGTGGTATGTGTTTGGTGGTGTTTTGTGGGGTGTAGGTGTGTGTGATTGAGGTGTAGGTGTGTGGTGAGGGTGTATATGTGTGGTGGGGGTGTAAGTATGTGGTGGGGGTTTAGGTGTGTGGTTGGGGTGTAAGGAGTATTTGGGGTATAGGTGTGTGTCATGGGGTGTAGGGGGTATAGGTGTGTCATGGGGGGTGTCATGGGCGTTTAGGGCTGTGGTGGGGGTGTAGGTGTGTTGTGGAGGTTTAGGGATGCTAAAGATTGTGAGGTGCCACTCTGCAAGACACCCCTACACCTCCACCACAAACCACCTACACCCCAACCACATCCCTAAGCCCCCACCACACACCCCTAAATCCCTATGCCCCACCCCCCACACACACACACACCCAAATCCTCACACTTATACTAGATGGAACTGCTTCTATCCAACCAAAGCATTACAAGGACCGGCATGGTACGCCATCTGACGAGAGATTCATGCCAACTGAAAGGTCCCCATTGAAACATCGGCCTACATACGAAATAAGACCATGTACATTAACTACCCGGTCTTCGCAGTTTGACAGTAGAAGATTTCAGTGACATGTGGCAAGCCGGTGAATATGATTCCCTTTTGAGTGAAATGCACATCGATAAGAGCCCTCAACTTGTTCACAAATATCTCTTGATCCTCCGGCTTGCCGGCTATGATCCCTCCCCACGACGCTAAGCAACGCACGCAGGCGTCAATATCCATCGGCTCGAAGTAGTGTAGGCTGAAGTCTTCTTTGTAGTTCACAAACAGTTTCGACTCGAGGAGAACGTCCCTCCATTTGAAGTCGCGCTCGTAGGGCACCAGCGACTTCCGGTACGCCTCCCAGATGAGCTGCTCAGTCAGGCGACACCACTCTGGGTCGCCACTTTTGTCGGGGATCAGGTTGGCGATGTAGCCCAGTTTGCCACCAGACCGGATCACCCGGTAGAGTTCGGCGTAAGCCTGGCTGGAGGCGAACCAGTGATAGCAAGCCCCTGCCAGCACAGCGTCGATGCTGTTCTCCGCGAGTGCTGCACATGACAAGAAATGCAACTCATCAATATGCACAGGGTACACGTCTCACTTTTAAAGGTAGGCTAATACAAGAAATGCAACTCATCAATATGCAGTGTAGACTTGTTTCACTTTTAAAGGTAGGCTAATACAAGAAAGGGAACTCATCAATATGCACAGTGCAGAATTGTCTCACTTTTAAAGGTTGGCTAATATAAGAAATGCAACTCATCAGTATGCAGGGTAGATTTGTTTCACTTTTAAAGGTAGGCTAATACAAGAAATGCAACTCATCAATATGCAGTGTAGACTTGTTTCACTTTTAAAGGTAGGCTAATACAAGAAATGCAACTCATCAATATGCAGTGTAGAGTTGTTTCACTTTTAAAGGTAGGCTAATACAAGAAATGCAACTCATCAATATGCAGTGTAGATTTGTCTCACTTTTAAAGGTTGGCTAATACAAGAAATGCAACTCATCAATATGCAGTGTAGATTTGTCTCACTTTTAAAGGTAGGCTAATACAAGAAATGCAACTCATCAATATGCAGTGTAGATTTGTCTCACTTTTAAAGGTTGGCTAATACAAGAAATGCAACTCATCAATATGCAGTGTAGATTTGTCTCACTTTTAAAGGTTGGCTAATACAAGAAATGCAACTCATCAATATGCAGTGTAGATTTGTCTCACTTTTAAAGGTTGGCTAATACAAGAAATGCAACTCATCAATATGCAGTGTAGATTTGTCTCACTTTTAAAGGTAGGCTAATACAAGAAATGCAACTCATCAATATGAAGTGTAGATTTGTCTCACTTTTATAGGTTGGCTAATACAAGAAATGCAACTCATCAATATGCAGTGTAGATTTGTCTCACTTTTAAAGGTTGGCTAATACAAGAAATGTGTTGGTGTGTTTGTCTCACTTTTAAAGGTTGGCTAATATAAGAAATGCAACTCATCAATATGCAGTGTAGATTTGTCTCACTTTTAAAGGTTGGCGAATACAAGAAATGCAACTCATCAATATGCAGTGTAGATTTGTCTCACTTTTAAAGGTTGGCGAATACAAGAAATGCAACTTATCAGTATGCAGTGTAGATTTGTCTCACTTTTAAAGGTTGGCTAATACAAGAAATGCAACTCATCAGTATGCAGTGTAGATTTGTCTCACTTTTAAAGGTTGGCTAATACAAGAAATGCAACTCATCAATATGCAGTGTAGATTTGTCTCACTTTTAAAGGTTGGCGAATACAAGAAATGCAACGCATCAGTATGCTGTGTAGATTTGTCTCACTTTTAAAGGTTGGCGAATACAAGAAATGCAACGCATCAATATGCGGTGTAGATTCTCACTTTTAAGGTTGGCTACTACAAGAAATGCAACTAATCAATATGGGTCGTTTCATGGTAAATGGGGCCAATGTATCTTCCCCTATGTAATAGTCAAAAGTAATTATTGAAAGAGTAGAGGAGTTATTTTCTTTATAGAATTGGTATGCTTACACTTTGGAGGGATAGATATGAAAAAGTTAAGGCCTAATGTGATATAGTAAAAAAGGCCAACATGTTCATTCCAAAAATATGGTGTTTTAAAGGCATGAATTTGTTACATAGGGAATGTGGACTTTTCTACAGCATACTAGACCTTTATTTTGCATAGAATGTTACCTGTTACTCTAATAAAAGGACACTCTCACTTGAAATAAATGTATATCTTGCATGCATATCTTTGTATCTTTTTCTAATATTCCATGGTGATTAAACTGGTTCTGGATGTAACTGTGGTGTCCCCTGCTTTTCCCTTGCTTCTTATGTCAGGGAATATGCTATTTTGGGAATACCAGAGCATCAGTAAGAAAACATGTGCTACTGTTGTATGTGTAGGCCTAGTAATTTTGTCTACAAAATTCAAGTCCCCTATGTTTTTTGGTGTCCCTTCCTATTGTGTCTACAACTCAAAATTGGAATGAATATAACTTCCCTGTACATATATTTTATAGTGGTTATATACTTAGGGTGTCAGAGCATAAAAATTAATTGTTTCATTCAATAAAGTTTCTTAGATGATTGTTGTTATTAATAAATCATGTTACATCTACACTTAAGGCTGGCTACTCAATTAATTTGTGTTATTCTGACAAGATGGTAACCTAAACTATCTTTTCCTTCACATTACTAGTGTATGTATGGACAAGAGTAGACTACTCAGTGAAAAAAAGGGAAATACACAATACAGTATAACTCCGTTAAACCAAACTTGAAACGACCGTAGAAATTTGTTTGGATTAACCGATCATTGGTTTAACCGAGCTTTGGCTTCGACTTTGACTTGGCTTTGGCAAAAACGCAGATGCATTATGATGTAATATACAATGTATGTGGACACTTTGATTATTGTTTTTATGTGTATACAGTATACCCTGTTAAACCAAGCTCGGTTAAACCAGACGATCTGTTAATCCAAACTTTTTCAGCGGCTCGGCAAAATACTACCCTTTATCATATAAAAAAGTTGGTGGGGTCGCAGATGACCTTATAACCACATGAAAGTTTGGTTTAACTGTACCGGAAGTGGCCTGGGGTCCAACAATTTTGTTTGGATTAACCAATAATTTCAGATTAACCAACTTTGGTGTAAGCAACCTTTTTATATGATAAATGGTAGTATTTTGCCAGGCTGCCGAAAAAAGTTTGGATTAACCGATCGTTTGGTTTAACCGAACTTGGTTTAAGGGGGTTATACTGTATTACTGTATTATCCCATTTACCATGAAACGACACATATGCATAGGGTACACACGTGTCACTTTTAAAGGTTGGCTAATACAAGAAATGCAATTGTCTCACTTTTAAAGGTTGGCTAATACAAGAAATGCAACTCATTAATATGCACACGGTACACATGTCTCACTTTTAAAGGTTGGCCAATACAAGAAATACACATCATCAATATGCACAGGGTACACATGTGTCACTTTTAAAGGTTGGTTAATACAAGAAATGCAACTCATAATATGCACTGGCAGCTAATACAAAAAGTGCTACATCAATATGTATAGGGTACATTCGTCTCACTTCTAAAGGTTGGCCGATACAAGAAATGCAACTTATCAAAATGCAGTGTACATTTGTCTCACCTTTAAAAGTTGGCGAATACAAGAAATGCAACTCAGCAATATGCTATACATGTCTCATTTTTATAGGTTAGCTAATACCAAAGACAAAGTATGATATAAGACTCAGCACTTTCATATAGGAATTTCTGAAATAATCATGCAGTGGCACGATCCCATGGCAAACAAGGTGCATTCTTTGATCGGATGCAGTAGTAGTTTTCTTACTCAGACATAATCACAAATCTTATTTATGCATGGCACAGATTAAAGTACTTAAAGCATGTTTGAACTTTACCATACGACAATATTGTTTTCATTATTAATATTAGGAGACTATAATTGTGAGTAATACACTATTTGCTGTATTTCACGGGAAAGCCCTGAGTGACGTGTCTTGTCGTACATTGTCTTTGCTAATACAACAACAAAAAACTCATCGAGCTGGCATTAGAGGCCCAATAGGGTCTAGATCATCCAGAACAGGATCTGTAAGTTAATTTGCATATGGTATATTTGTCTCACTTTTAAAGGTTGGCTAATACAAGAAATGCAACTCATATATATGCATTGCATATTTGTTGTCTTTAAAGGTTACTAATACAAAAAAAAGCTGAAAAGTGAAAACATCAATATGTACAGAAATATTATATGCAGTAGATTTGTCTCGCTTTTGAAGGTTGACTAATACAAAAAATATAACTCATCAATATGGACAGGTTACATTGGTCACACTTTTAAAGGTTAGCTAATACAAGACATGCAACTCATCAATATGCACAGTTTAGATTTGTCTCATTTTTAAAGGTTGGCTAATACACGAAATGCAACTCATCAATATGCAGTTTATTTCTTGTTTTTAAAGGGTGGCTAATACAATAAGTGCAACATCAATAAGTATAGGGTATATTTGTCTCGCTTTTCATGGTTGGCCAATACAAGAAATGCAGCTAATTACTATGCACAGCATGCATTTGTCTTGCTTTTAAAGGTTGGCTAATACAAAAAATGCAACTCATCAATATATATAGTATATTTGTCTCGCTTTTAAAGGTTGCCTAATACAAGAAATACAACTCATAAATGTGCAATATACACGTGTCTCAGGTTTGCTAATACAAATAAAGCAACTCATCAATGTGCATAAAGTAGGTCTCATTTATAGAGGTTGTATATACAAGAAATGCAACTCATAAATGTGCAATGTACACAGATCAGGCTTTTAAAAGTTGCCTAATACAAAAACTGAAACTCATTAAAGCTGCAAATTTTCAAAACAAAACCAATTATCTAGATTTGATTTGACATATCTAACTTATTAAGCATTTGTTTCTGGATAGAAGGCAATACTGAGTTAATTTAACAGAACCTGTTACTGCAAAAATTTGGCAAGCTTGCCAAAACTAATTTTCCATGTTTGCACTCAAAATATCTCAAAAGTTTACCATTGAAAATAAAAGTAACTTTGAACTAATGTAAAGTAGATCCTAGTGATCGGTCTAATATATTTATCTCATAAGAAATCCAGAAATTCAAAACCATCGGACTATGTAACTTTAACATGCAGTGTACAGCACACCCTTGATACAACATACTAATAGGGGGAAGGGTGTCCGTTTTAGCCGATTGTCCGAGTTCACAGATAGTAGGTTTGTTTGTTTGTTGTTGTTTTACCAGGGATGAAAGTGGTCTCCGGGAAAAAAAGCGGAAATGCTGATATTCTCCCATAGGCTTAGCATTGTCAGGGAATCTGTGAAAATTCCCGGAAGCCGTGTTTCATACATATTGGTATACGCTGATAGTGCTACACCATTTGAAGCACGTATTAGTAGTATACGCTGCTAGTGCTGCAGCGTTTGCATCACATATTAGTAGTATACGCTGATAGTGCTGCGCCATGAAGGCATTAGTAGTATACGCTGATAGTGCTGCGCCGTGAAGGCATTAGTAGTATACGCTGCTAGTGCTGCGGCGTTTGCACCACATATCAGTATACGCTGATGGTGCTGCAGTGTGAAACAACGTATTGGTTGGTTGATGGAGTTTTACATCCTGGCAACATCTGAGGTCATATCAGGACAGGCGCAACTTATTAGTATACACTTATAGCTACAGGAAAAATCCCGGAAATCCGCGAAATTGCGGAGATCTTTCATCCCTGTTTTACGTCCTAGCAACATCTAAGGTCATATCAGGGCGGGGTCAGATAGTAGGGGTTAATATTGTATATGCATACGACATTGGAAACATATACATTGTATGCTGAATATGGGACAAAGTAGCATAACTACAGAAAATGTTGTAAACATATAACTACGTGTACATAAATGTTTATTTGATAAGATTATGTAACACTATTGTATGTAAATTCTTTTTTTTAAATTAACTCAGATTCCATTCGGTTAATCTGATATCCAGCTTAGAATTATAACATACGTGTCTTGCTTTCAAAGGTCAATCAACTCATCAATATGCAGTGTATATTATTTTGTCTCGCTTTTAAAGGATGACTAATACAAAAAATGCAACCCATAAATATACAATGTATATTTATCTCGATTTTAAAGGTTTGCATTTTCTCTCAAAATTATCAGGCTATTAAAGTAACATAAATTGCCAAAATCCGATGAACCACACTTTAAATTACATTTCCAACTGAGATATTCGTGTACTCAATCATTCCATTGAGGTGTTCCTCCTTAGGAATGTTAAAACTTGATGGTTTTAACATTTAGAACTCAGTTAACATAGCAATGGCATATTGTACTTGGTTTCAACCGCTGTGCACACACAATGTTTGCACTACAAATTTCTCCGAAGTTAATCAATTATCATTAAAGTTACTTGGAACTAAAGTATTTCTGTATATCTGAAATGTTAATAATACATTTAATTTCTGCAAACTTAATCGTGTGCATTCGTGTATTTCAAGCCTGACCAACAGTTACAACTGGTTACAAATGGTAGGATAGGGATACTATTAAGAATCTAGTTATCAAAGCGCCCTTTTACAGTGTTAAAATTGATGTCGGAAGTGTAGTCGGGTTCCAGTACTCTAACTGTCGATTGGAGGTGCTTCAGTGCGTTTACAGGGGTCTTGCTCAAAGGTCGCTGGCGGCGCATAGTGATACATAGCTGGACAAGCCAGAATATGGGTGTTCCAAGTTGGTCTTTGCTGGTCCCTCATGAAGGATTGAAGCTGCTACACCCACCATGTAAACACATCAGGTCACAGCTTCAGCTTACACGCCAGGGAGAGTTGTTGAATACACATACATATAAAGGGATAGTTCACCTATTGTAAAATATGTGCTAAAATATTTCGCTGTAATCTACATTAGAACTAAATGTATGGCAAGAACCCTACTAAGTTTTGGTCATCAGGACGCAGGAAGTTTATGGGTACAAAGTATAGGGTCTAATTCACGACGAAACAGAAGTGGTATAGATGCCTTTATTCGTCAGGTCAACTGGCAGTAAATGACCTTCAGGCTAGGGATCAACAATGAGCAACAATAACGTTAACAGTCAGGGATACTATGAGAACCATGTAGAGTACAATGAGAACAATAGGGCAATTAAGGATCAAGGCACCAAGCCTCCAGACTATGGATCCATACCATCAGGGTCAATCAAGGTCTAATGCTAAGATGACTACTAGAACAATGAAGAGTACAATGGTATTAAACAGAGGACAATGTAGACCGGCCACTTAACCGAGGATAATCAGCGCTCTCAACCAAATAGTGTGGAGAGCGCCTGAGTGGCCGAGGAGAAGGCCTTCGGCGGGACGTATGAGTTCATGGTGCCGAGCTCCCGGACATTCTCCCGTCATGCCCCGGCGCAGGCGCATGCCTGCACCCCGCTCCTCCTGAGGCTCTGGAGCGTGAAGGGCGTGGCGAGCAGATGCCCCACGGACTGCAGAGCCTTCCATATGGCTAGCGTTAGGGTCTGGGGGGTAAGAGGCCAACCGTCGGGGATGGTGAAGGCTGGGGTCGTCGGGGCGAGCCGGTTCCTTTTGGTGTAGGCCCTCCAGGCGGCAGCACAGCGAGTCAGGGATGGCCGGCAGTCGAACCGTATAAGTGTCGTCTGGGGATCGCGAGGTTTTGGTAGTGCGTGTGCTAACGATGAGTACGCCTGGCTCTTCTCGCACATCCTCTCGAATCATGGTATGCGGCTACTGTCTTCTATTGCTGATCAGTAGGTTGCTCTGCCATATCAGAGTGAAGTAGGCGATCAGTGTTGCCGGAATCAACACTCGAGCTGCTGGGCCTCCCGCCCTGAAGTAACGTATGATGTCAGCGACGTGGCGGGGGGGGGGGGGGGGGTGATGGGTAGGGCCGGCGTGAAGCGGTGGGTCGATGATCATGCCACGCCCCGTTTCACGAGCTGAGCTGGGTAGGTATCGAAGCCATTGCGGGTCCCCCCCCCATCAGCCGGGTCCAAGTGCAGGCACCGTTCAGGGAAGTTGTACACGGCGCCAGGCGATGGGAGGGTGATGTTGAGGTGTGCAGTGAAGGCCATGAAGTCCAGTTGGTTTGGCTGCCGAGGATCGAGTCCGTTCATGGTCTCAGCATACCTGAGGAACCAGGTGATGTCCAGGACTAGCACGTCGGGAACCAGGTGTTTCCCGACAGACAGGGCTGCCAGGATCCGGGATAGGAACCGTCTGGCCGGGCCGACGCAGCGGGCGATGTGCTGTAGTCGGCCAACGAGACACTGTAGGTCCTTCCTGGATGCGCGTCGGCCGGGCGTCCATAGTCTGCACTCTGATAGGAACTCTGCAAGCTTGACGTCGGGTATGAGGATCACCATTTCTTCGGCTGAAGAGGTTCTTGGTGGGCGGGATGCACTTGGTTGGGGAGAGCTCGATGCCAAGCTCCCGAGGAAGGGTGATGATTTCTTGGTAGGCTTCTCTTGCTTTGTTGATGTTCGGTGCCACCCCGACGAAGTCGTCAATGTAGCATAGTGCGTTGTGTCCTCGTGCCCTGAGGAGGTACACTATGTCGTTTGTTATTCGGGCGCATGCCAAGGAGAATGTGCGGCACGACATCGAAGTAGGTTTTGTCATGCAACACTATGCCGTATAGTGGGACGGAGAGCGGGCAGGCCCGGAGCTGCCGATAAGCTCTGGCCAGATCGGCGGACCAGATGTAGCATGTGCTGCCCTGGCGCTTGACCTCATCCGCCAGGTCCATTATACTCGGAGCGTGTAGGTGGAGGCTCTTCCTTGATATTGGCCTCTGCGGATACCCGCGTTGCTGCTGGACCCTCTCTGGTAGCTCAAGTCCACGATGACCCGCCTCTTTAACGTATAAGTTCATATATGCCATGTCAGTCCATGCATGTGGGGCGACTCGGGGCCATATCTTCATGACAGTCAGTTTATAGGAGGCCAGTGTGTGCGGCGGGTTGCAGGCAGGCACCGCGAGGGAGGCAGTGCTGTCATCCATGATGGCGTTGAGATCGTCATCGGCAATCTGCCTGTCGTCGTAAGTCAAGGCGCCATCCATGTCATCCGCAGTGTCGACAACCCGTGAAACTGTAGCAGCAAAGTTGCAGAGGGCTGGGGGGCGGTGTGGGAGGGGTGTGGGGTGGGATGGCAGGGCAGGGGTGTAGCTGTTTGCGGGTGCTGGTTGGGACACCGCTGTGTCTGGAGTGGGCGTGGCACCTTTGTTATTGTTGTCACATGGGGAGCAGGTGGGTGGGGGGGGCGGGGCATGAATCTGAAGCGGTGCAGTACTGGAGGGGCCGACGTGGTTGGGAGGGAGGTGGTAGGGCGGCTGAGGGGTGGGGCTGTGGACACCTGTTTTGGTGGTGGGTGCCAGGCTGGTGGGGGAGCGCGTGTGTGTGTGTGTGTGTGTGTGTGTGGGTTTGGATGGTGGGTGAGGGTGTGGGGGGTGACGGGGCGGGTTCCAGGGACGGGTGGGTTGTTGCCGGGGTGTCCCAACCACGTGGTCGTTGGGCTAAGGTCACAGGCGGTGCGGGGTGGGGGAGGTGTGTAAGGGGATAGGTTAGTGGCCATTATCGCGCCGGCCAGGATAATGTCGAGGTTAATGTTATAGAATATGAGGCGTTCAGGTGGGGGTGTGGCTGGGGGTGTGGAGGCGTGGGGGGGTGCGTAGGGAGAGCATGTACGGCAACGCTGTCGGGCCGTTACGGTTACAATCAGGGTTATCACAAGTATTGACACGTGTATAAGCAAGATGGCGCTCACCGTTTTTGTAGTCGTATTTGTGGAGGTGCTCAGGCGGAGATGTAGTACGTAACCGTATGTGTGTACTGCCAGTGGGGTCGCCAGCCGAGTCATTAAAAACCTTGCATGCCAGACATTTCGCCAGTGTTGTCCGTTGGAGAGTCAGCTGCGTGTCTCGGAGTGGCCACAGCTTCCCCACCCCCCCGTTTCCACTGATGGCAAGGGCGGCCGTCAGTTTCAGTGGAGAACTCCCGCCGACCAGAGTTGTAATCGTCCATTCGTTTGTAATTGTCCGTGGTCCTCCGTTTTTTGGTAGCGAGTCTAAGCCCGACCGCGCAAGCATCCCGTTGCATGTCCTTGATTGTGTACAGGTCATCCCATCCTTTGGGCAATCATTGAAAATACTCGTTCCGATCACATGATGCATGACTCCCACTCCCAGTCCAGTGCCATGGTGGATAGCTGCTCCTGGTGCTCCCTGATCGGCTGATCCAAGACCGAGGCACTGACATGTCCATACACATACAAAATAACGCACAGAAATATTCCATACACGTACTCTCGCCCAACCCCACTTTCCCTTTCCTGTCACCGTGTATAACAAAAGTGTTGGGCATTAGTGAAAGCCTACCTCGTTTAGTCGCCCGTGCGGTGGTTGGGCAGTTAAATAGGTCATCAATGGAGATCCGGTGGTTGGAATCGCTGCACATGGTTGACGGTGATCGTTTGCGGCTGGCGCGTTTGTAGTTTCGGCGGTGGACATCATCACGTTCGTCCACTTGGCGGCGCCTGTCTGGTGATCATGTGTGGCTTCGTGATCGGCTTCTGGTGTGAGAGCAGACATGTGTTGGCCGTTGTGGCGATCGCAAATGTCATCGGCCTTCATGGCTTCGAGTGCGCAGTGCGGTTGACATGCTTTCCAACGGCTCCGGTTGTTGTTTCTCGGGCGTTTACTTCACCTCAAGTGCGTCAATCCGGGCCAGGATACCTTTGGTGACGGTTTCCAGGCGATCTGAGATTGTTTGTTCCATTGTGTTGTGGCCTTCTGCGCTGGTGCTCACAAGGGGGCTTTCCTGGTCCGTGTCGGTGCTTGCACGTGGTTGGTTAATGTCGTTTGTGTGTTTGGAGATCGGGGCGGCGGGTTTAGCAACGACCGAGCGAGGGCGGCCTCTGGCCCGTGCCAGTGTGTTTGTCTGGTGGGTGGTGGATTCTTCCGGGTTAGTGCGCTTGCTCTTGCATTTCAGCATTTTTCTTCTGTCTTCTTGTTCTGCACACGGGCGATCAACCTGACTTCGCGGGCTCGTGTCCAGGCGGCAAGTGAGCGAGTGAGCAGTTTGTGACGTCACCTCGGTGTGGGGCCCGTAAGGGGCGACACAACGACGGGCTAGGTCCAGGCTTTAACGGTAGTTGGCAGCAACGTAATGCCGGTGGATCGACAGCAGCGGGTGGAAGCAAAGGGAAATGCGGGCGTTTGACGGTAGAGGGTGCCACCGTAGGTGCAAGCCAGTTCGCTCAGGGCGGGGCCCGTAAAGACACACCGGCAGGCTAGTTACAGACTTTGACAGTAGGTGGCACCACCGCAACGCAAGTCAGTTCACTCGGGTTCGACCAGGTGGCGACAAAGGCGGACGTACCACTTCCCGTTCCGTCAAGAATTACCCAGGTTCGCGCTAACATTTCCAATGTGAAGGATATGGGTGGGAAGGGTACCAGCCCCCAACTTCTACCACGTAAGCTGAAGCTGCAATCCAGTGTGCTGGGTCGTAGCTTCATTCCTTCCTGAGGGACCATCGGAACTAACACCCACATTGCGGTCTTCCAATACTTTGAACTACTGCACACACAGACATAGTAGATATTCCATTATATTGATATATGTGGCCAGTTTCAAACGATATTGAAGTAGCTCATGCTTTTTGTAATATCATTTATATTTTTCGATTATGTTGCGAAATTAATGTCAGAAACCACCAATTAAAGGCTGGACTAAATAGCCCTCGAATAAAGAGTCTGGTACTGTCCCTACATCTTCAAACCCAATATAGATATTGGAAGGTGGGACACACCAGTAGGCTATAGGTATATGCCCCATCTCTCAAGATATTATATTAGTTCTCGAATTGGCTGTCTATTCAACGTTATACCAGCTCCATGTGTTTATAAATATAATACATATTCTTACTAATCATAATTGTGTATAATTTCCACCCCAAGAGGATCGCTACCAACCCATTATTAGCCTTAGTGAGTGCAGGTCTATCACCAGAGCAATTGCTTCTTTAATGTTTTGTAAATAAATATGGAACCAAACCATATGTGGTACTCATTTCAACCCTAATAGGATCAAGCCAGTTGTCATGTAAATGGTGATGTATTCTCAAAATAATGATATCTCTTTCAATATGTACTCTGCTGCTAGTTTAGGTGTAAATTACTATCTAAAGTGCATAAGAATATACTTCCCATATAACCTTCTGTAATTTATCTAGATAGAAACTTCAAGAGAATATGAGTATTGTGTGTTCCCAATTCACTATGTGTCTCTCTTCCGTATAGTCATCCTTATAGGAAAAGCCTCTAGCATCACTCATTGACATAGTATTATAAAAAGTGACACAATTCATTTCATATAATACAACAGACAGCATCGTTCTGAAAGTAAACTCTCAACAAACTGTCAAATTTTATTCCAGTATTCAAACGTCATATTATGCTTAGAATACAAGATGCTGCTGAATGTGAAGTGAGGTGTGTTTTAAACATAGGAAATCATATTATTTAATTTCGACTGGGATCTTTCCATTAAATACCACTTTAAAAAGAATCTGATAAAATTTAGTATTCAAAATGATTCATAAACATATTTGTAACATACATGAATAGCATAATTGGGGATAGATTCACCCCTACCAAGAGTATGGGTGAATGACAACTATGTCTAAATCTGAGCAAATACTGCTTCAAATAGGAATAAACTATGGAGGAGGTGATTCCAGTGTGGAGTGTTGATCTATAATGGCACAGATAGAGAGAATGCAAAAAGAAAAGATGGTTACCACAGAATGCTGTCGATTTGTCTTTTAAAGGGAAGGGTTATATCTCATCGGGAAAACAAACAAACTCGGAATAGTTCTAATTTGTGCCACAGGGTGGTGCATGCTTAGTACTGAACTTTTCCACTTGGTGGTGTAGAGTGACCTAGATTGGTCATGTGACAGCTGTTGTGGAAATGGCTGGGTGAGTGGAGAGAAGGGAGGGTAAAACTGATGTATTTTCAATTAGTTCAAATGGGAAATATCAGGGATGAAAGTGCTCTCCAGGGAAAAAAAGCGGAAATGCTGATATTCTCCCATAGGCTTAGCATTGTCAGGGAATCGCGGAAAATTCCCGGAAGTCGGGTTTCACATATATTGGTATACGCTGAAAGTGCTGCACCGTTTGAAGCATGTATTAGTAGTGTACGCTGATAATGCTGCAACGCTTGGAGCATTTATTAATATTAGTAGTGTACGCTGCTAGTGCTGCGTCATCAGCACCACATATTAGTAGTATAGGCTGATGGTGCTGCAGGATTAAAAAATCTGGGAAATCCACGGAATCGCGGAGATCTTTCATCCCTGAAATATATTTGCTTTCATGTAAAATATATGTTAGTACAATTACATTGCATAATTCAATGAGAAACACATATAGATGAAAAACGTTTTTTTGTTGTTGATGTAAAAAGGTTTTGGACTGTATGGGGTTTGAACCCACAAGACAAAACAATTTCAGATTACAAGTTCAACACCCTAAATACTAGGCCACGGAGACCACACATAGTTACTTATCTCAGTTCAGGCTATTTGTGTATAGGACGTCAAATATAGAAGGTGTGTGTGTGTGTATGTTTTGCGTGCATCCATTTGAAATTTGTCAGGTACACTGTATATAAAAGCGAAAAAAGTGTTATTGAATGTAAAAAGGAGTGAACCATATGGAGTGAGATATGTGCATTTGAAAGTTGTTGACTTTCAGATCTTTTGTATTACTATTAACTAATGCAGCAGCCATTCCATGCTGGCCACATCAGCTGGGCCTGAGCATTAATAGTTCGAGGAGATCTGCTGCAAATACACAGGTTTCTGGTTTTAATGCTATGATGGCAGCAGCCATTCTGGGTGTGCCTATGCGTTGCGCATGTTATAGGTAACATGACTAATTTACGGGTGGAGAAATGCATAACGAACCGATAGGTGGCGCCACTCGATTAACCCTAGGGGCATCCGACCCGACCCCACCAGCTGACCATTCCCGCCTTTTTGATCACGTGACCTCCCTCCGCCTGCCCGCTACCACAACCCTCCGACCCGAGCTACTGATCACACTGATTCACTTTCTTCACGTCATGCTCACGTCTTCTGCCAAAAAACCATTATTTACTATTATTTAGCTTCTCACATGCAAGAGTGTCGATTACATCCTACACAGTCTACATGCTACCTGTGTATTACGTACAGCTCGTGAACCGCCAAGAGCATCGAGGACGTCAACAAACCCGTGTGCACCCGCCGTCTAGCCTGCCGGCGCAAGTGTGTCGAGGACTCAGGGTCGACGCATCGACTTGACGGTATCGTAGAAACAAAACATTGCATTAGAGATTCGACGCCTGTGTGTCGATGTGAGCAGAAAGAAGAAATGTATATGTACACGTTAACTAAAGAAAATTGAGAATTCGACAATCAGCCGATGCACAAAAAGACAATTTGCTGTCGAAAACTCGACAACTCGGTCATTATTGACATAACATTGCTTGAAATGACAGTCTAGTTAAATTATCTAGCCTATACTACCAGTAATAACCACAAATTGGCAATTTCCTTAGGGTAATTACCTCCTAACGCTATTATCAGGGACGATAGAACCGGGCCCAGGATCGACGCAGACGCCATAGCACAGTGGCTAAAGCGAACCAACCAGACCAATTATTTATTTTACACTATTTTATGCCTTGAAATTATCGGTATTGTAAAACAAAATATTCATATAAAATCGACAGTATGGCCAAAGAAAACCTGCTATCGTCTCATCCAGGTCTGTGTGTCGACGTGGCTTATCCAGGCCTGTGTGTCGACGTGATATTCGGGACGTTCAGCTAAAGGAGTTGGAAAATCGACATTCACCAATTCATTGTGTTATTCGTCAGCTGTTCGACGAGGTTATTCGACAGACAGATTCGGCCATTTACAGCCTTATTTTATACATTTATTTATACTATTAGTTCTGCTGCACTTTTTTATACTATTGACTTTCTACTATTATTTTATTACATGAAAATTTACAACGTTCCTACTCCCAGATCAACACTATGCTATGGCATTTGTATTATAGACATTGACATTTATCACCTCATTAAAGGTCATCGCTTTACTCCAGACTCATTCTAAGCCACAAATCACTAACTTCATCACTATTTTACCACTGACTTTATGGTTACTTTTACTCACTAGCGCTAATTTATCACATTTATCCGGACATTTACATTTTATGCTACTCATTTAACCACACCCTTACATCAACAACTACAACCCTGTTTATTTTTTACCTCTTACTACCTCTTCTACGGAGACTAGTCGGCACCTAACTTTTATAACACACCCACACGACTAGATATTTGAAATTCACTGACGGGTCACTGCTCCAACAGACACATTCTGGTACTGCCCAAATATGCCGAACACAAGAAAGAATTCGAGGAAGGCAAAAAGAAACGACACACCAAAGCCCCGGGGGCGAACAAGGAAGGCCCAGATGGAGCCGGATCTCCATGGAGACAACATGGAAGCATCCCCGGTGTCCCCAGGCAGCAGGAACTCAATCTCGGCAATGCAAGAGGCATCATCATCGGAGCAGGCATCGGCCACGAACGCAATAATACATGCGGTAAACGCAGCCGTTAGCCGCGCAATGGAGACACAGATGGCCACCATCAGGTCCGAGATAGCGGACAAGATGGACGCATTCAAACACAAGTCCCGCTCAACAAGGAAAGCGAAAGAGCAGGAGGAAAGCACATCATCGGGGGAACCTGATAGTGACAGCGACAGTGCGCTTCAGACTCAACACGTCACCTACAGGTCAGCCCGACAACGGGCGCGAGCGAGAGAAGGCGTCGCCGTACCGAAAATGGCCCCTGCCAAAACGTATAAAAAAGAAAAAAGTAAGGCAACCTTTGGGGACACGCCAGACAGTGACAACCAATACCGGGACTGCTATAACTCGGCCCCAATCAGGGGAGGAGGCCAGACGGGTCCCAGAGGACGACATAACGGGGATCGAATCAATGATAACGATGACCTGGGCAACATATCCAAACTCTTGGCGGCGGCCGGGGCGGCACTCGGGAAGAAGAAAGGTGAATTACCACGGCTCCCCCATAACTATGTAGTTCGCGGAGACAGAAGGGAGAGGATTGGCATGGCTGAGGCGACCTGGCCTGAGTACTTCGAGGCGTTATGCACTATGCTCAGGGCACCCGAGATCCCGGACACATGGTCCGACCCCTTAATAGACCACATTCACCAAATAGCCACTATGGCGAAGGACTGGCAATGGGAGACATGCCACCGATGGTCGGAACGCGTCTTCTCAATGATTGACGATGGTCGACTTCCAAATGGATGGACAGATCAATACGCAATCAAGGATGTGCAACGAGACGTCTTTGCCTTAGGAACACGTGTCCATAACATGGTTCTTGAGAAAGGCACCCGCAACAGCTACAACACCACCCACGTAGCTGGCGGTGCGGGCAGAGCAACGGAGAACCATCACGAGTTTAATCGTAACACAGACGGGAAGACATGCCACCCATGGAATTGGGGCAATGAGTGCGGTTTCGCGGAAACACACGGGACGATGCCAGACAGGAGGGTGCACGTGTGCGCCTGGTGCACGAATAAGTATCACCGGGCGAACAACCACAGAGAGAAAGACTGCATAAATAAAAAGCGTTTCCTTGAAAAGAAAGGAGCGACCGCATCAAACGCCCAACAGACCTCTCAGGTTTTTTGAATTGGGGCTCCCCGCACGACACCGGTTTGGCAGACGAGGAGCCTGTCAAGTGCAGCCAAGGCAAATGTGAGGCAACCAGCCCACGCAGAGCAAGCGCAGGCAAACTCCGGGGAAGGTACAACGTCCCGCAGGCCCCTACGGACAACGGCAAGCCACCTTTACAACAGGCCGTTCACGCACTCGACAAGCCAAGAAACAGAAGCAGTCAGGCACTCAAACCTGTCAGAAATCCCGGCATCCCCGATGCCATGCATTCCTCAAGAAACCACCACAGCTTCCAGGAAGTTAAAATAAGCGGTGCCACCGGCGCAACGTATACCTGGCCGCCAGCAGAATACGCCGTTGGGACCAAGCCACCGACCGTGACCATACAAAAGGTCAGCATCAATGACGACAGCATAGAAAACAAGGATGCTGGCGTACATGGCCGCAACCGTGACACTTATGTCACGGACGCAGGAAGCAGAGGCGATGAGGAAGCGGGCTGGGACGATCCAACAATTTACGACACAGATGCGGACGTTGCAAGGCTAAACTCACGCCCCCCCATGACAACCATGGACTATAGGCCCATTCTGAGGGACATATGGCCACACCCACAAACAGACCTATGGGAAAATCACCAAGGCTATCTGAGCATTTACCAGCAAGTAACGGCTACAGCGTTACCAAACCACATGAAGGCTCGGATACCCATCCCCTCAGGCTTCGTCATCAAGGTTTGGAGGGA
>CM059194.1:54983094-55041131 GCA_030323885.1 Branchipolynoe longqiensis | reverse complement strand
GAGGGGGAGAGTGAAGGGGAGGCGAGGAGGAGGGAAGGAATGAAGAGGGGTGGAGAAGGAGAAGAAGAAGGGAGGGGGGAAGTGGGAAGAGAAGGAGGAAGAGGAGGGGGCAGAGGAAGTGGAAGAGTGAAGAGGGAGGATGGAGGGAGAGGGTGGAGGGGGGGGAGGAGAGATGGGATGGCGGGGAAGGGGGGGAGGGCGATCAATAATGCCCCCAGACTCCTTCATCCTCTGAAAAATGAGAGCTAAACATGGCTAACCTCAGTATATGTTACTCTGAGCTATAAGTCTGTTTTTGGCTTATTGCTCGGTGGTCTCTGAGGCATGTCTGAAGCTGTGACCTGGTGTGTCTGTGTCTCTGTCTGTGTCTCTGTACCTGTCTCTGTATGTGTCTCTGTCTGTGTCTCTGTCTGTCTCTGTCTGTGTCTCTGTCTGTGTCTCTGTCTGTGTCTCTGTCTGTGTCTGTGCCTATGTATGTTTCTCTGCCTGTGTCTCTGTCTGTGTCTCTGTCTGTGTCTCTGTCTGTCTCTTCCTGTGTCTCTGTCTGTGTCTCTGTCTGTGTCTCTGCCTGTGTCTCTGTCTGTGTCTCTGTCTGTGTCTCTGCCTGTGTCTCACCCTGTGTCTCTGCCTGTGTCTCTGCCTATGTCTCTGTCTGTGTCTCTGTCGGTGTCTCTGTCTGTGTCTCTGCCTGTGTCTCTGTCTGTGTCTCTGCCTGTGTCTCTGTCTGTGTCTCTGCCTGTGTCTCTGTCTGTGTCTCTGTATGTGGCTCTGTCTGTGTCTCTGTATGTGTCTCTGCCTGTGTCTCTGTCTCTGTCTCTGTCTGTGTATCTGCCTGTGTCTCTGTCTGTGTCTCTGTTTGTGTCTCTGCCTGTGTCTCTGCCTGTGTCTCTGTCTGTGTCTCTGCATGTGTCTCTGCCTGTGTCTCTGCCTGTGTCTCTGCCTGTGTCTCTGCCTGTGTCTCTGCCTGTGTCTCTGTATGTGTCTCTGCCTGTGTCTCTGTATGTGTCTCTGCCTGTGTCTCTGCATGTGTCTCTGCCTGTGTCTGTCTATGTCTCTGCCTGTATCTCTGCCTGTGTCTCTGTCTGTGTCTCTGTCTGTGTCTCTGTATGTGTCTCTGCATGTGTCTCTGCATGTGTCTCTCTCTGTGTCTCTGCCTGTATCTCTGCCTGTGTCTCTGTCTGTGTCTCTGCCTGTGTCTCTGTATGTGTCTCTGCCTGTGTCTCTGCATGTGTCTCTGCCTGTGTCTGTGTATGTCTCTGCCTGTATCTCTGCCTGTGCCTCTGTCTGTGTCTCTGTCTGTGTCTCTGCATGTGTCTCTGCCTGTGTCTCTGTCTGTGTCTCTGCCCGTGTCTCTGCCTGTGTCTCTGCCTGTATCTGTGTCTGTCTCTGCATGGCGAGCGGAAGTAGGATGGGGCGTTCTCACAGCCCTATATCCTTCACTAGAAGTCGGGGGTTTTGAATGCTATTTGTACATCTGTTGCGGTTCAGGTGTTTTTGTGTGTGTTTTTTATTTTTTTAGTTTGTTTGTTTTCTCTCTCGCCTCATATCACCCATCTCATCTTCCATAAAATTCACAAATCACTTAATTTGATATGTAAATAGTTCTAAGCACCATCTGGGCTGGATTGTAGGGCATCACGACTCAGGTTGCATAAGTGACCTTGATGCTCTACAATTCCATGTATTAGCTTTCTTTTGCCCTCAATAAACAAATTTTTTTTTAAAGTTGCAATATCTGATGAGAGTGTTAATTCCTGTACTTTGAACCTGGTTAATCTGATGAGAGTGTAGCGAGGTGCACTGATCTCCTCAGGTGAAATACCACATACAAAGGGAGCCGTGGGTAGGATGTTCTTGTCAGATGGCATTTTACGTCCCGCCAACATCTAAGGTATTATCAGGACGAGTACCGACTTGTGACAGTGCGCACTCACGGCGACGTTATAGTGCTGCCTCACTGGGGGACCAGACAACCAGCAGAATGACCAGATATCCCACTCAGACACATTAATTATCCTGACACTGAGCTAACCAGTCATTGTCCTATCCTATTAATGTTGAGTGCCAGGCTAGGTAGTGACAAGTCTCAATTAAATAAATCATTGGTTTGACTCCACCAAGAATCGAACTCCCGATCTTCCGCATGGGAGGCCTGCGCTCTGCCGAATCGGTCACCACGTCCGGTCCCGTGGGTAAGAGTGACTCTCTGATTACGTTATTCACAGAATTGCAGAAGCGTGGGTTCGAGTCCCACTCTAAGCAGCAAAATATTTCCCTTCGTATGCACACACCCCATCTCCTCACAAATAAAGGTATCTAATTTGCAGAAGCCAATCACTTAGATAATTCTGTTCTTGAAATGTACATGAAAATCCGAAATGGTTCGGTCCATGTCAAATGATTTGAAAAAACATCCCTGATGCAATGTTGAAGTGGTTAAGGGGCTGTCACATTAGGGTTTTTTGCGGGAGCGTGCGGCGGCGTAGGCGCGTTACGTCATATACGTTGGCATACGCCACCATACGCCACCATACGCTATGCATATGCTACGTGTACGCTACGCATATGCTATGCATAGGCCGTCATGTGCCGGCCTATGCCGGCTTATGCCGTTGTACGCCGCCATATGCTTTCTCCCGTCTGTCTGTCAAAATTTTGTTGTGCATGCAAAATAAATCTCGACCTATGGGAGCGTATGGTTCATACGCTACTCATACGCTTCTCATATGCCAGCACACGCTCCTCGTACGCTAGGGGTACGCCAGCATATGCTAGGGGTACGCCGGCATATGCTACTCGTACACTCAACTTGCATCACGGGCGTATCTCTGGCGTATGAAGCGTACACAGAACCTACGAGTTGCGTATGGGAGTGTATTCATAGCGTATGCAAAGCGTATGAGTAGCATATGGCGGCGTATGCCCGACCTATGGTTTCGGTATATAAAGGCGACGCACTATATACCCAGGAGCCTACACTCCTCATACGCTCCTCATACGCTCCTCATACGCTCCACATGCCACTCAAAACCATAAAGAAATTTCACAGTATGCTCTCATACGCTCCTCATATGCTCCTCATAGGTTACGCATACGCTAAAAAAAAAACGAGAGGTCACCAAAGGTCATGATACGTCGTCCCGCACAGTTTTTCCCCATTTTCGACGTAGGTTTTCAATATGGTCCAGCCATACTCCGTAATGTGACATGGCCTTTAGATTTGGGTCAACTTACATCGAAATCTAACTCACAAAACATAGCCAAAATTACAGTAGTTGATATAGCTTAACTGTTTTTATGAACTCCACCATGTGTCTGTGGTTTACATTGTAAAGAGGTTTTGCATGTTATTTAGTTCAGTATGAGAGAGTACCAGATATGTGATAGTCGGGGATGTGAGTTGTTTGTTGGGGTTTACATCCTGGCAACATCTAGGGTAATATCAGGATGGGTACCGACTTTTTGACAGTGTACACTCATAGCAACTTCATAGTACTGCCTCACCATGAGCCAGTAACCCATTCAATCACATTCTCCTGATACTGAGCTAACCAGTCCCTGCTCTATCATATGATAGTGATGCCAAGTGCCAGGCTAAGTAGCGACAAGTATCAATTTGGTAAAGGCCCTGTCACATTACGGCGTATGGCAGGAGCATATTGAAAACCTACTTAAGTCCTGCAGGTGCCGGCCTATCATGACCTTTGGTGACCTATCGGGTGTTTTTGAGCATATGCGTAACCTATGAGGAGCGTACGAGGAGCGTACGAGGAGCATATGAGAGCGTAATGTGGCATTTTTTGACGGTTTTGATTGGCATATGGAACCTATGCGTAGCGTATGCGTAGCATATGCATAGCATATGCATAGCGTATGAGCGTATGAGTAGCGTATGAGTCAAGATCGATGCCGAGACCTATAGCATATGCTTGGAATACGCTGTGCATACGCTGTGCATATGCTGTGCATATGCTAGGAGTACGCTCCCATACGTAACTCGTAGGTTATGCGTACGCTACATACGCTAGAGATACGCCGGTGACATAAGTTGACCGTATGCGTAACCTATGCCGGCGCACCCCTAGCATATGAGGAGTGTACACTGGCGTACAAGGAGCGTACGCTGGCATATGAGTAGCGTATGAACCATACGCTCCCATAGGTCGAGATTTTTTTAGCATGCACAAAATAATTTGGACGGACGGAGGGGAGAAAGCGTATGGCAGCGTACAACGGCATATGCCGGCATAGGCCGGCACATGATGGCCTATGCATAGTGTATGCATAGGGTATGTGTAGCATATGGCGGCGTATGCCGACGTATATGACGTAATGCACCTACGCCGCCGTATGCTCCCGCAAAAAAAACCTAATGTGACAGCCCCTTTAGTCATTGGTTTGACTCGGCTGAGATTCAAATACCTGACCTTCTACATGGGAAGCCTGCCTGTGTTCTTACCGATTTGGCCACCATGTCCAGTGTGTATCTGGTAGTAGTAGTATTGCCACATGTATTCAACACACCTTAGAGTACACACAGTTATTGTCTCACTTAAATGGATGGTGTGAATATTTCAGACGCAGGCACTTAACAATATTGGCGTTAAGTCCTAACCACTTGTGGAGAGGCATACTCAGCATAATTTACATACGGGAACAAACTGGAGACAAGACAGAGATGGAGATAACAAAATTTTACTGGAGAACATAACCTGCAGGCAGGTCGGTCTTGGCTGGAGAACATATCGGTATTGTGTATCGTGTCATGCGTTAATTGACAATGATGTTATTGAGGTATCGTATAGAGTACCAGCAAGGTAAGATGCTGTCATGATAAGTGTCAAGCATATCGAACAAGTGAATAGTGATTAGAGATGAGACTAGTTAAATGTTGTTATGTTTAGGAAATGGAAAGGTCAGGAAAGAGATGAGAGAGAAGAACTAGCATGGAACCAGCAGCCCTCAACCCCTACCCCTTACCTCCTTCATCATCGGGTGGGTGGGTGGGTGAAGCGACTTGCAAGGAGAAAGACCGGCGTGAAAGTGAAGTGCGAGTCAGCAGTCAGTGACGAGGAAATAGGGCAAGAAAGTAGTGCTGAGAGAAAGTAGTGCATGTGTTCCCGCCAGTAAATTATCCATGTTGACAGTGCCAACATGCGTGATGGCTTCCTATAAAATTGTGTTTCAATGAGACTCATCAGGCTCAGGGCATTAAAGCTGCATACTCCGATAGTTTTAGAGTTTCAGCTTGTATTTCCTTAGATAACTATATTACCATGATCGCCATAATCTACCTGATTTTAGTTTGAAGTAACATTTTATTTTTAAGTTAATGGCTAACTTTGCAGTGAAAACATGCCAAATTAATATTGGCATGCATGTCGAAATGCGGAGCACCCACCATAAGATTCAGCAGTAAGAAGTGTTGCTGAAATGACTCAGTATTCCACTCAGTGCAACAAGACCTGCTTAAAGTTGCATAGTCCGATGGTTTTGAGTTTCTGTCATTTTCTGAGATAACTATGCTAGGATGGTCGTTATAATCAGCCTTACTTTAGTTTGAAGTAACTTTTATATTAAATGGCTACCATTTATTTTGAGATATTTGAAGTGCAACCATGCAAAATTAATGTTGGCAAGCACACCAAAACTCTGACACTATAGGCTTCTGCAGTAACATGTTCTATTAAATTAGCTCAGTATTCCCTTCTATGTGGTGATAAATATCTAATAAGTGCATCAGAATCTAAGTTAGATACGTAGAAACAAATATACATAATTGATTTGCTTTTGAAAATTTGATGTTTTCAACGGACTATGCAACTTTAATTTTAGCATGCATGTCGAAATGCGGGGCACCATAAGCTTCAGCAATAAGAGGTGTCGTTGAATTAACTCAGTATTCCACTATGTGCCACCAGAGATGCTCAAGAAGTGCGCTAGTATCTAGGCTGGATACTTTTATGTAGGATCAAATTGTTTTTGTTTTAAAAATGCGGTGCTTTCATCGGATTATGCAGTGCTTAAAGCGCCTGTCACACCTTACCGGACTGAGTACCGGACAGCACCGGACAAAGAATTTTCTAGTCCGGTGCTGTCTGGTGACAAAATGTATCGAAATGTACCAAAATGGAGCGTAATTGGGTCAATTGCCACCGGGCGACCGGACAAGTACCGTACATGTACCAGACGAGAACCGGACGAGAACCGGACACGTAATTGATGGCTACCGGACATGTACCGGACAAACCGAACACCAAGCAGACACCAACGGATGAGTACCAGACATGTACGGATGGGTACCGAACATGAACCAGACAGACCGTACACCAACCAGACACGTCAGTGCAGTGGTGTCTGGTAGAAGGTTTGTGCATGTCCAAAACTTGTACCGGACACCACCGGACACCACCGGACACCGCTGGATGGGTACCAGACATGTACCGGACATGGACCAGACATTGCCGTATTTCACCGGACAGTGTCCGGTTCCCCAGTCTGGTAAGGTGTGACTGGGCCTTAAGACGGAGTAGCAGGTCTTAATCATTAGACCTATTATTATGCATGATATTTAATGCATGAGGACTAATCCATGTGCGGCCCCCCACCTATGACATCAGTGACCTGGTTTCGTAAAGGCTTAAGGGCGCATTCCTTACACGCGGTATGCGGTATGCGAATGCGAGTGCAACAAAATATCGAAACGCCTTGAAGCCTATGGGCTACATTCCTTACATGTGGTATGCGGCATGCGGCATGCGGCATGCGGCATGTGTCAACTCGATCGGTCCCTGTAGTGATCGGTGCGGCATGTGGTATGCGGCATGCGGTGTGTGAATAGAAACATCAGTCGCACTTGTCCATTAGTTTTAGACGAGGAGAGGTGACTGAGCATTACGGAACGGTCACACACAAGGGTGCTGAGGGGAAACATATGGTAGTGGTGGTGGTTCGGGTTGGTAAAAATGCTACCAGAGCCACACAAATATGAATACTTATCTATAATTTGGTAATTATAAAGGTAGGAACCCCCATGTGACGTACTAAGAGGTACATAGATATAAATGTAATATTAGGTCATATACAGTGCAGTGTTGAGTATACTTGTTTATTTATATTTTTTAAATATAGCCAGTCGTGTGCCAGATGCCACATGCCGCATGCCATGTGTAAGAAATCATGCCATTCACATACCGCATACCGCGTGTAAGGAATCCGCCCTTTCGTGAGTGGTGCCCTTAATGGTCCTTTCACATGAGCGATCGAAAACGAGGCTCGCGCATGCGCCGTTCTGGTGGTCTACAGCACAGTGGCACTGTGGTTGGCTGCTGGAATTTTACATCCTGGCAACATCTCAGGTCATAAGAGGACAGGTACCGACATGTGACAGTGCACACTCATGGCGACTGTATAGTGCTGTCCCATTGGGAAATCAGGCTGCTAGCACCATGACCTAATATCCCACTCAGTCACATTATCCTGACACTGAGTTAACCATTCCTTGCCCTATCCTAATAAGGCTGAGCACCTGACTAGGAAGCCACAAGCATCAATTTTGTAAGTCATTGGTTTGACTCGACCGCGAATCAAACTCCCGATTTCTCACACGGGAGGGCTGCGCTCTACCGATTCGGCCACTGCATCCAGTGAGTGGCACTGTGTGATATAGATGGATGACTTCTGGCTAAATAACTACAGGGTGAGATAGGAGAATTGATCACTGAACCACCTATAGCCATAGGCAGTGGCTAGCAAGATAATAGCATGGTGTTTATTGCGTTTTCAGTCTGTTCAAAGCAGTCTTTGGTGGTTGTTTTTGTTGTAAATATGCATATTCTGATCAATACAATCTTTTATCAGCACTGAAGCGCTGGTCTTCCAGCAATTTATCAAATCGGGAGTATTTACCCAAAAAAATGATATAATAGAGTATGTTATGCAATAACTGTTGAATAAACAATGTGTAGTATATAACAACAAATATGACAAATAGTTTGCGCCTGTCTTGACGTGTTCTTGCCGGTGTGAAACCTCTATTTGCTAACCTAGAGAGTGCTGCTAGTAACTTGCAAAAGCCAGCAGCACTTCAACACTTTGCAAGCAGCTTTTATGAAATGCACAACCGCACGAAATAGCGGCGGTTAAGAAATAAAAGCAGTCTTTGTCACATTGCGACTGACAGCATCATGATGAGTATATAACACCATGGAATTCTGATAGCTACCCACAAGTTCGACAGCAATATGGTAACAGTAGTGTCATATGACTACATCAATATTAGTCTGATCGATGTGAGTATTTCAGGGTATTTAGAATGTAATCAGAAGTTATCTTCTGTATTCATTTGGTAAAGTTTTAGTACGTTTTAATTTACGATCCGTATCTTCGCCACGCAGCATCGCTCAATTCTGAGCACACTTTCTCGCGTTGCTAGGACGTAAAACCCCAATCTCTCACTTACTCAGTTCTTCTCAGTGCTGCGCAGTTTGATTCAGCTCCGTGCTGCGTTGGTGCTCAGTGGTTAGTACTCCCCCCCCGCACCCACACCCCACACACAATCACCCCCACCCCCACCCCACCACCAGGTACTGCGTGCTGTCAGTGCAGTGTTGATAACATCCACTCCCTGCACTGGTGAGTGGGACGACCCCTCTGGTGGTGTGACTAGACACCTTCCCAACTCCCTGCTGAATCTGTGAACGCGTTCATTGGGGGCATTGCACTCCAATCGGTGCCCTAGCAATGTAGCAGTGTAGTAGTGTAAGTCCCACGCAACGCTTGGCAAGATTTACCGAAGCGCTAACAACTCAGTTAATTCAATACATCAATTCCGAAATACCAAAGTGTCTTCTTGTCCGCCCAGCCACTAATCAGGTAACTGGGCGAGGTGGCCGAATCGATAGAGCGCGGGCCTCGCATGCAGGAAATCGGGAGTTTGAATCCCGGTTGAGTCAAACCAATGAAATTGATACTTGTTGCTTCCTAGCCAGGTACTCAGCATTATTATGATAGGGCAAGGACTGGTTAGCTCAGTGTCAGGATAATGTGACTGAGTGGGATATCAGGTCATGGTGCTGGTGGTTTGGTCTCCCAGTGGGGCAGTACTATCAAAGTCACCATGAGTGTGCACTGTCACAAGTCGGTACCCATCCTGATATGATGGTAGATGTTGCTAGGACGTAAAACAACACACACACCTTATACCTAACGTGGTGTCTTGCCTTTCTGGAGCCGACACACTGTGGCAGGCTACAGTGTCCTCAGTATCTGTGATAGCGGACCACATGGCCATGTTCACCGCATCCCCCCAGATAGTGCCCCGGGCAAATAACGGGGCTCATTTCTCACGCCTTAGCACGAAGCCCTAGCGGCACTGAGCCTCATTAAACAGGGCTTCCTCCTGCCGCGCCACCTAGCGGACTGATCCGCAAGGATAGTGGAGGTGGGACTGAAGGGGAGAAGGGGGGAAGGAGAGAACTTAGAAAGGAAGAAGGGAGGTTGGGAAGGGGGAGTAAGATTTGGGAGAGAGGAAGGGAAGGTAGGGGGAAGGAGGGGAGTGGAAACGGGGAAAGAAAAGGATAGAGGAGAGAGGGAGGAGGGGTAGGAGGGAGGAGGGGGAGGATGGGAAGGGGGGGGGGGAGACTGATGGGGTGTAATGAGGAAAAATAAAATATAATGATAGGGAGGGAGGAAGGACGAGAGAGAGAGAGGAATACGGGAGAGAGGAGGGCGGAGGGTGAAGGGGGAATGGGAAGGGGGAGGGAGGATCGGGAGACGAGGGAGGAGGTGAAGAATGGCATAACGATGAGAAGGGTTAGGGAGGGCGGAATGGGAGGGGAGGAGAGATATAATGGATAGAAGAGGAGGGAGGGGAAGGAGGAGGGGGGGAGAGAGGAATGGGATGGAAGAGAGGAGGGCGGAGGTGAGGGGGGATGGGGAGGGGGAGGGAGGATGGGGGAACGAAGGGGGGAGGTGAAGAAAGGCATAATGAAGAAGTGGTTAGGGGAGGGAGGAAGGGGAGGGGGGAGAGAGGAATAATGGATAGGGGAGGGAGGGGAAGGAGGGAGGGAGAGAGGAATGGGAGGGGAGAGAGGAGGGCGGAGGTGAGGGGGATGGGGAGGGCGAGGGAGGATGGGGAGACGAGGAGGAGGTGAAGAAGGGCATAAGGATGAGAAGGGTTAGGGGAGTGCGGAAGGGGAGTGGGAGGAGAGGTATAATGGTGGAGGTGAAGGAGGAGTTGAAGGAGGAGGGGAAGAAGGGGGAAATGATGGGAAGGTGGAATAGGGGGACGGGAGGAAGGGGAGGGGTGGGAATCGCAGAAGGAGCGGTGAAGGAGGGAAGGGAGGGACAGAAGGGGGAGGAGGGGAGAAGGAGAATGGTAACATATAGAGGTAATAGCACAGTCAGTTATTGGATCGCTAACACCACTTGGAGTGACACCCGCAGCTGGTGCCGTCACCAGGATTACCTTCACTAACCCAACTAACATGCGGTTCACTAACACAGTAACGGACCACCGATCCCAGATCATCAGGTGCAACTAAATATAAGTCGTGGCTCTGCATAGCGAAGCGATCAGGAAATTCCAAAGCAAAGTTCAAAGAGCGATTAATTCAAAGCACCCACGGTGCAATGCCACAAACAAAGTTAGGTCCGGGTAGGTTGATTGCATCGGGGAGCCTAGATAAGGTTAGTGGTTAGGACGTTCGCTCCGGAATGGCAGGTATTTGGGTTCGAATCCCACTCTAGGCATTATGTTTCCCTTTGTTTGCAGCACCCTCGAGGTCACATTGGTAATGATGAATGTCGGGCAAGGCAAGTGGCAAGCATCGAGTATGTATTTCCTTTGTTTGACTCGGCTGTTCGAGAAGGGTGTGTGTGTAGGGGAGGGTGGGTGGGGGGGGGGGCTGGATGCTTCTATCTGGTGTATTCTTTCCCAAGGTTCTGGCTGTCACTTAACCCTCCCTGTGAGTGTCATCCGAGGGGAGGGTTAAATGGTCACCAACACCTCGCGGATAGGATTGGTTCGTTCGTTGTTGGAGTTTTACCGGCTTGTGACAGTGCGCACTCATGGCAACTTTATAGTGCAGCCCCACTGGAAAATCAAGCCGACAGCACCATGACCCGAATCCCACACAGTCACATTATCCTGACACTGAGCCAACCAGTCCTTGCCCTATCTTAATAATGCTGAGCACCAGGCTAGGAAGCGACAAGTATTATTTTTTACGTCATTGGTTTGACTCAACCAGGGTTCCTCACAGATACAAAGGAACACATGAGATAGGAATCATTGCATGATAAAATTGCTTGATTCGACAAAGGAACGACACAGACAAAGCTCGTGCAGGTAAAAAGAGCTTACTGCATCATCACAGTAGCCCCAGGGTCCGGCCCTATGAAAGACACAAAAAGAAAATTACAGTAGTAGGGTTAGTGGGTGGAAAGGTTTGCATGTCACCAGCTTGGCGTGAAGTGAAGAGAGAGTGGCAAACTGTGGCCAATGGCAGAAAAGGTGTGAAACCCCACTGGCCAATCGGATGGATGGAGAAATAAACTCATCCATCGCTCATGGTGATTTTATAGTGCTGCCCCACTGGGAGACCAAGCCACCAGCACCATGACCTGATATCACGGCACCATGACCCGATATCCCACTCAGTCACATTATCCTGACACCGAGCAAACCAGTCCTTGCCCTATCCTAATAATGCCGAGCACCAGGCTAGGAAGCGACAAGTATAAATTTTTAAGTCATTGGTTTGACTCAACCCAGAACCGAACTCGTGAACTCCCGATCTTCCGCATGCGAGGCCCGTATTATACCGATTCGGGCACCGCTCCTGGTTTATCTGCAAGAAAATACCTTTGATAACATTTACTAAATGCATATGACTTTAAATGTTCATAACTTGTACTTGTAGCTTACCTGGCCGTATACTTGCCATTGCTAGTGCAGTGAGCTGTACTCACCTTCCACGGTGGTTGATTGCATCAGGGGGCCTAGATATTCTGGTGGTTATGACGCTCTCAAGAATGGCAGCAATATGAGTTCGCATCCGCTTTGAACATTTTTGCTTTACTAAATATATTTTATTCAGCAAATAATGCCTTTTGTCAGCGCCAGAGCACTGGTCTTCCGGCATAATGTTCCCATTCCTTGCAACACTGGCGGGCCATGACACTAGGACAGGAAAATGGAGCAGTGGAATGAGGTAGACCAATTATCCACACTTGGCAATTAATTGCATTGTTTACAGTACTCCATATACCTTTTTTTGTGTAAATAATCCTGAATTGAAGGATGGCTGGAAGACCAGCGCTTCGGCACTGACGAAAGACTCATCCAGCAGAATAAACTTATTTACCACCCAAAAAATAGAGTTGATAAAAGGACACCCTCTCATTCAGCTTCTCCATCTTAGCCCATCTTACCCACAATGCATTGCATGCTATTTATAAGGAATACCCACAGCATCAGATCGATCATGCTCAATGTACTCAGGGGAACCCTGACCTAGATTCCCGGTCCCGGTACTGAGCAGCTTCCTAGCCGCAGGCAGGGGTAATAAATAGCACACACCATATACACTACCACCGGGCAGGGTGGCCGAATCGGTAGAGCGCAGCCCTCCCGTGCAGGAGATCGGGAGTTCGATTCCCAGTCAAGTCAAAGCAATGACTTACAAAATTGATACTTGTCGCTTCCTAGCATGACGCTCAGCATTCATAGGATAGGGCAAGGACTGGTTAGCTCAGTGTCAGGATAATTTAATTGAGTGGGATTTTGGGTCATGGTGCTGACGGCCTGATTTCCCAGTGGGACAGTACTATAACGTTGCCATGAGTGTGCACTGTCACAAGTCAGTACCCGTCCTGATATGACCTTTGATGTTGCCATGACGTAAAATTCCAACAACCAACCAACCATATACTACTATGGCTATATTTTAAACATCTGCACTACAATCTACCTTAGATTACATTGAAGTGGTTTTTATTTAAGTGGCTAACTTTGAAGATATCTGAATACAAACATGTAAAATTAATGCTGCCATGCATCTCAAAACATTGACACCATAAGCTTAAGCAGTAACAGATCCTAATAAATTAACCCAATATTATTCTCTTCTGTGCATGAAAAGCCCTTAATAAGTGCACCAATATTTAAGTTTAGGTATGATACATACAGGAGGTAAACATTAAACTTAAAATCAAAAACTAATGACCACTAACACAGCAAGGTGAAGACAGTCATAGAAAGTAACTATTGGTAACCAAACAACTATCCGATTGCAGAATGAACAAACTCACAGAGGTTTGGGGGATGTGGGACGATGCTTATAAATAGAGAAAGAATACATGAAGTAGTTAGCTACACAACAACTGAAAGTGATAAAAAGAAGGGGAGTCACAAGATTATTACTATCTAGTGGTGAAAACAAGTCATTAGACCTAACCATTATGGGCAGCATAAGTACACCCATCACACACACAAAAAAAGAAGTTAGATATGCATAATTAAAGGTAGATAAGTGTTTTGGTTTTCCAAATGTGATGCTTTCATCAGAATATACAGCTTTAATCATCTATTCAATTATTGATTGGAATTAAAGATGTTCTCACAGGGAAATCATGGCAAGTTGCTTCAAGTTTGCTTTAGTTAGTTTAATGTTTGAGATGTCTGTGGGTCGGTCCACTCCTGCTGTAAGGGGTGTGAAAGTAGTACGGGCGCATACACTTGTAAAATATTCTGATTTAATGCATTGGTGGGGGAATGCAAATGTTCTATTACTGATCGGGTATACATGACCAGGTGCATGTATGTGTATATCTAGGTGCTGGTGGTGCCTGAGTGAGATGTAAATAGGCATAGTGGTGCTGGCAGGACTGTGTCTAAGGGGCACCCAGAGCCTACCCCCTCCCACCTCTGCTAGTCAGGATCACCACACTAAGGCTCAAGGCAGGTGGTGGCCAGGGGAGGCACACAGCTTGGTGGTGGTGGGCAGATCACTGGTAACCATGGGGAGCAGGAATGCTGGATCCATATTGGTAGAGCTAAGAATGCTTGTTTCCCATTGGGGGAATAGGGTGGGGTGATACTCTACACTGAATCCATGTACCATATAAATAATAAACCAGAGGGCTTGACTCTCTCTCTTCTTTCACACATTACACTCTTCCTTTCTCTTTGTCTGTATTGATTTCACTATAGCCTGCCTACACAACCACAGATTCGAGCCATAGACTGTACATACTGGTGACCACAACAGGTGGTAAATCTATTAGTTGGAGGAGGGATTCAACTTTACTTTATGGAGACCTAATCTTTACACACTGTTAGCAAGAGGTGTGCAAGGTCAGTGATAGGTGTGCACTGATTGTGGCAGGTGTAGATATTGTTGGTGTGATTTCCCCCCTGAATACTGCTTACTTGAGCTGAGCCTGTAGTGCTTTGTAAATAAACTATACAATATCTTCAATTTTAATTTTGGCGACTTGTTTTTTTTTTCTGGTTTAAATAAATGAAAGTTCTGTGTTCCTCAAATTTTTTTTAACCACGTTATAAATACATGTATATCATACTGTAGATTTATTGGACAGTGCATTAAAATGACTCCTACTCATAAAGGTGCTCTATTAAACGTACACTATTATTAATAGACAAGATGCCGAGGAGCATATGACCTAAATAAGTCAAGACCTGTTTAATTTCTTCTCATATTAGTAACCCATTTTGTCCTTGTGGGTCTTGGTTTTTGTGTCTACTATACGATTATCCTTTGCACCATGAATTATCATCACATTCTAAACAGTTCTAGATTTGGAAAGTGACTCTGACCCAACTCCAGCACCCAACTACCAACAACTACACAATAAGGGTACAGGAGGTTGGAGGTGACATTAGCAATAACAGGATAATTACATTTCAACATAATACACACATAAGTACTTCATACATAACATAAAGAAATGTTCGCAAATGACCAGCTTTGAAGGTCTTTTTCCAGAATGTACCCGTGGCCAATATCGTGTTGAAAACAACAGCTCTGATCTAATCACCGAAGTTAAGCTGCAATGAGCCTCATTAGTACTCGTATGGCTTCCCACTTGGGAATGCAAAGTGCCACTGAGCATCCTAATAGAGGCCTATACATCGCCCAATCAGCAGTGGATAAGAAATTGTTTTCTTATGAGACACCTCCATCCCTTCAGCTACTGGAATTCTCCTCTTTGGATGTCTCCCTTTCCAATTACTAAAGTAGATCAACTCTCCACTTTGAGAGTCTCCCTTTCCAATTACTAAAGTAGGGCAACCCTCCCGTTTAAGAGGGTCCAGTTTCCAATTACTAAAGTAGGTCAACTCTCCAATTTGAGAGTCTCCGTTTCCAATTATGAAAGTAGGTCAACCCTCCTCTTTGAGAGTGTCCCTTTCCAACTACTAAAATAGGTCAGTTCTCCTCTTTATGAGTCTCCTTTCTAACTATTAGACTCTGCTTTTAAAAGTCCCCCTTTCCAATTATTAAAGTTGGTCAACTATCATCTTTGAAAGAATTCAACTACTAAAGAAGGTAAACTATTAAAGTATATCAACTTTCCTTTCTGAGAGTTTCCCTTATCAACTATTAAACTAGGTCAGCTTTCCACATTGAAAGTCTCCATTTCCAATTAGTAAAGTAGGTCAACTCTCCTCTCTGAGAGTCTCCCTTCCCAACCCCTGAACTAGGTCATTGAGTCTCCCTCTCCAATTACTAAATTAGGCGCACTGCTCGGGTGGAGAGTCCAGCACTCTCCTCTTTGAGAGTCTCCTTTTCCAACTACTGAACTACGTCAGTCTTTGAGAGTTCCCCGTCTCCAATTACTCGATTAGGCGCACTGCTCGGTTGGAGAGTCATCCCACCCCCACCCCCACCCACACCCACACCCAGATCCTGTTCAGCTGCCATGCATCCTAGGCTTTCCCCTGGTGGCAGGTCGACAGTGGATAAGGGGCAGACGACATTTGCAGTTGGCAGACGCTGTGACACCTCATTGCTCAGACCTCCCCTGTGGGTTACTTAGCGTAGTTTTCCAGGGCGAGGACTTAGCTTTATTGGTCGCAGTGTTGACACCGCTCCAAGGTGCTTTAGCTACTTTGAGGTCATTAACAATTTCCTCTGAAATCACTCGGGGAGTGTTGCTTTGATGCTGATAGTTAACACTGCATAATCCGATGACATCTTTTAAAACCAAAACACTTATCTGGATTTGATCCAATATTTATACTGATGTACTTTTAAAGCATATCTTTGTAATGTGGTGCTCCTGTTCTATATTATACTCAAAAATGACTTAAATTTTTAGACTTGTTTCTACCTAGCCTGATGCTTGGCAGTACTAGGATATGACAAGGAGCAGTGGAATGAGGAAGACCAATTGGACGCGATTGAATTTCCATGCTTAATCAACAAACGTACAAAGAAAATGGGTAATACCCCTGTCACACTACGACATAACGAGCAAACGTAAGCCTGACGTGATCACGTTTCGTCATTACGTTGACCTATGTTGGATTACGTTATGATGACGTCAGGATGACGTCAGAATGACGTCGAGCTACGTCACGTTACGTCGTGTTACGTTGGCACGCGTCAAGGTTTTGAACCTGTTCAAAATTTTCGACGTGATGCGAACGTAAGGGTTTACGTTCGCCATACGTTCTGTACACATTTGGTGAACGTCAATGACGTTAAACGGACGTTAGTCAAACGTTCCTGACTACGTTCCACTACGTTCCACTCGTTGACCCACATTAAAGCCGGTGGAAACGTCCATGCGGCGTAATGGGAACATCAGGAGAACGTCAGAACGTCAGGAGAATGTCAGGAGAATGTCAGGAGAATGTGCATTCAACGTACGTTCAGCGTCTCATGATGTATATAATGTCACATAACGTTCTTCTGGTGAGGGAATAACGTTCATAACGTTCCGTGAGCGTCATTACGTTGTCCTCTCTCGTTGAATGATGCTATCACTACGCTTTACCGCCGTTTCTCTCTCGTCCACTACGCTGCATCCACGTTCAACTTGTGCCCAAATGTGCATACCACGCCGAGAAGTTCAACGTTCTTCATATTCTCCCTACGCCGACGTCGTTATGTCGTAGTGTGACAGCCCCATAAACAAAACCTATGTCTAGCATTTTTGTATGCGCATGAAGATTAATTTTGCACGTTTTCTTTTCACATATCTCTAAGGTTAAAAACCCTTCAAAAATAAAAGTTACACAAAACTAAAGCAAAGTAAATTATAACTAATAAACCTAATATATATTTTTTAAATATCAGAACCTCAAAACTAATTATTGTCAATTATGTACAATTGAATCCTTGTCTAATTCACAACGTTGTGGTGGCGTAGCATATTTTGTTCCTCAGAACAATTTTCTTTCCATCAGCAACGCTGCATAGGCTTATTAAATCACAATGTATTGATTATTATTCAAATAAAGCACTCATACTATCCAACCGGAAATGCAGGCGTCTGCTGAGACCATATTTGGAATGGCCAAAAACAAACCGGAAGTCACGTGATCACTGGGAGAGTGAGGGAGGCGTTCAGCATGCAGGGGATTAAATGCATCAGACAGTACTAACACTGACGGTGATGACGTCATTAAAGAAGCATTAACACGGTGGATCTGGTGTTTGTTGGTTGGTTGGGGTTGTTGGAGTTTTACGTCTTGGCAACATCTAAGGTCATATCAGGACGGGTACCGACTTTTGACAGTGCACTCATGGAGACTTTGCTAGACATAGGCTTTGTTTACCCATTTTCGAGTATATTATAGAAAAGGAGCACCAAATTGCAAAGAAATGATTAAATGAAATACCTGGTGCCAGCCAGTCGACACCATAATCTGATATCACACTCAGTGACATTATTATAGAAAGAGGCAGAGGGAAGGAGTGTATGAGCGTAAAATGACAAAATTATATTTATGTTGAAGGAGAAAAAGAGCTGCAGTAGGAAATCTGATTACTGACGAGGACCCGGTGATGTAATTAATTTTGTCATCAGGTGCAAACCAGGACGAGCCATGGTAAGGTGGCCCTGCATCTGGTACGCGGTGTGAGATAGTATTCTGACTCCCATAATAAAGGGACTCCCAAGTCACTTTATTATGCATTATAAAGCAATGCCCCCTTTTAATGTTGTGACTGTAGTTCAATAGATCTTTGCGATGGGCTAGGGGATATGAAGAATTGTCAACTTTTGTTTGTTACGTTACAGACATGATATGTTTAGCTACTCATTTTCATGTCCGTTGATGTTAATGGGTGTATGTATATTACAGAAGATGGTTTGTTTTAAATAAAAATGTTGTGTTTATATGAAGAGTTCATGCACAAAACCACGTAAACGCCAATCCAAAAATTGACATAAACATTGGAATAAAACCTACACAAAGTTGTTTTTTTTTACATCCCTACTTTTTGTTCATTGCTTCATAATCAGGTCATACCAAGAAAAGTGGAATTAGTGAGAATTAAAATTATTTTTAGTAAGAAATCCTGTTATTTAAAACACATTTTTGTATGGCGTTTACGTGGTTTTGCGACTGAACTCTTCATATGTATGTACGATTCATTTAAGTAAATGTATCGATCAATTCATATCAGAAAATAATTAAACACATACAAAAACAAACTTGGTGGGGAGACACAATATGATATGGCGAGACTTTATTATGCATAATAAAGTGATTGCGGAATCAGAATACTATCTCACACCAGCATCAAAAGGAGGCTGTTTTGTTAGGTTAACGCAGACTTTGATGATTTGTTCCTGGAACATCCAATAATCCAATCCCACCCCTGTGCGCCCAATCCCTCCTCCCCCACACACACTTTAGGTAAAAATCTTAATATGAATAGTGGTCCATAACTCAATGAACATGGCTTGCAATTTTACATGTTTATTCAGCAATATTTTCTCTGTCAAACTAACAGTCATCTGGAAAGTGGTCATTTGTAGACGACTATAAATCTACTATATATTGAATAAGGTCTGCACTGCTCTTTATGTCTTCTCCCTTCTCTCTCTCTTCCTCTCTCTCTCACTTCGCTCTTCTTCACACTTCTCTCTATCTCAGTACCTCTCTATAAATCAATATAATGTTATTTTCTCTCGATTGCTCTCTTCTCTCTTTCTCTATATTCCCTTACTTGCCTCTCTTCTCTATTCTTTCTGCATCATTTTTTACGTTCCCTATCTCTTCTTTTATTCATTTCTATTTACTGTTCTTTTCTCTTTGGCTTACTTATTTCTCTCTCTACACCTCGCAGTTTTCGCCCTCAATTATGTCTGCCTCTTTGCATTATCGCTCTCTTCTCGCTCTCTTTTCACTCATATTGTTTAATTTTCTCACCGCCTTCTCTCTATATCGGTATTCCTCCCACATCCTTATTCTTTTCCCACTCTCCCCTTTTTCTCTCAATCTTTCTCTCGCTATTTCCTTCTCTCTTCCTTGCCTATAACCCCTCTTTCTTTCTTTCTTTCTTTCTTTCTTTCTTTCTTTCTTTCTGTGTCTCTCTCTTCTCACTCTGATTGTTATCCCTCTCTTCTTCTCTCACCCCTCTTGTTCTCTCCCCCTCTCTTCTTCTCTCTCCCCTCTTCTTCTCTACCCCCTCTCTTCTTCTCTCTCCCTCTCGTTTTCTCTCTCCCCTTTCTTGTTCTCTTTCCTCTCTCCTCTCTCTTGTTCTCTCTCCCCTCTCTTGTTCTCTCCCCCTCTCCTGTTCTCTCTCCGCTCTCTTGTTCTCTCTCCCCTCTCTTGTTCTCTCACCCCTCTCTTGTTCTCTCTCCCCTCTCTTCTTTTCTCTCCCTCTCTTGTTCTCTCTCCCCTCTTGTTCTATCTCCCCTCTCTTCTTCTCTTCTCTCTCCCTCTTGTTCTCTCTCCCCTCTCTCTTCTTCTCTCTCCCCTCTTCTTCTCTCCCCCCTCTCTTGTTCTCTCCACCTCTCTTTTTATCTCTCCCTTTCTTGTTCTCTCTCCTCTCTCTTGTTCTCTCTCCCCTCTCTTGTTCTCTCCCCTCTCCTGTTCTCCTCTCTCTCCCCCCTCTCTTGTTCTCTCTCCCCTCTCTTGTTCTCTCTCCCCCTCTTCTGTTCTCTCTCTCCCCCCTTCTTCTCTTTCCACTCTCTTCTTCTCTCTCCCCTATCGTCTTCTTCTCTCTCCCCTCTCTTGTTCTCTCCCCTCTCTATTCTTTCTCCTCTCCCCTCTCTCTTCTCTTCTCTCCCCCCTCTTCTTTCTCTCTCCCCCTCTTCTTCTCTCTCCCCTCTTCTTCTCTCTCCCCTCGCTTATCTCTCCCCTCTCTTCTTCTCTCCCTCTCTTCTTCTCTCCCCTCTCTTCTTCTCTCTCCCCTCTCTTGTTCTCTCCCCTATCTTTTTATATCTCCCTTTTCTCTGTAGAGCTCTCTATCTTTTCCGCTTCCTCAGACTCTATAACATCTACACATATTCGTTATTAGTGATTGCGACATTGAACTCATACGGGGAATCCCATCAACATAGCATCTAGAGCCCTGTTATGACCGTGTCACGACATATTGGCGGGTGTTATTTGGCCAGTGAAGTATTAGTTCTGTGAAGGTTATCCAGAGGTCACCCGGCTGCGACAGTGGCGCCACCAAAAAAGTGCTTCCGGTCACAGGAGTCACTTCCGCTTTGTCAATGCAATGTCTGTTATCAGTAAGAAAGACCTTGTATGCCATTTGGGAAGGGCAATTCAATATTATGGCAGGAAATTAAATAGCCTCAACCTTATACATGATGGGGGGGGCCTACTTATCCTCTCAGGGGAGTCGAGGAACAGAAATGGAATGTATATATGAGAGATTACAAAATACAGCAATAATCTGTTTTTCGGCCCAGTACAGTCCTAATTTTGAAGAGGATGTAAGGTTCTTACTAGAATTAGTTGGTAAAACTCAATGAGCAATAATTAATTGTCTATGTTATTCGTAACATGTATAAGGAAAGTTGCATAATCCGATGGCTTTGAGTTTTTGTCATTTTCTGAGATAACTATACTAGATTGATGGTTATAATCTACCTCACTTTAGTTTGAAGCAACTTTTATCTAAAATGGCTAACTTTGGAGATATTTGAAGTTGAAACATGCTAAAATAATGTTGGCAAGCACACCACAACTCTGACAACATTGTCTTCAACAGTAATGCGTTCTATTAAATTGACTTAGTATATCCTTCTATGTGGCAACACATGCTTAATAAGTGTGTCGGTATCTAAATTATTCTAAATTAGATATGTAGGATCAAAACTAGATAAGTATTTTGGTTTTGAAAATTCGATGTTTTTATCAGACTATGCAGTTTTAACTGCGTGTGACAGATTTAACCACATGGCAGACACAGACGCCATCTAGCAGTCATATCCTGATCCCTTTCGAATCCCGCTCTAGATGCAATATTTCCCAATTTTCTCCCCACCCCAAGAACAATTACATTACTGAGCTCTTTTTGTTAAAATATTCCTTCATTTGTCGTGGATTCGAACGCTGGTCAAGTCAAACCAATGACTTAAAAATTGATACTTGTCGCTTCCTAGCCAGGCACTCCGCATTAATAGGATAGGGCAGGGACTGGCTGGCTCAGTGTCAGGATAATATGACTGAGTGGGATATCGGGTCATGGTGCCGGTGGCCTGGTTTCCCAGTGGGGCAGCACTATAAAATCGCCATGAGTGCGCACTGTCACAAGTCGGTACCCATCCTGATATGACCTTAGATGTTGCCAGGATATAAAACAACAACAAACAAACAAAGCAAATTACCGTGTCATGTTACCTTAAATAGTTTAATCCCAGTAGCGGTGAACATTACAAGAGGAGACAGGAACAAAGACCTCAAGCCAATATTACGGGGATAAGACTGTTAAAAGAAAATGAGACAATGGGAAAGAAGATGACAGAAAATAAAGATGTTGAGAAAACAAATTGAGGGCAACATAAAAATGAAAATATTAAAACTATTAAAAATAGGAAACAAGAGGGGGGGAGAATGCGAAAGTAATAAATTGGGTAGAAAAAAATATAACTTAAAAAAAAAAATGGAAGCTTAATTGCAATTGACATGGAGGATATTGGATGAACTTGGACAGCGAAGTGCCACCTGGTGGAGAAACAAGTGACCTTTGGTCATCAGTCATGATCCCCCCCCTCCCCACCCAACCCTTTCTCCCCTCCTACCCAAGAGGTAAGGTGTTTTTTTTAATGGTAAAGACCAGACTGAATGGCCTAATTGTTGCAGCGTCCGTTTACCATGTGGCAAGACAGGGGCATGAATAAATTAGATAGTCTTTCTGGGTACGTTAAAAGAAACGTTGAATCGAACACAATGCGAACATTGCAACCAATGGCTTTGTGCGAGCGAATGAAATGAATTTTTAGATATTGAGCAAGGGTAGTTTTCATTTCTCTGTGTTTAAACTTTGAACTTTTCGAATACAGTCAACACGGTTAATATCATGTCGGAAGCACCATTCTTCATCTGATCACCGAAGTTAACAGAGAGAGAGCCTCCTCAGTACTTGCATGAGTGAGCACCTGGGGATGTGAGATGCCACATACATCCTGATACAAGCTTATATATATATTTATAACCCAGCAAATCAGTAGTGTGAAAGAATGGCAGATGGCTATTTAAAACAAACACCCCTAAGTAAGTGCTTAGCGTGCTTAGTTCTATACTTCAATACTTTAAACCGGATGCGATGGCCGAATGAGTTGAGCGTGCGTCTCCCTCCCTTTTTGGTGGATCGCGGGATTCAAACCCACAGGTTAGAACCCCGGTCGAGTCAAACCAATGACTTACAAATTTATACTTGTCGCTTTCTAGCCAGGCACTCGGCATTATTAGGATAAGGCAAGGATTGGTGAGCTCAGTGTCAGGAAAATGTGACTGAGTGAGATATCAAGTCATGGTGCTGGTGGCCTGGTCTCCCAGTGGGGAAGCACTATAAAGTCGAGTGCATGAGTGCGCACAAGTTGGTACCCGTCCTGATAGGACCTTAGATGTTGTCAAACTCCAACAACCAACCAATCAATGCTCCAAGATCCACTTTACAACAGGCACTTTGCAGTCCTGTTTTGACAGCATCGTCTCGAAAGATTTTAATTCTGCGTGATTAGAAGGGTGGAACAGGGGTATGTCTGTCTTCGTAGCCCATGTCCTAGCCCTCCTCTCCCATGGGATCGCGGGTTCGAACCCTAGTCGAGTCAAACCAATGACTTCAAAATTGATACTTGTCGATTCCTAGCCAGGTGCTCAGCATTATTAGGATAGAGCAAGGACTGGTTGGCTCAGTGTCAGGATAATGTCACTGAGTGGGATATCAGGTCATGGTGCTGGCGGCCTGGTCTCCCAGTGGGGCAGCACTGTAAAAGTCGCCATGAGTGCGCATTGTCACAAGTCGGTACCCGTCCTGATATGACCTTAGATGTTGCTAGGACGTAAAACAACAACAACCAAACCTCCATATCCCCCTTTACCCTAACCCCCACCCCTTCATCAGTCTGTCACTTGTCGATAACTCTAGCCTTCGCCTGATACAACCTGACAAGTATGTGTGTAACTACTTCCGGTCCATTTCTCACAGGTAATTCGATGTGACACCCATCACTCGAAGAGAACTAAGCCTCTATACCTACCTGGCTTTATATGTTTGACTCGTTATGCAAATTGCCCAACCAGTCTCCAGTATTCGACTCACTACTCACGTCTACACGCTGCTGGAGCTAGTTTTGCAATGTAGGGTACCTCTTGTTTGTTTCATTTGTTTGTGGTTATCTTTGGCTCTTCATAACAAATTTAATTTAATTTCAGATAACAATAAATTAAAATAGAATTGATACAGGTCATAAGGGAGCATTCTTTCTGCCTTTGCTCATAGTAATCTGCTCCTAATCTGCCCTAGCCATGGAGTGAAATTGGTAATTGTTGATTAGGTCTAGCAGTAATCGTTAATTAGATCTAGCAGTAATTGGTAATTATGTCTAACAGTAATTGTTATTTTGGCTTGTTAGTAAATGTTACTTAGGTCTATTAGTATTTGGTTAGGTATATCCGTAATTGTTAATTCGGTCTGCAGCAGTAATTGTTAATTGGTTGGTTCATTGTTGGAGTTTAATGTCTTCACAACATCTCAGGTCATATCAGAACGGGCACCGACTTGTGACAGTGCGAAGTCATAGCGATTTTATAGTGCTGCCCCACTGGGAAATCAGGCCACTCAGTCACATTATCCTAACACTGAGTTAACCAGTCCTTTCCCTCTCTTATTAATGCCGAGTGCCTGACTAGGAAGCGACAAGTATCAATTGTGTAAGTCATTGGTTTGACTCGACTGGGAACCGAACTCCCGATCTCCCACACGCGAGGCCCGCGATCTACCGATTCGGCCACCGCGACCGATAATTGTTCATTAGTAATTGTTAATAGGGGCTAAAAGGAATTGTTAACTAATCCTATGAGTAATTTTTAATTAGGTTTAGTCGTAATTCTTAATTAGACCAACAGGAAGTTTAATTGGATCTACCATTAATTATCTAGCAGTAATTGCTGATTAAGTCTGGCTGTAGGTGGTGGTTAGCTTTAGCAGTAACTGTTGATGAGATTTTGCAGTAATTGTTAATTAGGTCTAGCAGTAGTTGTTACTTTTACATACAGCAGTAAATTAGGGCCAGCAGTAATTATTGTAAAGTAGCGCTCTAGTAATACAAATACTTTTAGAGGCTTTGAGTATTTTATATATTTATGCAAAATAGTTAACAACTTGTCAAAAAAATGCCCTTGTGTGCTTCATAATGTCAGCGGCAGAGGTGTTCAGACGCCATTAGCACTGGCCAGACTCGGAATGAGCGGGCGGTGAAGGGAGGTGTGGCATCTAGCCACTTAAGTATGGATCCTCAATAGGTCGCCGCACCATTTACATATAGACTATTCGAACTGGCAACGAGACGCAAGTCTTGCATGTGGATGGGTGTGGGTGTGGGTGTGGGTATGGGTGTGGGTGTGGGTGTGTGGGTGAATGTGTGTGAGGTATGAGTAGATACAATTAGGTTGTGTGTATGTGTGAGTGTATGTGTGAGTGTAGGTTTGTGAGGTATGACTAGATACATTTAGGTTGTGTGAATGTGAGTGTAGGTGTGTGAGTGTAGGTGTGTGAGTGTAGGTGTGTGAGGTATGAGTAGATACATTTAGGTTGTGTGTATGTGAGTGTATGTGTGAGTGTATGTGTGTGTTCAGATGTATGAGTGTATGTGTCTGAGTGTATGTGTGAGTATATGTGTGTGAGTGTAGGTGTGTGAGTGTATGTATGAGTGTAGGTGTGTGTTCAGGTGTGAGTGTATGTGTGTGAGCATATGTGTGTGAGTATATGTGTGAGTGTATGTGTGAGTGTAGGTGTGTGAGGATATATATGTATGAATTTAGGTGTTTGAGTGTAGGTGTGAGTGAATGTGTGAGTATGTGTGAGTATATATGTGTGTGGGTGAAGGTGTGAGTGAAGGTGTAAGTATATGGGTGAGTGGATGTGTGTGAGAGTAGGTGTGAGTGTATGTGTGAGTGAACGTATGAGCATCTGTGTGAGTGTATGTATATGAGTGTATGTGTCAGTGCATGTGTCAGTGTATGTCTGAGTGTATGTGAGAGTGCATGTATGTGAGTGTATGTGGGAGTATACGTGTGCGACTGTATATGTGTGAGTGCATGTGTGAGTGTGTGTCACTGTATTGTGAGTGTATGTGTGTGAGTGTATGTTAGTGTATGTGTGTGAGTATAGGTATCTAAATGGAGGTGTGTGTATGTATCAGTGTGCATGTATCAGTGTGTGAGTGTGCATCTGAGTGTATGTGTGAGTGTAGGTATGTGAGTGTAGGTGTGTGAGTATAGGTGTGTGAATGGATGTGTGTATGTATGAGTGTGCATGTATTAGTGTGTGACTGTGCATGTGTGTGCATGTGTGAGTGTAGGTATGTGATTGTATGTGTGTGAGTGCAAGTGAGAGAATGGATCTGTGTTGTATCAGTGTGTATGTAACAATGTGTGAATTTGCATCTGAGTGTATGTGTGAGTATATGTGAGTGTATGTGTGTAAGTGCATATGTGAGTGCATAAGTGTACAGTGTCAATGTATAATAGTGATTGTGCATTGTCTCAGTAAGAGAACCCTGATAGATTTACATATACAGTAAAATCTCTCTAAATCGGCCGACTTTGGGACCAAATTTAAGTGGTCGATTTAGGGAGGTGGTCGGTTTAAGGAGTTAGAAGTTTATGGTTACAATGGTATTGTTGGGACCCAAATAATGCGATCGATATAGGGAGTGGTCGATCTGTGGAGGTGGATGGTTAGAGAGGTTTTACTGTACATTGAAATATATCGACAAAAAAGATTAAAGCTGCATAGTCCGATGAAATATCAAATTTTCAAAACCAAACCAAATATCTAAATTTGATTTTACATACCTAACTTGGCATACTGATGCACTTATTAAGCATTTGTTTCTGCGTAGAAGGCAATACTGAGTCAATTTAACAGAACCTGTTACTGCAGAAGTGTATGGTGTCAAAGTTTTGGCAAACTTGCCAAAACTAATTTTCCATGTTTGCACTCAAAATATCTCAAAAGTTTACCATTTAAAATAAAAGTAACTTTGAACTAATGTAAAGTAGATCGATCTAATATATTTATCTCAGAAAAAATACAGAAATTCAAAACCATCGGACTATGCAACCTTAACTTCAGTGCACAAACCCTGCTGTAATACCAGCTAGTTACTTATAACCCAATGTCCCATCCACTTACCTGCACCCGCCTGACTCACCTTGCTACAAGTAAACACTCTAACTAAAGCCCAAGTCACACATACCCGGAGTACCTCCGGATTTTTAGCCGGACCACCCCCGGACCATTCCCCTGGACAGCCCCGGATAAAATTGCTATTTTGTTCGTTTTTTGGCTCGCTCTCACCCCTACCCAGACAAGCCACGGTCAACCCGTGGACCACAGCACAGACAACCCCCGGACTACCCGGTGTAGCCACGGATTAGTCCTGGATCAGCCCCGGACAACCCCCGGACGACCCCCGGACGACCCCCGGACGACCCCCGGACTACTCCCGGATAGCCCAGAGTATAAAATGACCCGGACTGCCCCGGGCGAGACACGGACGACCCCCGGACAACACACGGACTACCCGGATGAGTCACGGATCACACACGGATGATGCCGGTTAACCCTGGATTGCAATATTCCCCGGATCACCCTGGGTGTTTTAAACATTTTAAAACATCCTTGGCAGACCCCGGATAAGGCCGGATCACCAAGGACCAGCCACGGATCACCAAGGACCAGCCATGGATGAGCCACAGATGACGCCGGATCGCCACCGACCATGCCGGATCACGGGTCGGGGCTCGTCCGGCCCCTGATCCGGGTACGTGTGACTTAGGCTTAAGAAATAAGAACACCAGCTGGCGCTGCAGATGTTGGTGCTTTGCATCAACACTATTTAAAGTTGCATAGTCGATGGTGTTGAGTTTATGGCATTTTCTGAGATAAGAATATTAAGTTGATCGTTATAATCCACCTTACTTTAATTTGAGGTAACTCTTTATTTATAATCGCTAACTTCTAAGGTATTTGAAGTGAAAACATGCTAAATTAATGTTGGCATGCATTAGGGAAGATAGAAGGGAAAAGACCAAGAGGGAGAAGGAGAACAACATGGATGGACAACATCACTGAGTGGACAGCAATGAGCTATGCGGAATGCGTGAGAGGAACGAATGACAGGAAGAGATGGAGGTCCATTGCAGCCAACCTTCTTCGAGAAGACAGCACCCATTGATTGATTGATTGATGCATGCCGAAACTCTGACGCCATAGGCTTCTGCAGGAACAGGTACTATTAGATTGACTCAGCATTCCCTTCTACGTGGCGACAAATGTGTAATAAATGTGCTAGCATTTAAGTTAGATATGTAGAATAAAATTTAGATAATTGGTTTGGTTTTGAAAATGAGATGTTTTCATCGGACTATGCAGCTTTAACGCCCTACATCTCCTGCTACTGAGCAATGCAATAACCGCCTTGTGGACGATGAACCTTTTTTGCGCAGGCGCAGACGGGAACCAGCTACACAAACATTACTACCAATATTGGGCGGCCATGGAGGCAGTAGATAGCACATTGACCCGCCACGTGATTTCCATGAACCAGTTAGCCCTGCCCCTGAGACAACCAGTCAGGGCGTAATCGATTAATCGACTCTGGTCACCCGAGCCACTTTTTGGCGCATGCGCACATCCTGCAGACTCGGGTCGAATAACCGAATAAGCTTCTGCATGCTCGGGTTGGAAAAAATGGTGGCTTAATCTAAAACCTAATTATTTGTTTTAATAACCAATATAAGTACAGCAAAATAGGATTTAAAGTATTTTAGGATCGTATAAGCTGACAATCTGGGTTATTTAAAAAAAAGCATTAAAACAACGAATAGGACTTGTAGTGGTAGCTACAGGTACAAGCTCAGGTGTGACGTCATCGTTCCTAGCAAACCCCAGCCAAGAGGTGGGTTACTGGCGTCGGGTCATTTTGCACACGGCACGTGTTTTTGTCGACTCCACTCGCGGTGTTCGATTTGAAATTCAGACGACTCGGGTGACCCGAGTCGCCCGGGTCGTGTTAATCGATTACGGCCCTAGTTTATATTGTACGGACGAATGGCGGAGGGGAGGAGGGGGTGGCGGGGGGCGGGGGGGGGGGGGGGGGGACTCCCTACAGGGAAAAGAAAATAGCCTTTTTTTTTGTTTTGGAGGTAAATTTATTCCACTGAATAAAGTTGAGGTTTTTTTCAACACCGAAGGTCTGGTCTTCTGGCGTTTTATTGGTAGAATTATTGACACATTTTAAAGCAATTTTATTTTTAATTCTTCATCACAATGGTGAACTTGGTTATTGTTTTTGTTTATTTTGTGTTTATATTTTGGAGGGTACACTTTGTACATTGATTGTTTTCTTTAAGGGGTGAGTCACTGAGTTTGATGTTGTTTTCTCTTATTAGTGTATATTGATTGAATTTATGATTTAAGGAAACTCAGATAATCGCCAAAAATTAGTCGGTAGTTCAAGTTTAAATGATATTGTCTGTTTGGATTAGCGCAAAACTAGATTAAGGATCACTGGTCTCACTGTCTGTGAAGTTTGCGGCCACAATGAGGCTTAAATATAATTTGATTCTGATCACTAACTTATTACAGAAATTTCAATTTCGCTTTCACACTCCAGTATGCCTGATGTCAAAGTTCTAAGTGAGATTCCAGTGAATAGACCTTTTCCACAGATCACGCGCAGTAGCCTCTAACCACATTATTAGTTCTTGCTGCTGCCATCAGAGGGCAGGTTGGTGGTGGTGGAAATACTCTATGAGGCATTTACCACAGAGCAGGTTGCACAGAGAGCCACTATTCAGAACACTAGTTCTTCCAACTGCCGTCAGAGGGCAGGTTGTTGGTGGTGGAGATTCTCTATGAGACCTTTTCCAGAGAGCATGCTGGACGTAGAGCTGCTACCCACAACATTAGTTCTTCCAACTGCCGTTAGAGGGCAGGTTGTTAGTGATGGAAATGCTCTATGAGACATTGCCCACAGAGCAGGTTGCACAGAAAGTCACTACCCACACAATTAGTTCTTACAACTGCCGTCAGAGGGCAGGTTGTCAGTGGTATAAATCCCACATTAGACCTTTTCCACAGAGCAGGTTGCACAGAAAGTCACTACTCACAACATTAGTTCTTCCAATTGCCGTCAGAGGGGAGGTTGTTAGTGGTATAAATTCCATATTAGACCTTTTCTACAGAGCAGGTTGCCCCGGCGGCCATTAGTCACATTGGTGCCATCAGAGCGAAATGTTGTTAATGGTATAAATCATGTATGCCTTTTCCACATCTTACACAGTGATCTCCTAACAACAAACTTAGTTCTTCACATCGTTGTTAGAGGGCGGGTTGGTGGTGGAAATCGTCTATTGTGTTCTGTAATCAGGAGCTCTCAGCAGTGTTCCGTGGAATCGATATGTAGAACAATTGTGTTGCATTCTTCTGGCCCTGTCACACTACGACGTAACGACGTCAACGTTGGGAGAAAGTGAAGGACGTTGAACTTCTCGGCGTAGTATGCAAATTTGGGCACAAGTTGAACGTGGATGCAGCGTAGTGGACGAGAGCGTAACGTCGGTAAAGCGTAGTGACACTGTCATTCAACGAGAGAGGACAACGTCATTACGCTCACGGAATGCTATGAACGTTAGAAGAACGTTACGTGACGTTACATAAATCATGAGACGTTGAACATACATTGAATGTACATTCTCATGATATTCTCCTGACGTTCTCCTGACGTTCTCCTGATGTTCCCATTACGCCGTGTGGGCATTTCCACCCGGTTTAATGTGGGTCAACGTAGGGGAACATAGTTGAACGTAGTGAGCAGCATTTGCCTAACGTCCGTTTAACGTCATTGACGTTTGCTGAACGTAAACAGAACGTACGGCGAACGTAAACCATTACGTTTGAGCTATGTCAAAATTGTTGAACATGTCCAAAACCTCAGCGTAACTCAACGTAACACGACGTAATGTGACGTAGCTCGATGTCAGGCTAACGTCATTATGACGTCATCATAACGTAATCCAACGTACATCAACGTAATGACAAAAAATCACCACGTTAGGCTCATGTTCGCTCATTATGTCATAGTGTGACAGGGGTATTAGAAAGAGGAGAGTGCTTGTATTGTGGTGTCTTGAGAATGTGGGGTAATCCAAGGAGGCTAAATAGAAGATCATCCCTTTGGAACTAACTGATCGCTTTACGGGTCGAAATGAAAGAAAATAAACAACATGGGAGGCATACAGCTATAAATCTGATATTATTAAAGTTGCATAGTCCAATTGTTTTGAGTTTCGGTCATTTTATTAAAGATAAATAAATTAAAATGATTGTTATAATCTACCTGACTTTAGTTTGTGGTAACTTCGATTTTAAATGCCTCACTTTGGAGATATTTGAAGTACAAAGAGACAATTAATTTTGGCAAGCTCGCCAAAACTCTAACACCATAGAGGCCATGAAATGATGGTTGGGTTCTAAATAACTCCCATAGAATAGGTCGTTTCAAGCTAGATAGATTATGACTAGTTATATCGGACCATAAATAATTGTGAATAGATAAGTTGTTTGGGGCATATTACTGCTCTTTAGCTAACTTTATTTCTCTATGCTGATAGGACTGATCAAAGGGCTTACTCACACTGCGTCCATTGGGGACTGGATATGAGGAATTAATGCTGAAATGGCGTTTTCCTTTTGAGGCGAAACCTCAATATTCTGAGCAGACGACAATTGATATGATTCATCGAAGACTTGCCGAGATTGCACGCGAGTTGGCAAGGTGACTCCCATTTAAGGGCCTGTCACACTATGATGTATAGCCTTAGCGTATGCCGACATATGTGATTTTCGACCAACACGTTGGTGTACATCATCATACATTAGGTATATGTTGGGATTGCATCGGGTACGTTCCGGATACATCGTTATACATCATCTTACATCGCCGTGAGTCGAGGCTCCGAAAAAATGCTGTGCATGCTCAAAATTTCCAACATGTGTCGATGTGTGGCTAGTACATTGAACTTACGCTGAGTGTACGTTCGGGATACGCCGGTGTATGTTGGGAGTACATTAGGCATACATTGGTATACATTGCTGCATGTTAGCCATATGTTCAGCTGGTGGGAACGTGCAGTCCACGTAGTCTGCATACAGTCCACATAATCCGCGTACTGCCAACGGATGCATTACATACACCTAACATACTTCGAACGTATGCCTGCCGTATCTCCAGTGTATTTAACGTATACACCATACTTCTAGCAATAGAGTAACATATGTAAAGTTGGTCAGCGTTCCGTGAGCGTATGCGAGCGTTTTGCGAACATTTTGCGAGGCACATGAACGCTCTCATATGCTATCAATATGTCAGAGATACGTTCTGCATACTTTACGTACGTTATGTGTATGTTGTGTATATGCCCATTTTTATCCCCCGCCACGGAAAAATTCGATGAATGCCGACATACTGGCAAATTTTCTAATGTTGAGCATGCGCTGACGCCATACATCGTAGTGTGACAGGGCCTTTACCGACACATAGTTGGTGACATATTTTCTCAGTTTACAGGAAAGTGTCCGCCGGTATACAGCCTAATAAAATGTGAGATTCTGGGAGCGGGTACATAGCCTAATAAAACGTGAAATTTCCAGCTCAGTCTACCTGATTATTGTATATCATCGACTGACTGTGCGACCTATCTGATGGTAGTTACAATTTTAATGCCCGAAAGCTATTATAATTATTATGGATTTTCGATTAATGTAGCGAAATTTAGTGACATTTAGCTACAAGGGGGTGATACTTCAGATATCACCCATTCTGACATGAATGGGATATACGTAAGAAGAAGCAACAGCCATATTGATGCGCCCAACAATAACGCTAATTAATCGACATAGAAACCAGAGCAGACATATTCAATACGGAGACTGATGAAAATATATATGTCCATATATTAATGTATATAAATATATACTCGTATATACGACTATATAATGGATATATATTGTGAATGAATATTACTGGCTTCTGCCTTATGATATTAGACACACACGGACCTATGAAGGATCAATATGAGTATATAATGATATATATATATGATCTATATAATGACCTATATATGAGGTATATAATGACCTCTATATTCCGTGATCACTTTTCCTCTTATTCAATCTGAGAATTATACATCAACATAGTATGGCGCAGCTGGTTAATTATGTTGTCATATTCTAAAAATAAAGAATGGCTGTTACAGTTATTGTCTAACACATACACACGTTGTTATGGGTCATTCAAAGCTTTAAGCATTTTAATTACTTTTCCAGACCTCCCGTACTCCCCACAAAATATCAACATTTTATCACAGAATATGACATTGAGAGTGACATATGTTACATCAACATGTTAGTCAACCATATAAGTTGTACATCAGTAACAAGCCTTCACCCTCCTTCAACTGTCCTATGGTTTCAACTGAGAGTGAGAATATTGACAACTTTATGGGGCTGTCACACTACAACGCTTCTCGCCGGCGACCCGTCAACGTGTGGTGTTTTTGGGCAATATTTGGTGAAATATCGAGAAGCGCTGGTGGCGCATTATGGGCGCGTCGGTACACGTCGGTACACTTTCTTTGACGTTGACGGTCGGCGGCGAAAGTCGGCGCGCGTTATTGGTCGCTGAGTGTTTTGAACATGTCAAAAACAACCCAACGACCGCCAGCGCGTGCAAATATATGGGTAAGGACGTTAGGCGCGCGTCGCGCTGCGTTGGACGCGCCGGAATAACGTTATGGGAACGCTAGGAAGACGGCGCGCGCGCGGGAGGATCGTTGCTCACGCGTTGCGCAAACTAGGCCGTTTTTGTTTTACGCCCTAGCAACATTTAAGGTTAAATGAAGACGTCACGCCAAACTTTTTTTTTTTTTTCCCCAGCGCGTCGACACACGTTGGCCGCGCGCGCATAACGCGCCGTGCTGACGCCGATCTTTTCCCCCAAACCGCCGAAAAGTTTGACGTTTCTCGACGCGTAAAATTGTATTTTCAACGCTGACGGGTCGCCGGGAGAAGCGTCGTAGTGTGACAGGGCCATTAGCAAACCCTTAGATATATCCATCGTCGTTATAGATAGCTGCTTAGGCTATTCAGATTTAACGGATTTAAGGCAGTATGCAGTAACTTCAGTACATATATGATGGCATGCTACCGGCATTAATGTATCCCTGCAGCTGGACACAACCTGCATTAACATATATCTACAGTAGAATGCCACCTGCATTAACGCAGCAGGACCCCAACCTGTATTATTGAAAGACGCCACCTGCATTAATATATCCCTGCAGCAGGCTGCCACCTTCATTAGTATCCCTGCATCAGGCTTACCACCTGCATTAAGGTATCCCTGCAGTAGGCTACCACCTGCATTAATGTATGCCTGCAGCAGGATGCCACCTTCATTAATGTAGCCCTGCATCAGGCTACCACCTGCATTAATGTATGCCTGCAGCAGGCTGCCCCCTGCATTAATATACCTCTGCATCAGGCTGCCACCTGCATTAATGTATCCCTGCAGCAGGCTACCACCTGCATTAATGTATCCTGCATCAGGCTACCACCTGCATTAATGTATCCCTGCAGCAGGCTGCCACCTTCATTAATGTATCCCTGCATCAGGCTACCACCTGCATTAATGTATGCCTGCAGCAGGCTGCCACATGCATTAATGTATCCCTCCAGCAGGCTGTCACCTGCATTAATGTATCCTGCATCAGGCTATCATCTGCATTAACGTATCCCTGCAGCAGGCTACCACCTGCATTAATGTATCCATGCAGCAGGCTGCCACCTCCATTAATGTACCTCTGCATCAGGACGCCACCTGCATTAATGTATCCCTGCAGCAAGAAGCCACCTGCATTAATGTATTTGTGCCGCAGGATCCCGCCTGCATTAATGTATCCCTGCATCAGGCTGCCCCCTGCATTCATGTATCCGTGTGTCAGGACGCCACCTGCATTAATGTATCTCTGTACTAGGACGCCACCTGCATTAATGTAGACCCTTTCAAAACCATTCCGTTAGCATTAAACAATGAATGGAAATTAAAATTAGCCTATAGATAAAGTAAATGTGAGTTAGACAGTGAACATGGGCAGTATGTAACAAGAAGCCTTACATACTACTAACATGCACATTAATAATAAATATAAATGCACCGAAGCACATCAAATGGTCATATAGTGACATTATGCCGTCCTATTGAAGAACATGGGTAAACTGGTGGTTGTGGTTGTGCTAGTGCTTTAGTGATCCGATAGGTGGGGCTGTGAATGGTTTATTACCATACTGCTTGTTATTGCAGACATGCTCCCCTAACAAGCTGGAGATAGTATTCGCACAGATACGACAGTATGGCCTTAGTCTGGCATTGCGGACCATACAATATCGAGATTAATCAGGAGCAGGTGGTACCACGAGAATCCATTATTCATGTTTTTACATCAAATAATAGATGCGTTCAAGGCGGAGAGATCGGCATCGGGGCGAAGCCTCCTTTTAGGATTTTGTGCAGAAACTCATTCTGAAGACTGCTTGCAAGCAGAAAGTGGAATTCTGGGAATCAACTGATCAATTGGAACAGAATAATGTTCACAAAGATTTATATATGTGAGGGAGGGGTTATTGGTCATATACATATATGTTTATATACAAATATATATATATATGTTATGTATATCACCATCATCATCATCATGCTGTCAGTCGTAATGTGACAAAAGCCGTGTTCACACGTATAGCGCTAGGCCGACTTAGATGAAGCAAACTATATGAGTCGAACTAGCGGCGCGTTCAAACATACAGAGTTTTCAAAGTGTGTCGCGTTCAGACACATGTGTTAAACCGGCTCAGAACGATGTTTGTTTGTTGTTGTTTTACATCCTAGCAACATCTAAGGTAATATCAAACAGAGAAAGAATGCATGCAGTAGTTAGCTACACAATAACTGAAAGTGATAAAAAGAAGGGGAGTCACAAGACTATTACTGTCTAGTGGTGAAAACAAGTCATTAGACTTTACCGTTATGGGCAGCATAAATACAGCCATCACAAAAAACATCAATATAAGGATGGGTATCCACACATACATACATCCACACATACATCTACAGGTACATCCACATGCCACATATACATCCACAAGTACATACATACAAACAATATACATCGGAAGAGGTGGGAAGAGTAGTGCGGTCCAAACATGTGCTCCAACCACTATCAAAAGCGATTACCTGTTAGGCTTGCTTGGGGTGGTTCGTAACCTTACGACGGTTACTGGGTGCAGAACTGCAACATTATAGAGAGGCTCCGATAAATCGGCCGAATTTTTGGTTGAAGATTAATTTTCAGTAGGGATGGTTGTAGAAGCTGGGGACATCTTTACAATGTTGTAACGGCGAAGCATTGGGACGGCCCCGAATCTCTTCAGTCCGGCGGTAGTTGAGCACTTGAATTCAGGAGACAGCAGCAAGGGTTTTGAGGAAGGACGGGTAAAGATGGGTGCAGCAGTGGTTCCAGCAACGAGAACAAAGCGAGAGAAACGTAAAGGTACAGGGCCCCACCCAAGGACAGAACTCCCCTCGTCTATTTGCTCTATGTTGACCAGCCGGCGAGCCAAAGACACGGACAGGGTACAGACTAGAGTAGAAAGAGAAATGCTGGCAGGCTCCCCCTCCTGGAACTCTTTTCAGACATATCAAGGAGGAGCAAGGCCAGCGGAGAGGAGATAGAGAGAGGTGTGGACGAAGTGCGGTCCGGATAGCAAGTGCATGTTAGGAAGCAGTCTCCATATGATATATGAAAAAATGGGACAATCCAAACATGTAGGACGGTCCAAACATGTGTTCTAAGCACTATGAAAGCAAGTACCTGTTAGGAAGCAGTCTCAATCCATGTGCTTAAGCAGCCTCAACTAAACCAGTTACGTTCACACATGCCACTTAGGCTGACTCAAGCTACTTCGCCTCATCTAATCTACCTCGCTAACCGGTTTACATGAGGGGAACTAGTTGAGTCGACTCAGCCCTAATTCGCCTCAGAGGAGCGTTCACAAGCGCAATCTGAGTCGACTTAGATGAGGCGAACTAGTTGAGGCGACTTAAAGCCCTTGTGTGAACAGGGCTTAAGACTGCTTTCATTACTTAACCACCGCTCTCCATTTAGCTCTCTGCTGTGAAAGTGATGTCCATGAGTCAGTCTGAATGTTTCATGTGGTTGTACATTTCATAAAAGCTGCTTGAAAACTGTTGAAGTGCTGCTGGCTTTCGCAAGTTACTAGCGGCACTCTCTAAGGGAGGTCTCACACCGGCAAGAACCCATCAAGGCAGGTGCAAACTATTTGTCCCTGGAATGACTGGTCGGGAGCTGTTTGGAGTTCCATTCATCACTGCCCTTAATGCTGCCACAGTAACATGGTTTTTTTGTTAGTGTTTGCTCCCTTAGCCTTTGGTTCTATCAAGAACCTGTACCACAAGGCAGTGGTTTACAACTTTGCAAGGCAGGGGCATCAAACTCCCTGAGGTATTTTAGCAGATAGCAGAGGTACTGCAATACACGCATAACTATACTACATGTATAGAAATACACATGCATATACATATTTATGTATATGTGTATATATATATATATATAACTATATACATATTAACATACGTGTGACGGGGTGGGATATCGGGGCATGGTGCTGACAATCCGAACTCCCAGTGGGGCAGCACTATAAAATCGCCATGAGTGCGCAGTCACAAGTTGGTGTACATCCTGATATGTTAGATGTTGTTATGATGCAAAACCCCAACGATAAAAAATAAATATATACATATGCATGCATATATAATATATATGTAAATATACATACACACACTATATATAAACATGTCTTTACATAAATAAACATGCATAGGTGTGGGTGTATTATATAAGTTGTTGGGTGATTGTTGGAGTTTTACATCCTGGCAACATCTAAAGTCATATCAGGATGTGTACCTACTTGTGACAGTGCACACTCATGCCAAATTTATAGTGCTGCCCCACTGGGAGATCAGGCTGCAGGCAGTATGGCCTGATATCCCACCCAGTCACATTATCCTTACATTGAACCAACCAGTCCTTGCCCTATCCTAATAATGTCGAGCGCCTGGCTAGGAAGCGACAAGAAGAAATTTTTTAATCATTGGTTTGACTCGACCAGGCTTCGAATCCCACGATCTACCAAAGCGGGAGACGGACACTCAACTCATTCGGCCATCCCGTCTGGTATATTATATAAGTATTATGAGTGAAATTAATATGAATGCTTCTCATTCAGTTAAAGCCAGGCGACTGGTTAACTCCAGTATCAGGATAATGTGGTGTGTGGGAAATCTGGTCATGGTGCCCTGAGGCTGGTCTTCCTAGTGGGGGAAGCACTATGAAGTCACCTGAGTGGCGCACTGTCTATGACGATGCGAAAGATGCAAGCTGTGAGCGCGCGAAATTCGGAAGAGGTGATGCGACGTGTTCAACTTCCTGAAAATATCACCATGAAAAAGAAGGAGAATGGGAGAATGAGGTTGATGAAAAGTGGAGTAATGAAGGATATTACTAATCATCCTTCTTCAACTTGTCATCTTTCTCCTCCTCCTCCTCCTCCTCCTCCTCCCCCTCCTTTCGATTGTAATTCTAATTCCAATTCTAATTCCATTCCCCACCCCCTTTCTCCTCCCCTTTCGCATCAAAGGAAGTTACCTTTTCTCCCCATCAGCATTCCCTTTCCCACTGCCTCCACCACGACCACCACCACAACCACGACCACTACCAATGCGATTAATGACAACAACATCATTGAATGTGGATTTCTAGTGCCGGGAGATGGAGTTCTTCCTCCTCCCTCTCCACTAGCGAATGACTCTATTGTTGAAATGGGGAGTGTGTGCAATAATTATCTTGGAATGAGTTGCCAACCCATAAATTTTGAGAGTCTTCTCTTTGACTTGGAGATGGAGTCTCCTTCTCTCCCCATTCCCCTCCCTGAAGTTGAAGTTGAAGTTGAAGTTGTTAATGAGGAATGCGGTGGAGAGTTTATTAGTAAGAGAGATTTACTTTTATTAAAATTAGAATGGGGAATCTCTCCACCGCATTCCTCTTCCTCTGCCCCTCCTTTAGAAACTCTAGATCCGGCGGGTGAGCTACAGGTGGGGGGTTGCATACTCCTCCCTTACATTTTACTTCCCCCATTTCTATTGCGGCATTAACCGCGAGGAGCGATGCGCTCTCTACTTCATCACCGCTAGTAGAATGTGCAAGAAAACTGGTGAAAAAAATGGGGAGAAAAAAACAGACGCACCATCATCATCATCATCATCATCATCATCATCATGATGAAGATGATGATGTTGATATTGTTGGAGTTACTATGAATGATAAAGATGAAGAAGGTGAGGGAGATGTGTGGAAAACTCCACATTTCATGCAAAACTCTCGCCGGAAACATATGAAAAGTCGTTTCCGACTACAAATGCAAAACAAGGTGGAAAAGGTGAAGGAGTCGAAAAAAAGACTCACTCCCCTTAACGCATGTCCCGTCCCTCCAAAAAAGAGAAGCTTCCCTCCTCCTCCTCCTCCTCCTCATTTCAATGATGAAATTCCATACAGGGAAGTTCATAACCAGCGCATTAGGAAAAGTGAGGAAATTGAGGAGTTGGAAGAGGAGGGAGAATATTTTTCCCTCAAACAAAGGCAAAAAGTAAAACTATTTCACCCCAAAAAAGAGCTCATCATAAGTTAATTCACTAAACAAAAAACCAACTTGTCTATAGAAGATAATAGTAATAATGATTTTGATGAAATTTTAAAGTATAAATTGATTAGTTTTGGGAAAAGACGTTACTTGCTATTAGTCACTCGAACTATAACCACTGTTGGGGGTTATGTAGTTATTGATATTGATATTGATGTTGATGATGATGGTGTTATTAATGTCATTGATGTGATACTACTACTACTGCTACTAAAAAAAAATACATCAACAACAACAACAACACAAATGCAATTGTCACAGGGGAAGGAACTCCTCCCACCGAGAGAGTTTGATTTCACTGATTCAAACACTTGTAAAGCTAATATTGACTTCGCTGTTGATAATAGTAGCAGTGGTGAAGAATCCGATGAACGAGAAGCATCCTTCTTAATGACTTGGAAAAAAAAGTGCTTAACTTGTTTTTCCCTCATGATTTGTGTATTTGTATTATCACTGAGTATTACGAGCATTATTCCAATGAAAGAAATGCTTCAGACCGAGTTTCTGTGTAAAATGATAAATACAAGCATTGAGTATTTTTTACATTTGCAATGAATGTATGTTTTTTGAATTAATGAAGATATTTATTGTTTCATCGTGTTGAGAGATGACTCATCCAATGTTTATCATTAGCATTAAGTTATGAATAAAATAAGAACTATGAAATACATTAATGATGTTTTCTGTCTTTTATTCTTACTGTTATACGAACAAACATTTTCAATATATATATATATATATAGAACAAAAGATACACATAAATACATACACATGAATAACTACTGTTACTGCTGCTGTTACTGATAGTCTTAATGATGTTGTTATTACAACTTATTTTAGTTAAACTACTACTAATACTAATTCTCCTCAGTTTACTTTAGAGTGAGACCTCAGTTTACTTTAGAGTGAGACAACATCATCTTTGCCAACTGAAGTTCCATAGGAAGAAAACCAACACGATTACAGATGTCGCACTGCTTGCAATTGTGCGCACTCTCATCACACTTCACCTCAAAGTCACCATGCGGGAACAGGAATGATGGAAGGTGTTCCTTCAGAAACTTGTTTAAAACTTCCAATTGATTTGCACTCAAATAAACTCCCTGTTTGCAAGAAGTTAGCATCCTTTTCTCTGGAGGTTTTGATCTTTCAGTGCTCGAAACAAACCATCTGCGAAAGTCAATGCGAGAACTGTCTCACTCAATCACCGCATACACACCGCGACCAAAGTTGACGTGGAATCCTCCAAAGCGACGCTCTGTCTTAGCCTCTTTCAGAGCGCGTATCATATCATCAATGCTTTCAAGCATGATGGCGATGGCGTTTTCATCAAAGTCCATGAAATATTGATTGCTCGCTGACTTGAGTATCACATCATTAGCATCATGCTTGGTTAATCCCCCCTCCAACTCTGGGATGGCTTGCGCCCCACCTCCCGCAGCATAGTCATCGCGTCCATGACGAGTCCATAGCGCAATCTTTATGCCTAGCTTGATGCCGGGACCCCTCACTCGTTCCACATACACATCGTTGCCCAACGGAAAGCTGGCTGCATCAAATTGCGTCATATCGATTCCTCGGGGAATGACTAAGAATGTTGAAATCTTCCGACGCGTCTTACTTCCTGCTGGAAGTAAACGTTTTGGAATAATCAATGGAGAAGTTGGCATAGCTGATAGTAGCGATTCCTCCTCCTCCTCCTCCTCCTCTTCCTTCTCCTTCCCCTTCCCCTTCTGCTTCTCCTTCTGCTTCTCCTTCTGCTTCTCCTTATCATTCGACTCTTCAACAGTCCTCCTCCTTCTCACTAAAGAAGATGAAGAAGAAGAAGAAGAATGCGGGGCTGAATTCAAAATATGAGGAAAAGAAGATAACTTGGAGTGTGAAATGAAATTCAACTCCGCCTCATTCTCACTGTCATTCTCGCTCTCCTTCTCCTTTGATTGACTTCCAGTTTTCTCCCGCTTCTCCTCACTTCTCCGTCTCTTAATGAAATCGCTGTCTTCAATCGGAGAGGATTCAATAATTGACATTTCCTCCTCAAATCCCTCCTCAAGTTCCTCTCCATCTGTATCGGAGAAGTATAAACTCATTTTCTTTTTTTTCACTGGTTTACTCATTGCTGCTGTCGCTACTGCTACTGCTGTTTTAGACTCAGTCATTGGCACTGAGCGCTTCAAAAACCCCTTCTGCATGAAAGTCATGATAGCGACTGAGAGGAACAGTGACTCGTGGTGGAGGTATCAATGGAAAAGCTTATATAGCTTGTGGGGTCTGTGAGACTTTAAAAAACAACTATCCTCCCCCCCCAAAAAAAAAAAATAACCACACACAAAAGAAAACCTCCCACCACACACAAAAGAAAACCGACCCATTCGGATGTGGAGTGGGAGGGGGAGTGAATACGTGGGGTGAGGGAGGGAGGGAGAATGGGAGGGAGGGAGGATATGCATGGAGGTTGGTTTCGCCTAGGCGGTGTGCAACGGAAAACTACACACACACACACACACACTTGTGCGCATACTCATTTCAGATAGTGATATTGAGGTCATTGTTATCATCAACATCGCTTGCATCAATGGAATCCAACATCATAGTTCGCCAACCGAAGAAGGGCCACTTCCAATGCATTCCATATGAAATAATCCAAGCATTGTTAAAGGCAAATGAAATCTCCTGTGAAAACGCTTCTTTATTCGGAATGAGAATGCAGGAAAAACGCTTCCACCCATAGTCAATAGCGCAGCAAATTAAATTGTTATATTGAAGACTGTCTGTAAGTTGTGGGAGCAATTTCCCACTAGATCTATCAATAACTCCAATACCGGCACAATGAACTATGATATGAATACTCGCGCTATTCGCGTCCAATTGAAAACTCACAGGATATACTTGTGCTTGGGGTTGAGTCGCGTGATATAAAATGATGTAATCAATATCATGATTCTGTAACAATTGTTCAAAATCTTGTAATGCTGTAAGCAGGGGTTGAAGTTTCATAGGCAATCGAAGCTGTTTATTCTCCTTCCAAACGGAAAAGAAATCAGGAATATGCTCTTTATCCAAAGGAATATGAATACTCTGAATATTCCTATATCTTGTCAAATCCTCCATAAACGCGTTATCACTATCTCGCATAATGCATTGCGCGATATCTTCCGATATGTCACCCATTCTCACTTGCAACAAATCCAATCAAACAGTGATGACATCAAACCATCGCAGCTCAACGTATTGTAGCTCAATGACTCCATCATTTGGGTTCAACTATCACTGAAATTTCGTTTCGATTCCCACATACACACACACACGCGCACACACGCGCACACACACACAATCATAGGTCATCTAAGGATAAGCCAGGTCATCGTTTGGGTCGGGTGGGGCGGCAAGATGGGGGGGCGGGGGCCGGGGTGGCGGCTGATATCCAACCCATAAAATGCTCAATGACGTCATCGTTTGGGTCGGCTGGGGGCGGAAAGATGGGGGGGTCGGGGTGGCAGATGGTATTCAACCCAGAAAATGCTCAATGACGTCATCGTTTGGGTCGGTTGGGGGCGGAAAGATGGGGGGTCGGAAAGATGGGGGGGCGGGGGCCGGGGGGGGCCGGGGTGTCGGATGATATCCAACCCAGAAAATGCTCAATGACGTCATCGTTTGGGTCGGCTGGGGGCGGAAAGATGGGGGGGCGGAAAGATGGGGGGTGGGGTGGGGGGTGTCGGATGATATCCAACCCAGAAAAGACTCAATGACGTCATCGTTTGGGTCGGCTGGGGGCGGAAAGATGGGGGGGTCGGGGTGGCAGATGGTATCCAACCCAGAAAATGCTCAATGACGTCATCGTTTGGGTCGGCTGGGGGCGGAAAGATGGGGGGTGACAGATGGTATTCAACACAGAAAAGACTCAATGACGTCATCGTTTGGGTCCGCTGGGGGGGCAAAAGGTGGGGGGTGGAATGATGGGGGGTGGGGTGGAAGGGTGACTGATGATATCCAACAATGAAAATACTCAATGACGTCATCGTTTGGGTCGGCTGGGGGGGAATGATGGGGGGGCAGGGTGACAGATGGTAGCCAAGGCTGAAAAAACTCAATGACGTCATCGGTTCGGTTCACACACACACACGCGCGCACACACACACACGCGCACACACACCCACACACACACACAATCATAGGTCATCTAAGGACAAACCAGTCATCTAAGGACAAAACCACCCACCCAACAACAAAATAAGGGTCATCTAAGGTCAAACCTACCCCCCCCACCCTGATAGAACGGGTCATCTAAGGTCAAACCTACCCCCCCACCCTGAAAGAACGGGTCATCTAAGGTCAATGGACTTCCTCGGAAGGGGTCATCTAAGGTCAATGGACTCTCTCAGAGCCAGGATTACGTAATTTTACGCTGAAAAGAACCCCACTATACTACTGATATGAGGAATACCAATTGTCCATGACTGAAAGTTTCCTTGCTTAAAGTCGCCGGCTATACCTCACCCAGATACAAACGAATCCAGCATCAAAAGCTCTCCAAACATACCTTTGCTTAGTTTGTTCAGTTCATGCCACTGAACATGTGGGAGGAGAGTTAAGGTCTGTGATGTATGAATGACATCATAGGTGGGATTCCCTCATCACATGACCTAGAGGGGTTCCCCACACACAGGGGAAGCCATGGCAACCACCAAGATGGCAGCCACAGAAAGCTCTCAATTCAACTTTTAAAGTCTATTAATCTACATGATTTAATCAATTATTCACACAAAAAGTAGCTGGTTATGATAAATAAACATTTGAACTTTATATTTATCATTTTAGATTGCAATTTCTAACATTTCTTTCTCTATATGGTTGTCTAAAAGTGTCAGTGCTGCTGGACTAAATAAAACACAACAGAAGCAACCAGTGTTAGCACTCTCCTCCCACATCTGTAGTTGCATAAATTGAAAACTGGCAAACGTATGCTTGGAGAGCATTTGTCGGAGTACGGGTAGTGTCTAAGCGCCCTATAACTGGCCCCTTTAATCAACTAATGTACAACAACAAACAACAACAAAGTGTCTACCATTTTGATGTGCACGCCAACATAAACTTTCAGTATTTTCTCTTCAAATATATCCAAAATTACCCATTGAAAATAAAGTTACTTCAAAGTAAATTAAATAATAACTATATATTTATCTATACAAATATACAGATGAACTCAAATCAATCCATCGGATTATGAAACCTTAGCATTCGTTTGTTGAGGAGATTAGTTTACAAAGTTGTGTGCAATCAAGGTCCTGCAATCTCCTTAATTCTCTGCATAGTTAGCTTTTGTGCCGTATGTGTGCTAATTATCGCCCATCCACATCAAAGCAGTCACGTGACGTCATCAGGGCTGTCCTCTAATGACTTCGGCTGATTTACCGGTGGTTTTGAGTTTCTAACATTTTTCTGAGATAAAGATACTATATTGATTGTTATATCCTACCGTACTTTTGTTTGCAGGAACTTTTATTTTAAATGGATAACTTTGGAGATATTTGAAGCACAAACACGCACAATTTAATTTGGCAAGCACGCCAAAACTCTGACACCGTAGGCTTAGGCAGGAAGAGATTATATTAAATTGATTCAGTATGCCCTTCTATGTGGCAGCAAATGCTTAATAAGTGTATCAGTATCTAAGTTAGATATGTAGGATCAAATGTAGGTGAGTGAGTGCATGTGTCCGATGTGGAAAGTCGTGGCTTCTACCAGGTCAAATCAAAACCTGACAAAACTGATATTTGTATTGAGATTATATATTAATGAATGTAAAACCATTAATATTATATATGTTATATATTTACATTATACGTTAAGAACCCATACCTGCTTAGTGCTGAGCATCTCCACAAGGATGAACTTGGGTTCAAAGGGCACCAGAGTCACAGGGTTGAAGGTCAAATAGTCCATGTCACCAAACCGGCTCTGTATAGGAGATAGCAATATATAGTAATGATGTTAGAGCATGTATACTTGGAGGTCAAATAGTCAATGTCACCCAACTGGCTCTGTATAGGAGATAGCGATGTGTGGTAATGACGCTAGAGCATGTATAGCCTACTTGAAGGTCAAATAGTGAATGTCACCAAACCGGCTCTGTATAGGAGATAGCGATGTGTGGTAATGACGTTAGAGCATGTATACTTGAAGGTCAAATAGTGAATGTCACCAAACCGGCTCTGTATAAGAGATAGCGATGTGTAGTAATGACAACAGAGCATGTATACTTGAAGGTCAAATGGTCAATGTCACCAAACTAGCTCTGTATAGGAGATAGCGATGTGTAGTAATGATGTTAGAGCATGTATGCTTGAAGGTCAATTAGTCAATGTTAGAAAACCAAGCCTATGCAGGAGACAAGGATCTTTAGTAATGACAGTAGAGAATATACAATTGAAAGTCAAATAGTCAATGTCACCAAACCAGCCCTTAGTAAAGACAGTAGTCCGATAGCATATAAATACAGTATATAGATTGGTGTGTGAGAGACCAGGATTCGACACACGGGCTTGCAAGAACCATAGTCTTGTTTTGATTGGATCTGCTGCCTGCATGCGTGATTTGTTGGTAAATGGAGACAACGCCGAGGAGTTTGTAAATGTGGATGTTTCTAGTCTTTGATAGGTAGATGTTGCTTTTGTGTGGTTTACCTTGTTACTCACCACAATGTCTATAATGTACCTAGTCACTCACCACACTGTCTACAGTGCCCCTTGTTACTCACCAGTGTCAGCTTGTACATTGTTACTCATCACAATGTCATTTAATGTGCTTTGTTTATCACCACACTGTCTATGATGTTCCTTGTTACTCACTTCAATGTCTACAATGTACCTTGTTACTCATCACACTGTCTATGATGTACCTTGTTACTCACCAGTGTCAGCTTGCACCTTGCCACTCATCACAATGTCTATAATGTGCTTTGTTACTCACCACACATTCTATGATGTACCTTGTTACTCACCTCAATGTCTACAATGTACCTTGTTACTCACCACACTGTCTATGATGTACTTTGTTACTCAGCTCAGTGTATATGATGCACCTTGTTACTCTCGACACTCTATGATATACCTTTTTACTCACCACACAGTCTATGATGTACCTTGTTACTCACCACACAGTCTATGATGTACCTTGTTACCATGCTGTCTATGATGTACCTAGTTACTCACCATACTGTCTACGATGTACCTTGTTAGTCACCTCAGTGTCTATGACATACCTTGTTACCCACCACACTGTGTATACTGTACCTTGTTACTCACCACACTGTCTATAATGTATCTTATTACTCACCACACTGTCTGTAATGTACCTTGTTGCTCACCACACTGTATCTAGTGTACCCTGTTACTCACCACACTGTCTGTAATGTCCCGTTACTCACCACACTGTCTGTAATATCCCTAGTTACTCACCACACTGTCTGTAATGTACCTTATTACTCACCGCAGTCTCTGCCTTGACTATCTCCATAATGCTCTCCAAGCGGATTCCGTACTCTCCCTCCTGGTAGAAACCAGGCTCTGAAATAGGTAATAATGGGCAAGATGGCCGGAGAGTGGACAGCTTTGTGTGGACGGGGGAGGAGCGGTGGGGGGAGGGGGGGAGGCTTAGTGTACTTAACAGTAAATACCCCATGTTAATAATATCATCTTAGCAACAATCATATATAATGCATAAAAGAAAAAGATCAAATTTATTCATCTAAAACGATTTAAAATCTACTTAAACAAGTCACACCACTCCCCACAGTCCCGACCTCCCCCCACCCCTACCCTCCCCTCCTCCAAAACCACTACACAACTAAACAACAACAAAACCTTAAAAAAAACACCAAACAATCAGATTACATGGCCGGATGAGTTGAGTATCTGCTTCTTTCTCATGTGGCAGGTCATCTGGCCGAGTCAAACCAATGACTTAAAAATGTATGCTTGACGCTACCTATCCTGGCATCCGTAATTACTAGGACAGGGAAAGGAGAAGTGGAATGAGGAAGACCAATCGGCGCATAATTTCAAATTGTGGTTAATTCGGCCGCCACGCCGCCCAGTGGACGCGTCCGGTACTACTCACGTCAAACTGCCCATAGGAAAGACACTCGTCGGAGCAGCTCAGGAGTAGCACCATCCAAAGTTTACCATGCCCATCAACCCTCTTTTTGAATATTCTATGGCCCGGCTCGGGGGTCCTCCTTGTTGTATTGACTTGTATTCATACTATTACTTATATCCTATTCACATTAATTTTTATATGTACCTACTATGGACCAACTTATGTAACTACCATAATCCGGAGTCTGAAATAAAGAATTGAATTGAATTGAATTGTCAGAATGCTATGTCAGTAGTAAACCTTTATTGGTTCTAACAGTTAACACCAGGTGGCAGCATCACACCATAATGCGCTAATACTACACTCCTCGGTGGAATCCTTGGTTCGTCAACAGGCGACTTCCCAGGACCCAGATGACCTCGACTGGATTAAGTTGTATCTCCATTAAAAATATATAAAATATCAAAATATCAAAATATTAATTTCCCCAAAGCCTTATTGTGTCCGACTCCATTGGTCAAAATCAACCGCAATGCAAAATAAGAATAAACAAATATATAAATAAGCCTACCTGTAAATATATATTTCACCTACCATCTGAGAAGAACATGCCGGCGTGAAGGGCCTCAAACTGGGGGCCCTGGGGCCAGGGCCCCACCTGGGCGGGTCCCTCATGCACCTCCAGGAAGGCACCGATGCCGTGCCCTGCACCGTGCCGGAAGTCCCACCCGCGTTCCCACAGCGCACCGCGCGCACGCGCGTCTATGGCGTTGCCTGCAAGCGGAAATAGAAGGCCCCTTACTCTAACACCACAGGCTTTAGCAGGAACAGGTTCCATTAAATTGACTCAGTATTCCCTTCTATGCAGCAACAAATGCTTAATAAGTGCACCAGTGTCTAAGTTAGCTATGTAGAATCAAATTTAGATAAGCGTCTTGGTTTAGAAAATTCGATGCTTTCATCTCACTCTGCAGTTTCAAAGTCAATGATAATTTGTTTATCGGGGTCAAAAGGTTAACATGAAACACTGATGCATGGTTATACTGAAAGTTCATATAGTCGAGAGATAGATGGTTAAGTGATGTCATGACATGCGTGGTAAATTGCGAAACCTGCTGCCATTTTGAGAGTGTGATAACGCGACCATCACTGCTGACAGTCAGGTTGTAGCTGAAGGAAATAAACCAATTTCCCAGTTCATAACGAAGCCTCACCTAGGAAAGCGCTCCCATTGCTATTACTACTTAAAGTTGCATAGTCCGATGCTTTTGAGTTTCTGCCATTTTCTGAGATAAATACATTATGCTGATCGTTATGATCTACATTACGTTAGTTTGAAGTAACTTTGAATTTAAATGGCTAACTTTGGAGGTATTTGATGTTAAAACATGCCAACTTAATTTTGGCAAGCATGCCAAAACTCTGACACCATAGACTTCAGTAGTAACAGGTTCTATTAAATCGACTTATTACGACCTTCTATGTTGCAACAAATGTTTAATAAGTGCACCAGTATCTAAGTTAAATATATAGAATGAAATCTAGATAAGAATTTTGGTTTTGAAAATTGTTGATGTTTTCATCGGACTATGCAACTTTAAGCAAATATATGGATGAACATTTTTCACCATGCTAACTATAATTGTTTGACTGCATTGACCAATGATTCCTGTCATTGTATTGTGGCCGTACAAGACATACCTATACTGCAGGCTGGTTGACATTGACGACAGCTGGTGTTGCCTAGCAATCACAATTTGTTATTAGTAACCTCGCAGTGGATTCTTATACTACACCCTTTTAATATGGCGGCTGTATTTTCGGAATTACACGCTGGGACTGGGAGAGCCTCAAACAGCCTCGCTTTGGTATCCTTATAAGAATCGTTGCTGAAAGGACATACCTTTAAGGCCTGAAGGCCAGACGGTGGTGGCAAGGTCAATGTGCGCCATTAGTACACGAGTGTACGCCTCCTGTCGGAGAAAGCCAGAACTAGATCAAACCAGCCGTCACTGAAGAGATGTTAGGCAGCGCTTTTCAAACAGCAAGAGGGAGGAGTAACTTATAGCCAGATCCCCCGGACACCAATGTAGATCAAACAGCCACTGTCTCATTGGAAACACCAGTTTCAGTCACCTATGGTACTATGGGGGCTTAGAGGTAGGCCCTTTCAGGAAATTTTGAAATTCAGTGGTTCCGAAATGCCATTTCCAGCCATACTGAGTTTTAACAAATTTATCTTATGTTGATCAGTGAGTGGTGACAATGGCAGTGCTAAGTGATGGGTTATTTACCCTCCATTCATCAGTGAGCGGTGACAGTGACAATGGTAAGTGATTGAGTATTTACCTTTTGTTCATCAGTGAGTGGGAACAGTGACAGTGGTATCTAATGGGTGATTTACCTTCTGTGCTAAATGATGGGTTATTTACCTTCTGTTCATCAGTGAGTGGTGACAGTGGCAGTGCTAAGTGATAGATTATTTACCTTCTGTTCATCAGTGAGTGGTGACAGTGACAGTGCTAAGTAATAGATTATTTACCTTCTGTTCATCAGTGAGTGGTGACAGTGACAGTGCTAAGTGATGGGGTATTTAGGGAGTAGTGACAATGACAATGGTAAGTGATCGAGTATTTACCTTGTATTCATTAGTGAGTGGCGACAATGACAGTGGTATGTAATGGGTTATTTACCTTATGTGCTAAATGATGGGTTATTTACCTGCTGGTCATCTGTGAGTGGTGAGAATGACAGTGCTAAGTAATGGGTTATTTACCTTCTGTTCATCAGTGAGTGGTGACAGTGACAGTGGTATGTGATGGGTTATTTACCTTCTGTTCATCAGTGAGTGGTGACAGTGATATTGGGAATTTACAGGTTATTTATCTTCTGTTCATCAGTGAGTGGTGACAGTGACAGTGCTAAATCATGGGTTACTTACCTTCTCTTCATCAGTGACTGGTGACATTGACCGTGGGAAGTGCCGGGTTATTTAGCTTCTGTTCATCAGAGAGTGGTGACAGTGACATTGACAGTTGGAACTGTCAGTGCTGGGTTGTTTACCTTCTGTTCATCAGTGAGTGGTGACAGTGACAGTGCTAAATCATGGGTTAGTTACCTTCTGTTCATCAGTGGATGGTGATCGTGACAGTGCTAACTGAGTAGGTTATTTACCTTCTGTTCATCAGTGGGTGGTGACATTGACAGTGGTAAGTGACGGGCTATTTAAGTTATGTTCATCAGTGAGTGCTGACATTGACACCACAGACTTACTGGGTTATTTACTTTTTGTGCTAAATGATCGGTTAGTTACCTTCTGTTCATCAGTCAGTGGTAACATTGACAGTACCAAGTGATGAGTTATTTACTTTCTGTTCATCAGTGAGTGGTGACAGTGACAGCGGTAAGTGATGGAGTATTTAGGGAGCTGTGACAGTGACAGCAGTAAGTGACGGGGGATTTACCTTCTGTTCATCAGTGGGAGTCCCAAAGTGAAATATACGAGTGACGTCAGTGGTGCCATCTCTTGAGAAGAGAGGGAAAAAGCACAATTAATGCACAAATACACAGAAATGTAATTCTTCCTATAACTCCTTCCAACCCCCCAACCCCCCATCACACAAACATCCGATAACTGTTCTCTGTGCTGTGCATATTAAACATGCATAATAAGTCCCCCTAACCCATGCAGCTCTTTCCTATGGAATCATGTACGTTGATATACATCATCATAGTCCATTAGAACTTAAGTGATGTCACAGTACCATAGCGGGGCATGCGCACGCGAAAATAGATGCAATTAGCTTTTTAAAACTGAATAAACAATTTTACTTCCATGTCGACGTTCCTCGTTTTTAAATGACCATCCAATCAATCAATCAATCAATAGTTCCGTCCTCTAGTCTAGGGTTGGATGCAATGGTTCTCCACTTGTCCCGATGGTGTGCTGTTCTGATAGAATGTGAATAATTCAAGCCTGTCCAGTGTGAAATATTTGTAAACCATGATGTTCTTGGTCTCCCTCTCCCTCTGCTGCCATTCACCTTCCATAAATAAGTTTCTTTGTCTGTATAGTGGCAAAAAAAAAAAAAAAAGAGACATCCAATAGCCGATGATGAATATCAATGCGTTCTAGGGGCATCATTAAATAAAACAAGCTTTACTATTTTTTTTTACAGACTTACTGGTACTGGCCTCCTGAGTCTATGAGGTAGACTTCTGCCGTCGATAGTGCGCGGTCTGTCGCCTTGTCAGGTCTGTAGTGGAGGACGGCCGAGTTGGCACCGACTGAGGAGATGGGGGGAAAGCTGACACCCCAATTATAGTCATATGTCCTGAAACGAGGTCAGATCGAAGAGGATTGATTTACTTAAAGATCTGGTCAACTTGTATTCCTTATATGGATATTCGGTTGTCTTAATCAAAGATCATAGATCATAATTAGAAGCAAGGTCAGATCGAAGGGCACTGATTTACTTAAAGATCTGGTCAGGTGATTTCACTATTTATTCCTTATTTGGATATTCGCGTGTCTTAGGTAAAGATACAGATAGAATAGATTTAGGCTATTGAGACCCCAATTAAAGTTGTGTGTCCTGAAAAGAGGTCAGATCGAATGGAACTGATTTACTTAAAGATCTGGTCAAGTCGTTTTTACCTTATATTCCTTTTATGAATGTTAAGGTGTCTTAATGAAAGATCACACTTAGAATAGGCTATTGAGACTCCAATTAAAGTTGTATGTCCTGAAACGAGGTCAGATCGAAGGGGATTGATTTACTTAAAGATCTGGTTACGTGGTTTCACTTTGTATTCCTTATATGGATATTCGTGTGTCTTAATGAAAGATCACACATGTCGAATGGGTTACTTGCACTTGAACCCAGTGCATTGTTATCTACACAGCGTTATCTGCACACTCTTATCTATGCACTGATATCTACCCACTTTTATCTTCACACTATTTTTCTATGCACTGATATTTAGACACTGTTATGTGCACATGGTTATCTGCACCATATTATTTATTCAGTTATCTGCCCAATATTATCTACACACTCTTATCTGTACACAGTTATCTACAAACTGTGATCTGCACACTGTTAACTGCAGACTATTATCTACACACTATTATCTGCACACCAGTATCAACATACTGCTATCTGCACTGTTATTTAAACTCTATTATCTGCACACCATTATCAACACACTGCTATCTGCACTGTTATTTACACACTTTTATCTGTGCACAGTTATCTACACACTGTTATCTGCATACTGTTATTTACACACTATTATCTGCACACTGTTATTTACACACTATTATCCGTACACTGTTATTCATACACTGTTGTTTATGCACTGTTCTCTACGCAGTTATCTACACAGTATTATCTGCACACTGTTATGTACACACTATTATCTACACACTATTATATACACACTGTTATCTGCACACTGTTATTTGCACACTATTATCTGCACACTGCTAGCCACACACTATTATCTACACACTGTTCTCTGCACACTGTTATCTATGCACTATTATCTACACACTGTTATTTACACACTGTTATCTGCACACTGTTATTTACACACTCTTATCTACACACTGTTATCTACACACCTTTATTTACACACTATTATCTGCACACTGTTATTTACCCACTATTATCTACACACTGTTATATGCACACTGTTATTTACACACTATTATCTGCACACTGCTATCTGCACTGTTACCTACGCACCTTCTTATCTCAGTAATTCGATGCGCAGCAGACAGTTCTGTCCATGGTTTTCCTTCGGATACCTGTCAAGGGAAGGAGACACAGAGAACAACTTTTACTTCACAAATGTATTCCTCTAAAAATAACAAACGTTAGTGATGAAGTATTGGTTTGTTTGTTGTTGTTTTACATCCTAGAAACATCAACGGTCATATCAGGACGGGTACCGACTTGTGACATTGTGCACTCGTGGTGACTTAATAGTGCTGCCCCACTGGAAAATCAGGCTGCCAGCACCATGACCTAATATCCCACTCAGTCACGTTACCTGACACTGAGTGAACCAGTCCTTGCCCTATCTTAGTAATGCTGAGAACCAGGCTAGGAAGCGACAAGTATAAATTTTTATGTCATTGGTTTGACTCGACCAGGGTTCGAACACACAAACTTATATGTTCCGATCCCCCGATCTCCCAAAACAGGGGACGGACGCTCAACTCATGTGTCCACCCCCGTCTGGTAGTGAAGTATTGGTCTTCGGGTAGTTTTAAATAGTTGCTGACCAGTAGTACAATGGGGAAGTAGGTCAGTTATAGAATGGAGGGCGTCAAAATACGGGTCGGACATGCTCTTTAAAGTCACCTGGTATAATCCACTTAGATGACAAATAAACTCGGAATGCAATATATGAGTGATGTCCTCATCACATGACCTCATATGGCTTTCCACATGACCAAATATGGTGCCCTCCACAGACCAGGGAACCCATTTAGGTTGCACTTGCACACTAGCCATTTGTGGCACTCTCCCTCCACATATGCAGTTACACAAACTGAAAAGGGTGATGTCACAATGGATTTGTTCAACCAATAAAGAGTAACACCAGAGACCAGCGGTATAAGATCTTCAAGGAGAGGCCCAGACTTGAGGTCAGGAAACACTCCTTTTTCTTTCGAGTGACAGATCCATGGAACAGTCTCCCAGACCAAGTCGTTGAAGCACCAACAGTAGAAGCATTTGAGAGAAGGCTGGATAGACATTGGAAAGGACACCCACAATTATATGACTTCAGGATATCTTCATCCTCCATTTGTGTGCAAAAGAAATATTTCTCTTTTGCCATAACGAGCTAGCATTAAAGGACCAATAGGGCCTAGATCAGCCAGAAGAGGATTTGTAAGTTAATCTGTAAGTTTGTAGAGCATTTGTCAGAGTACAGTTCCAGTCTCAGCGGCCTAGGGCCTAGGTCAACCAGAAGAGGATGTGTAAGTTAATCTGTAAGTTTGCAGAGCATTTGTCAGAGTACAGTTCCAGTCTCAGCGGCTTAGGGCATAGGTCAACCAGAAGAGGATGTGTAAGTTAATATGTAAGTTTGTAGAGCATTTGTCAGAGTACAGTTCCAGTCTCAGCAGCCTAGGGCCTAGGTCAACCAGAAGAGGATGTGTAAGTTCATCTGTAAGTTTGTAGAGCATTTGTCAGAGTACAGTTCCAGTCTCAGTGGCCTAGGGCCTAGGTCAACCAGAAGAGGATGTGTAAGTTAATCTGTAAGTTTGTAGAGCATTTGTCAGAGTACAGTTCCAGTCTCAGCGGCCTAGGGCCTAGATCAACCAGAAGAGGATGTGGAAGTTAATCTGTAAGTTTGTAGAGCATTTGTCAGAGTACAGTTCCAGTCTCAGCTGCCTAGGGCCTAGGTCAACCAGAAGAGGATGTGTAAGTTAATCTATAAGTTTGCAGAGCATTTATCAGAGTACAGTTCCAGTCTCAGCAGCCTAGGGCCTAGGTCAACCAGAAGAGGATGTGTAAGTTAATCTATAAGTTTGCAGAGCATTTGTCAGAGTACAGTTCCAGTCTCAGCAGCCTAGGGCCTATAGCTGGGTGAGAGAGACTTTCAGTGCAGAAAGGATAGTGGTTAAGAGAACAAATGAATCTAAACAACAGGTGCGTGACATTTGTTTCTGTAATACTGCTTGCTTAGTTTACATAAGGATTACTAAGGTACCTACTTAGGTACCACTCACAATGGACATCACAGTTAATACATTGCACCAGACGATATAGTAGCAGGTCACTAGTGTGTGCCACTCCCATACGGTGGCGCATCAGGCATGAGCTGGAAGCTGTTCTAGGGCTGCGTTAAGGGTACGCCTTGGAGGTGCCTCGGAGATGGCTCTGCGACGTCTTTTTGGCAATGTGCGTTCAGGGTGTGCCTCGGAGTCGACTCTGAAATGTCACGCTTTACAGATAGTAGGCAAAAAAAAGGCCTCCAAATTGGCCGCCGGATTCAGCGGTTTTAGCCAATCAGAGCTTTTCTTTTCAATTGCAAATGGCTTCACCCTATGGAGGCTGCCATGTTCGATGCACCTGACAGCTAAAGTCATTCAGACTAGCGCGACATCCAGAATTTCTTCGAGGTGCGAGCAGGTGGCAGCACACAGGTTTTAACGTAAAACAGTTCAGGAAATCTCACCTCCTGTTCAAGTAAGGCGGCGAATTCCACCACAGCTGCAGAGTCTCGTACCTAGAAGATAACCAAAATGGGCGACATCGCAGGCTTCATCAGTGACATGTTCCATTAAATTGACTTAGTATTGCTGCTATACAGCCATAAATATATAATAAGTACACCATTTCCTAAGCTAGATATATATATGGGATAGAATCTAAGTAAGTGATTTCCTTAAGCAAAAATGCAATGCTTTCATTACACTACGCAACTTCAAGTTTTTAAACCGGCCGAAGATCGAACACACGACCTTCCGAGCGGTACCATTCAATTCTGTCCGAGAAATTCTAAGAGTGAATTTCCCCATTCCGTTGCACAGACAAGATTCGTTATTATGTGGGTTGCTTTGGGGTGGTCCTTTTTTTAAATTTTAAAATTTTAATTATTTATATGCATATAGAATTCTTTCTTTAAATTCCCATGTCAAGATAATGTAACTGAGTCGATTGTCGAGCTATGATGCTTTGTTTTGTTTGTTTGTTGTTGTTTTACGTCCTAGCAACATCTAAGGTCATATCAGGACGGGAGCTGCTTTGTTTTGTCTTTACGTCCTAGCACACTAACATTAACTTAGTATATTTGGGTCGTTCTCAGAAGGTGTGTACCAATAGTGTGAAATCAGCACCACAAAATCAATATGCTGTCAAAGTCCTATAAAAAAGCTTCCTCCATGTGTATGTCCTTTTGCATCTGAATAATGGGGGACATGTGGCGTAGTTCATTTTCTGACACTTGGTGGCGCGTCGGTAGTAGTGGGCCTACACGGCCATTGACAATGCTTTGAGTTTGCCGGTACGCGCAGTGCAAAACCTTTATTTTATTCAAAATTAATAGAAATGCAGAATGCTAACCTTATGAATTTAATATAATCTATTCGTTGAATATGTTTTCTATATGTGTACCAAGCAGTTTGTCTCTAGGTGGTGGGGTTTTAGAGATATTTCACTTCTTCTGTATGAGTATAATCCAAGATTGCTCACGGCCATTGACAATGCATTGACTTGACCAGTACGCACAGTGCAAAACGTCTATTTTATTCAAAATTAATAGAAATACAGAACCCTAACCTTATAGATTTAATATAATCTGTTTGTTGAATATATTTTCTATATGAGTTCCAAACGTTTTGTATCTAAGTGGTGTATTTTTAGAGATATTTCACTTTTTCTATATGAAGATTGCTCACGGCCATTGACAATGCATTGACTTGACCGGTACGCACAGTGCAAAACGTCTATTTTATTCAAAATTAAAAGAAATACAGAACCCTAACCGTATAAATTTAATATAATCTGTTTGTTGAATATATTTTCTATATGAGTTCCAAACGGTTTGTATCTAAGTGGTGTATTTTTAGAGATATTTCACTTGTTCTCTATGAAGATTGCTCACGGCCATTGAGTTTGCAGTTTGACAGTGTGCGGTTTAGGCCCATTAGTTCAGTGGCGACGCAAACGGCAGGAATTTGAACTAAAAAGTCGGCGGTCCCCCATTGAAAATAAACATATTCTGACATTTTTAAGTAGGTCAAATGATACTCACACCCAATAAATAGCAGTATAGCATGGAAACCAATCTGACTCCAAAATCAAATATTTTCCACACAAAGCTTGACATTTTTAGGACATTTCACATGCCACCTGCTTTATAAACAGTAGTAATAATAATTTGAAACCTCATTGCTATGGTTTTGTGTTATTTGTGATGATTAAAGAGAAAAGCAAAAAAATATTAGCACGGTAACAGTCCAAGTGGAAACAACAATCTTACACAAATGTTCGGCTCAAATTTCAATGTTATGAGGCAATTTCAGGATTGATCTTCTACTATACCATGACTGGGTCCATGCATAGAGTGTCAAATGGTGAAAATAGTTCCTCTACTGTATCTGTACTCAGTGTTTGATACAGAGTTTCATAGTACTTGCAAGTGGAAACGAAATGTTATGATGTTAATGACTCCCGGAAAGGTTAACTATTTCATAATTTTTATAATTCTTTTAGGAATACACATCTTCAACTTAAAGAAGACATTGTATATGACCATTTGAAGTGAAATGTGCTGTTGTTCAGAGGTTTTCATTAAGTTTGTGACACTTTATTTTCAATGCTGTTGACGATCCGGACAAAGGAAGCCAGAACGGAA
>CM059194.1:54960807-54982594 GCA_030323885.1 Branchipolynoe longqiensis | reverse complement strand
ATGTAATTGTACTAACATTTATTTTATATTAAAGAAAATATATTTCCTGATTGAACTACTCTAAAGAAAATTGAAAATACCCCAGTTTTACTCTCCCTTAGTCTCCACCCACCCATCCCCATTCAATTAAAAAGAAGAAGAGTACCGCAGCCTCAAGCCCCCCCCCCCCCCCCCACCCTGACCTCAGCACTGACCCACTACTGGTGGGTGGTGAAGTGGGTCCACTACTCTCCCCACACATATTTTGTTCTATAAACATAAAAACTAAACAAGGTTGTGCTTGGAGAGCATTTGTCGGAGTATGGTTCCTGTCTCAGCAGCCTATACCTGGTCCGTTTAAAGACTATTAAACTACATGTTTTATTACATTTTTCAAATCAAAAGTAGCTGGTGATATGAAAATGTATGCGTAGAATATATTTTGCTTATTAAATTAAGAATGTATGTGCTCATTCCATTTACCCAGCCTTTCAGCACTTTATCTAATCGGTTGTTCTTCAACCCTACTCTGGGTAGAGGTGAATCTTTTATCTAAACCGGTGTCGCAGTTTCAACGCCCGGTCAGTTTCAACGGCCCGTATAGACTCAAACTCGAGGCATTGTCAATGGTCGTGAGCAATCTTCATACAGAAAATACAGCAAAAGTGAAATATCTCTAAAACTACACCATTTATTAACAAATCGCTTGGTACACATATAGAAAACATCTTTACCAAAAAGACTGTATTAAATTTATAAGGTTAGGGTTCTGGATTAGTATTAATTTTGAATAAAACTAAGGTTTTGCACTGCGCGTACCGTCAAACTCAAGGCATTGTCAATGGTCGGTAGCAATCTTCATACAGAAAATCCAGGAAAAGTGATATATCTCTAAAACCACACCACCTAGAAACAAATCGCTTTGTACACATGTAGAAAACATCTTTACCAAAAACATTATATTAAATTTATAAGGTTAGTGACGATGATGTTAGATTTTGACGCATGCGCATGAAACTGACGGGCCGTTGAAACTGACCGGGCGCTGAAACTACGACACCGGGGATGGAAGGGGTTTGGTAAAAGAAACGGAAATCTATAACAAGGTATTCTGTAAATAACCAAGTAAACTGAAAACAGAATGTTGCTGCAATAATACTTTCAATAATCGCTTCATCCTAGTAATTATATCCTTATCATTATTCTATATCCTAACAATTCGGGGCTGAAAGTTGATCGCACAGTGAAAAAAGGGAAATAAAGTGATAACAAGGATAGTGGAACACTCTCCAAAGATAGTCTGTACTAAGTGATCAGTGGAATGGAGCTAGGATAGTGCTTGGGGAGTACTGGATAAAACCTGACTTCCAGGATCTTTCTACAGTGCTAAACTATGAGAAATTCTGCACCTGTGCATTCAGGAGGGAAGCCCGCCAGCCGTCAACCGAACACCGTCCTTCACCAGCCTGAGGCAGTTAAATGCGTCAAGTGTTTCCATAATTAGATTAGTGTTTTTATTGGAGTTTTACATCCAAGATATATTAGAAACAATACAAATCGGTCAATTACTTGTGGCTACGTAGGGTCCACTTAGAAATATGATTCATCAAATGGTCAATGGACCCACCCTTTCAACAGCCCCCCCTCCCCAAACACACACAAACACCAAGTGATCCCTATAATACCTATACCTATGAGTGTAGACATCTGCAATAAAATACATACGGATATTCTCTGCTGCGCAGGCAATAAACTCGACATCCGGGAAGTTTTTCCTGAAGGTAACCCCCATGGAAGGGGTCGGGTCAGATGCTATGTACCGCACCTTGTGGGCCTTTCCCGCCAGGGCCTGCATCATCACCCCAGTCAGCAGGCCCGTCCCACACCCAAGCTCCAAGATGGTGACGTCACTGCCTTCCACCACCTCATTGTTGGCATTCAACACCCCGGTTAGTCTAAGCAGGTACTCAGCAGACTCGACACTGTACTTGCTTCGAAGGACGTGGTAGTTGTCCGCGTTGGCGTAGGCCACTACGGCTGTGGCCAGCTTAGCCTCGCGTTCAGTTGGCATCTTAGGTGGCACACTTATATGAGTGAGACTGGTTCACGAATCTACAATATAAGAGGGGTATTGACAATTTTTTGTTTAATTGCTTAAAGCTGAATAGTCCGATGAAGCATCACATTTTCAAAACCAAAACAATTATCTAAAATTGATTCTTCAAATGTAATTTAGATAATGATGCAATTATTAAGCATTTGTTGCCAAGCAGAAGGGAATAGTGAGGCAATTTAATTGATCAATTTCATATGACGTCAGCATGTGTATTTAGGTCAGTGCACGCGCTGCTTGGCTGCAGGACAACATCCGGTCAGACTGCAAACTCAATGGCTATGAGCAATCTTCACAGAGAAAAAGTTAAATATCTCTAAAACCACACCACCTAGAAACAAACTGATTGGAATGCACATAGAAAACATGTTTACCAAAAAGATTATATTCAATTTATACGGTTAGGGTTCTGGATTTCTATTAATTTGGAATAAAACTGACGTTTTGCACTGCGCGTACGGCAAACTCAATGCATTGTCTATACAGAAAAAGTGAAATATCTCTAAAACCACACCACATAGAAAGAAACTGCTTGGAAAACATATAGAAAAACATATTTAACGAATAGATTATATTAAATTTATATGGTTAGGGTTCTGGATTTCTATTAATTTTGAATAAAATAAACGTTTTGCACTGCGCGTACTGGCAAACTCAGTGGCAGTGTGCATTTGTTCTGCAGCCGAGCTGCGCGCGCATACACAATGTTTACAAACATTGAAATAGGTCTATAGAACCTGTTAATTAATGCTAAAGCATATTTGCACTCCACATATCTCAAAACTTAGCCATTTAAAATCAAATTTATTGCAAACTAAAGTAAGGTAGATTATAACAATCAATTTAATATATTTATCCCAGAAAAATGGCACAAACTCAAATGCATCGGATTACGCAACTTTAATCAGGGTTCATACCCCCATCTTGGCATACCAAATTCCATGACTTTCTAGGAATTTCAAGGAACTTTCATTGCAAAATTCCAGGTTTAAAAAAAAGATGTTTATTGAATTAAAGTACCCTGTAGTATAGCCGTATTCACAGTCGATTCAATGTGTAAGATGTGGTGCAAACAAGGATACAAAAATAACAACAAATGTATGCATAGTTTTAATATAAAAATCAGGAGGCAGTAAAACAAACCTACACAAATTATTCTAAATACATATCACTTCTTAAAGTTTGGTCAAGTCAGCTTTGAAAAAAAGAAGTTATTATTTTCAAGGATCTTTAGACATTCCAAGACTTTCCAAGCAGGGAACCCCCGAATTATCAAATTCCAGGAGTTTCCAGGTTTTCAAGGGCTCGTACAAACCCTGTTATTGTTAATCACGAGTTCCAAATGAGACAGCGATGACACATACTCAAGAGTACAGCTAAACTGGTCATTGATAGTACACATTCACTTAAATACACAACTGCGAACTAACGGTTATATACATCTATTATTAAATTTCAGTCTTAAAAACGGCAGTGAAGACAATGGTAGATTATTTAATATTTAATTAAAGGTACATAGTCTGACGGTTTTGAGTTTCTGTAATTTTGGTAGATTAATATTAATAGATTAATGGTGAAAAACAAGTCTATTCAGACTTATCCATGAGAGGCAGTATAAATCTTCAAGAATTTTTTTTTACTATTATTACTATTAGGTTGATCGTTATAATCTACCTTGTTTTAGTTTGAAGTGACTTATTTGAAATGGCTAACTTTGGAACTATATGAAGTGCAAACATGTCAAATATATTTTGGCGCACCTGTCAAAACTTCAACACTAAGGTTTGAACAATAAAAGGTTCGATCAAATTGTCTTATATCCCATTTTATACAGCGACACATGCTCAATAAGTGCACGGGTATCCAAGTTAGATATATAGAATCAAATATAGATGAATGCTTAAAGTTTCGAAAATGTTATGCTTTTAGCGTGAAATAAGATCTAATTGAACACAGATTTAAATCCTTCCTGCTTCACACAAGGTGACTAAAATACCGCACATCCACTGGCTGGATTTGTCGTTTTGCCTTGTCAGCATGTTAGCCATTCACCCCCCCCCCCCCTCAGAAACAATGGAGCTGTCAAAGTGTCATAATGGACTAGTCCATTATGATAGATGTGGCCAACAATTCGGCCAAAGCCTAGGGTAGTGTCAATTTATCAGATAAGGTTTCCTAACTTGGGCAACGATCTCTACTTCACATTAATATAAGTAGCAACATGTCAGTAGCAACATAATAATGTCAGTTTAATTTGATAACTGATAATAGACTACATCACGGTTCCAGCGGCGTGGTGCATTGTGGGATGCGTCAGAGCAAAACAACCCCCCCAGAAGCACATGGCACATGCTAATACACTGGGTGCAGCTATGAAATGTGCTAGTTTCAGCTCATCTCAGCTTTTGTTTGAAACATAGAATACCAACTAAAAAAATATATATAAAAATTAAGATATTAATCTTTTATCCAGCATTGCATTTACATCAATATAATCAGGACATCTAATGCCATGTGCATTTAGATTTAGACAAATCTAGGCACTCAGACTAGTGTTAGAGCCATAGCCAGAGTCAGTTTTACTTATTTTATTCATGTTTTTATTTATATCCTATGATTAATGACATTTGTAGAAATAGAAAATGAGTAGGGTTAATCAGATATTGGTTATATATTTCTTTGAAACAAGTTTTTGTTGACAGATTTGACATTTTAATATTTAGAACAAGAATTACTTCTGGCTAATCAATGGTGATGTATCAGCCTGTAAAGTGACTGAAATTGTATGTTTCTTAGCTCAAAATGCTTAATTATGGAGAGTTGTGTCTTAATCATATTCATTATATTATTATATTGCATCCTTCCATCCATTTTTGTGCCAAATTGTTATGTATTTCTATTTATTTTGAATAATATGCCAGTTTTGCCCTATGCGTATCGGCAAACTCAATGGCTGTACGCCGTACTCAATGCATTGTCAATGGCAGTGAGCAATCTCCATACAGAAAAAGTACAATATTGATAAAAAAAAACACCACTTAGGCACAAACCGCTTGGAACACATATATAGAAAACGTGTTTAACAAAAAGATTATATTAAAATAATAAGGTTAGGCTTTTGGATTTCTATTAATTTTGAATAAAACTGACGTTTTTCACTACGCGTATTGGCAAACTCAATGGCCGTACGCCTTTGCTTTGCTCCCCAACGCCGTTTTCAGCGCATGCGCAGTCGGAACCGTGATGTAGTCTATACTATACATCTGACTATAGTAGTGTGTACACGCAACATGTATTAAATAAACCCACATCCCCCAACGCACTTGGGTTAATTGAATCAATGGGAAAACATCCATTATCCAATGATAGAAATGTCCATGTAAATAACGCAATTTAAAAAAATCGGTTCATCAGTGAAATTCTACCCTCTGTAAATAAAACAAAACAGTATATGTGTATGATTATAGGCCTACACAATGTGCAAATTGGTCAATACATATATGGCCTACATAATGCACGTGGGGGATTGCAAATACCTCATTCTTTAGCAAGCCAATGTCAAACAAGGCAGATGTTGTACAGGAATTCTAGGAAAATATTGGTATTTATTCGCCCATGCTATTTTGGGAATCCGCATCGCTGTGATAAGATATCGTCACCATGTAAACGGTTAGGTAGATGATCAAGGAGGTTGAGTAGGTGGGTGGGTTTTATCACAGGGGCAAGATCAAAACATGCGTCCATTCATTTACGTACGTGGTGGGGGTTGACCTTGCAGTAGAAAGCAGGGTACTGCACTCGTGTCAGAGCTAACTGGAGGACGTCAGCAGGACAACAACATCGGCGGCCAACGGCAGAGCGCCTCCGTTTGTAACATCTGATTAACATAATGCATCCGCTCTGAAAGCCACGTGACTTGTGGGTGTGGGCGTGTGCCTTTGCGTGTACATGTGCGCGCGCGCGCGCGCGCGCGCGCGTGCGTGTGTGTGTGTGTGGGGGGGGGGGGGGTCCATTGGATGGTGTTTGTTTACCTCCTGAAAACACCCACATTACGGTGAGGGATTGGTGGGTGTTAGTTGAAGGAGAAATAACAACGGCCAACTGATCAAATACGCCAAGGCATCTTTCAGTCTGGTCACACAGCTCAGGTGTTTTGATTCTCTTTCTTTATTGTTAGGTTTTTAGGAGCCAGGAATAAATTGTATGCATCAATGCTTATAATATTCGAAACGGTTATCTAAATCTGCTATTGAGATAAATGTGATTGATTCATGAATAAAAGAGAGGACACTGTATCAATTATATAGCTACCAGAACACCCGCACCCCATGATTTAGCGGATGGTGGGGGTGTAACCCAATGCCATTTATTTGTTTGCAAAATTTAATCTTTTCGCAAATAAAATGCTTTTAAAACTGGAAATCCGCAAACCCACAAACAGAATCATATAGCCAAGCCTACGCCCCACCCCCACCCCCACCTCCACCCCCACCCCAGCCCGCGCCCTTCCCCGGTGTAACGATTTCAAGTTCCCCCCTTCTCAAGTTCCCCCCAGGGAATCTGAAAACGTTTTCAACTTCCCTCCGGGGAACTTAAAAACGTTTTCAGATTCCTGGGGGGGAACTTAAAAACAGTTTTCAGATTCCCCCCCCCCCCTATTTTCAAATTCCCCCCTCCGGGAATTTAAAATTGTTTAAAATACTTTAAAAAACGTTTTAAATTTCAGACCTATAATATTTTTTTCTTAACCATCTTGGAGACTTTTTGTGTCATTTGTGGTTAAATATATTTTATTGTACTAGTAATAATTTCCATTATGTTATTCTCTGTATATTATAATATTTGTCATGAAAAATAATCAAAAATAACAAAAAAATTACAAAAATAAAGAAAATTCCCCAAACATGGGGGGGAAGGAAAGTTAAAATGAGGGAGGGAATTTGAAAACGTTTTCAAATTCCCCTGGGAGGAATTTGAAAACGTTTTCAAGTTCCTGGGGGGGAACTTGAATATGGGGGGAATTTGAAATCTTTACGCCGGGAACTTGAATTCCGGGATTATATAGAGTATGCAGGCCCTTCAGGCTTCAACTTTGGAACTGGCATTCTTTTGTCAAGGCAAACCTATGAGTATGAGCGCCACAGTTAGAATACCAGTTTATGATCACATTAGAAGCTTTGGACAGGACTTGGGATTGCAAATCTTGTTTTAGTAATGAGCCGAAATGGGATACCACGCCATGCACCATATTGATTTATTTCTGCACATGTAGGCCTACTACTAAAGTACTAGTCAACCGGCTAGAGTAGAATTGGCACTATATTTCCCGCCATGTAACTCTTTGCAATAAATCTAAACTTCTAATTTTAGGGTGTTTGAAAGACACCATACCGCATATATTTTAAAACAAAAATATTTGCATCAGCTGAACAGAGTAATATTTCGAACGATTGATATCCTCGTAATTACACCAATTAAAACAAGTTTAAGTTGTAATGGTTGGTAGAACGCTGCGGCACTGACGGTCTGTGGATCTAAAAACACGAGGTATCCGACAACCTCTTGGTATATCAAATTGGGAAACTTAATAGAGACGCATTTTCAAAATAGGACGAGGAACACTTGGAGGCAAAACATGAAATAAGAGTGTTCTATTGTCAGTGAAGAGAAGGACAATGGACACAACTTACTGGAGAAAGTGTCTGCTACACACGCCACGCGTGATGTCTTGGAGAAAAGTGCCATCTTTGTTTGCCTGGGTCTACAGTTAAGTGTCCTAGCGCTAACAAAAGAACCCCATAAAATCCCACCAAAAACAGGTCAAATCTAGGAATAAAAATACATTACATTATTTTGTCAATGTTATTCACAAAATGTTTCTTTATAACTGCGATGAGGAAAGAAATATTGACAGTTATTCTGTTATTTGATAGCCGTCAAAATAAGTGTTAGAAGTTTAGATGACTGAAGGCTTACCGTAGCTTGACGTTGAAGGCCAAGATGGTCATGGATATACACGCATGACATTAGTGTGGGGGATACTAAGCACGGCAAACGTGCAAACATAGTTATATACACGAAACAATTGACAGCACGAGGAATTGCCCCAAACTCTTTATTAAAAGTGTAAATGTACCATAGAATATATATGCACTGTTCGAATTGGATAGTTTTGCTATTTCATCGTACATGTAGTAGTCGTCTGCACTAACCTCTATACATGCACAACATGCCACTATAAAGATTATTAAAACCAAATCTAACTGATATACAAACACAGCATATGATTTAACCACTAGTGTACATTACTGCACACTCTATCTTGCACTATGTTGAGTATCTATGCTGTACACTATGCAGCATAGGCTGCTCCCCCACTTTCTTTTTATGTTCAGAATGGGTTGTGATGCACACAATGCAACACATTCCACTTCCACTATGTACAGATCAAATGTGATCACTCCAACGGCTGGAAGACCAGTGCCCAGGCACTGACAAAATATGTATTCAGATGAATAAAATATTTACACACAAAAAAAGAGCCACATAGACAGGTAGACGTGAATAGGGTGATGACATCAGAGAGCCTATGTGGTGTAATGGTTTGCACACTAGCCCGGAATGCAAAATGTGTAGGTTCAAGTCCTGTTTTAGGCGCAATAATTCGCATTTTCATCACTCTTCACGATACGCACAAATTATTTTCATATGGCGGTGTAGATATATCATTATGCATGTTACCAGCAACATGTACAATTCAAAACCAGACACGGATAATCACTTTCTTGGGCTAATAAATTTATTAATCAGGCTTAATAAATCTTTTACACAGCCTTATATTTCTATCACTATAGAACATGAGTCATTGAAGCTCCTCTAAATAGTACAATTGAGACTATTAACTTTTAACTACTCTAACTTCGCAGGTGGTACAACCTGGTAAGACAATATGATTACTATTAATCATTACTTATGTGCAAGTCAATAATTAATTGTTATATCATAATATTCATATGATAGTTATTCTTGAATGCAGGATTCTTTGAATATACTTGAAATTGAAGACATGAGGCAGGAGCTAAGGGTAGATCACGGTCACGCAGTCAACTCCCATCCGGCACACACACATTCGCACTTGCAGTACACATATCATCATTCAACATAGGGAAATAAAAGGGACCATTAGATCTCAGCCCTATCAGAGGAAAGGAAATAAAATGGGTGGGTGGGATGGTCAAATTTACGTATTGAATGCCAACGATCCGGCATCGTCGATGGCCAGGTAGGGAATGGATTTTGACGGTATCTATGGTATTCGTAATATCAAGCCCGTAGTCAGGGTTTTAAATTAGGATGACAATTATATGCATGGATATATTATTAATCTGCATATTTCGATTATAATTATTATTGCACATATGTTACCGTGATACAGCCATGCAGGGAGGTTTCCTGACGCAGGATGTGCCCTATGGCTTATTCTTCTAAATTGGGCACGACATATTTGGTCTCCACGTTACGATGCTGATAATTCATTCTTTCTTTCATTCATAGCAAGTCAAATAATTACTGTAGCCTATATCTATTAGGTATGTTATCAGTTCTACACGTCCAATAGCCGATGATATGAAAATCAGTCGTTAAATAAAACAAGCTTTACTTTTAACTGTTGATGAGCGGCATTGACAAAGGCATTATTTGACTAGTAATATAATAATTGAGAGACACAATTTTACATAGACGGAAGTCCATGTAATAATAATCATAGTTGATCAGTATAGTCGTTTCAAATAAGTTGAAACTGAAGGCTGAGATCCATTTGAAAGCCATTAGCATTGGCCTACCCACGATGACTGATGTGTACAAGAATGTTTAATCGCATCTTTCACCTTGTAGCCATGTATATACGTCCGCATATATGTGGGTGTAAGGAAAGTGCACTGTGGTGCCCCCCGGTGGTTTGCGGGGGAACTCGCCATTGGTTTGCGGTACCACCGGATGGCGCTCGATGATGTGCACAACCTACGAGCATGCCCCGGCCACCGCAGTTCGCCCGCAACACTGCTACACTATAGACCTTCTGACACTATACAATAAAACCTGCTACCTGCTACCTTCTACCTGCTTTACCAGCTTCATAGTACCGGCACCATTGTACCGGCATGCCAAATGCCTATTGCGCTTTCTGCAGTTTCATACATACTGAACCGGTGAATGACACCTGTTATACACATTTAAACAGGCGTTCGACCAGGGCGAGCACGAGAGAGTTGCCTATTGCTATGGCGGAGGGAGGGAAATCGACCACTGTAAAAGAAGAACAGGCAGATGTTGTAATTGACGTCGACCCGCTGGAGAAGGAGGAAAGGGAGATTACTGAGAGGATCAGGCACCTACAGAGATGGAAGAAACTGGCCGAAATGGAGCGTGTGGAGCGAGACCTGCGTGAGGATGTTGCGAACCTCACGCTTGATCGGACCAGGGACCACAGGAGGGATCGGGCAGTCGACTGTGATGCGGCGGACCGGAAAGAAATTGTGGGGCACGAACAGAGCACCGGAGCAAGTCTGTGTGGCGAGGGCGACATTCGATCAAGAGGGAGGAGCACCAGCAAGCATCGGAGCCCGTCATATGACCAGAGAGGGCGCCGCTACCGCCGGCGCTCATCAAGTTTGTCCTCCTCGGACGAACGTTCGACGAGCAAGGAAAGGAGGGCTTGAAGTAAGTGGTCCCTCCGCAAACACGTAGAAGACGGTAAGGCTGTCAAAAAACTATCTTCGTTCGAACTTATAGAAGCCTCTGTGAACTGGGTAGTGGCATCGAGAGTGACTGACAGTGAAAAGCTTTTGAAACTGCTAAAACATATTGGCTATATCGCGGGCAAGGCCAAGTCTGGTACTTTTATCGAAAAGTCACATGTGAACTATGACAAGGCTATCAGGAAGCTTGCGGTGTATGAGGGCTCATCCGGGAACCCAGAAGTCGCGCTAAAATATTACGCTTTTGAATTTTTGCATAAACCCGGGGCCAGCTCTCACAGGTATACAAGTAGTAAGGCAAGCCCGAATAGGCACGGACACCTGTACATTAGGGATGGCAAGAAACCTTGTTTTGCCTTTAACAAGGAGGAGGGGTGTTTGAGGGATGACAGGACTTGTAGCTATGGTCATTGGTGCTCCCACTGTGGGAGCAAGACGCATGTGTGCAGCAAATGTAGCAAAGATTAATGTGTTGTCGGTTGCCAGGGTGGATGTTCCCTGAATTGTGTCTGGGGGTCGCAAATGTTTGTATTAGCTGCGACAAAAACGTTTTGGTAAATTGTGTTACCCCTACACCCTTGGCAATTTCGGCTGACACCAGTAAAATATATGTGAATGCACGCCCGCAAGCGGGCCTAGTTCGGGCGGATTATGCGGACTGTAATGTGGCAGTCCTAACCCTACCCTATGAATGTCAATGTGTAATATATATATATACTCTATGCATATATATATATATATATATATATATATATATATATACTCTATGAATATATATATATATAGATATACACATATTGTATACATATATATTATAAACAAAAACAAAACAGACTGTCAGAAAAATATATATGGCAGTGCTTATACTGTCAACCTCTACAATATATTTTCAATCTCAAGAATACCGCTTTTAAACTCAATATTATTAAATCGGTTCGGAAATGAATATATAAAGTCATCGGTATAGGTATACAAATTTGTCTGTAATTTGACTACGGGTAAGCGAAGAACACATGTATACTATAAAGTCGTATGCATACGCGCATAGTGTATATAGACAGATAAAAGGAAGAGATGTGTAATGCGTAATACAGCTAAACAGCTAAAGTGGTATGTGTCTCCCTTACGGTTATAAAACAAAAGAGTGCAAATGAGAAAATGTAGGGTTGGTCCGTACAAGAGGATTCAGTGCGAGGTTCTTCTACATTATTGTGAAGTATGTTCGTCTCAATTCATTTGTCATCTGGATTTACGTATAGGCCTACACCTGAATTTAGATCCAAAACAAGAGTTACACTGATGGGAATTTTTCTTTTATTTGACTGACATTTTCATTATTTATGTTTCACAGCAAGTATAGGCATGCAGGATACAAGTGTGGTTTACACGATCCGCATCACGTGAGTCGAATCAGCCCTAATCCGCCTCAGACGTGCGTTCACACGAGAAATGTGATGCGAACTATACAAGTCGCTTTCTACGAATCGATTTACATCGCCCGTGTGAACACGGCTTATAAGCCGTGTTCACACGGACAAAATGTGAGGCGTATCACACAAATCGAATCAGGCGAGGCGAATTAGGCGCCCGTTCACACGGACACTGCGTGAGGCGGAAGTGGATATCTGCGCATGAGCAAGTCCAGGCTAACCAGCGCCATCTTGGATTCGACAATGCTGGCACCAGAGAGTGTGGGTTCGACCTAGATATGTAATGACTAAATCATATTGGTTTGGAACGGTCAAAACTTCTGCTGGGCAGTGAAACCCTAAAAATAAATGATAAAAAAAATATCTGTGCACCTCTAGCAGGTTCATAGAGCAAATTATACAATATATGCTTTTGATCGACCGGAAAGTCAACAAAGTGAGCTCTCGACTGCGCATGCGTGTGAGGTGCTTAATCCGCCTCAGTGCGTCCACACGGACAAAATTATCCGCATCACAGGAATCGATTCACGTAGACTACCTCGCGTAGGTGGTTTACACGATCCGCATCACGTGAGTCGAATCAGCCCTAATCCGCCTCAGACGTGCGTTCAGACGACAAATGTGAGGCGAACTATACAAGTCGCTTTCTACGAATCGATTTACATCGTCCGTGTGAACACGGCTATTGTATCGATATATCCTCTGAAGGAATTTCTTGTTGACAAAATTATCGTCCTCTGTTTTTCTAGGTTAATCTAGATTTAGAGCTAGATTTATCTAGATTTACTAATTTAGCTAGGCATACTATAGGTGCTATCTATATTTATATTTCTAATCGAGAAACCAGGACAACATAACACGTACATTCACATACTCATGATGGGCCTAGAGCTATACAGTAGACTTAGGGGTAGGCTACATAGGGAGAGCACTTGAAGGGAGAGCACTTGAATCCTGTTCGGAGGTCGTGGGTTCGAATCTTTATACATTCTCACTGAATTCATAACAAGAGACCAGACTGGGATATCAATTTATCATTTATTTACATCATTTAGAGTATTGTATCACACTGGTTGCGTATTACCATTAATTTGACATTAACCATAAGTACTATACAGTAAGTCGGCATTGTTAATATTTAACTTTCCCAAAGAACTACACACGCACATATCATTTATTCACACTTTAAGGTTCCGGGTTCGAATCAACCGAATACCTCTAACACTCAGCTGAAATGAAACAGAGGGTGGGAGGGTGGGTAAAAAGCTGGTATGTGTGCACTCTCCGACTATCAGAAGCAAAGTGAGTGATCTATGCAGAGAGTTTAAAATGTTAGTTTAAAGATGTTCTATAGGTTTCCTTGGATATCACTTTGAAATTTGATATGAATGCTTAGAAACATGCATGTGCTTACACTACCAAGCCTAGCAACCCGATCCGGACAGAGGAAGACCGAGACGGGTATGGGAGAAAGGAGTTTTATTACAAACTATAACAGATAATGACACAAGGTATCAGTCTAGTGGGCGAGAGTGTCCAGGGTTCAGTCCACCTGGTCCACGTCTGCGGAAGGAGAAGGAGCACTCTGGGAGGAGGTAGGCCCGGGACCCGACCCCCTGTAGTGTATTAAAAAGAGGGTGGGCGGGCGTGGTAAATCTATGCAGGAGGAGTCTGGAACCCGAATGCGGGTCAGGTGAGGGGAGGGGAAGGAGGAGGAGGGAGCATGCGTTGCTTGCGGACATGACCGTCTCGGGCTTCCCGCCGGATCAACCACAATTCGGAAATTATGGGCCGATCCGGACAGAGGAAGACCGAGACGGGTATGGGAGAAAGGAGGTTTATTGCAAACTATAACAGATAATGACACAAGGTATCAGTCTAGTGGGCCAGAGTGTCCAGGGTTCAGTCCACCTGGTCCACATCTGCGGAAGGAGAAGGAGCACTCTAGGAGGAGGTAGGCCCGGGAGCCGACCCAAAACACAAGGCTAAGGCTCTCGGGGCGTCGGAGGCCGCGATCTTCGGGACGTACGAATGTACTGCCTCGGACTCCCAGGTTCTTTGTGCCATTATCGCAGAGAGGTCCACCCCCCTCGAGGCGCAAGGGTGCGCCGCCCCCCCTGCGGTGGCCATGTAGGGTGTATGCGTCGGCTCCGGAGACGCCGGCCTCGCGAAGGGCGGTGCAGAGGAGGGGGGTGACATCGCATGGGGTGAGTGGGACGCCTGCGCGCACCAGGAAGGCCGGGGCATCCCTGGGTGCGGGCGTCAGGTTGATGGCACGCTGCCAAGCGGGGACAGGGCAGATGGACGATCCGGTGATGGCGGGCATGAATATGGAGACGGCCTGCGCTGGGGAGCGGATGGTCTTTGAAGAGCAGATGCGCAGGCATAGCCCCCCCGGAGCGGGCCGGACGTCGTCCCTGCGCAGTGTATGCGGCCCCCCCCACGGTGCATGCGAGGGGGACAGCAGGTTGGACTGCCTCAGGAAGCTGAAGTATCCCATCACGGTCGCCTCCCAGGGGGCGACCCCGAGGTGCCCCAGGGCACGCATGTACGCGTGGATGAAGGGAAGCATGTCAGGGGTGATGTCGGGGCGCGCCGGACCGGCGTCGCGATCCTGTCACTCAAGTTCATGCTACGAAGGTTGATTCCACTGTCTCCACAGCCAGCCGGTGCTGTACCAAGGTCGGTGGAGGTGTTCATGATTTTATTTCGAACAAGGTGAATCAATTGCTGCGTGAGCCCCTTCCTGTTTCCCCGTTCCATTATTCAAATACTATGTGTGGGTTGCCAACCAAGAGTGAACACCTTAGTCCTGATAATTTGCAAATTATGGCGTGTGGCAGTTTGAATAAAAAACGAGGTTTTCCATTTAATAATTTGGGAGGTCCCCGCAGTAAAAGAATGAATATTGCAGGGGTTGATGGTAAAAAGTTGGTTGGCCTGTCTTCATTACCGGTAAATATGAAGTTTAAATGGTTTAATGGGGGTATTAGATGTAGTGTTAAAAGTTATGTTGATGACAGGAAGGGTGGAGGTCATGCGGGGATAGATTTGCCTGTTGATTGTATATGGACACCTCCTAAACCGGTTGCACAGCTGGCTGGATTCGTTGATCGCCGCTGTCAAGGCGACGTCAACAAGAACCGGTCATCTTTCGAGCATCTGAACTCTGATTTGAACTTGGCATCTTTGCACTGTGGTTACACAATCACTGGTGGGGGCTGTCGTTTTCCCACCTTGGATGGCCCAGTGCCTCCAAACTCTTTACATTCATTCCCTACAACTAGTCGTGCCACTAGTTTGTTAGATAATCTCTCTTCCACCAACTCTGTTATACCAATCTGAGTTACAGTTACCCGTGGTTACAGACAAAGTTGCATTTGTCAACGATGTTCATAAGTTAAACTGAGTTGGTTCTAAGCCCCGTTCACACTGGCGAGTTAAAACGATTAATTAAAATCGACTTGTATAGTTCGACTCACATTTGCCGTGTGGACGCTACGCTAAAGCGATGTATGTGTGAATCGCTTCATCTAGTTCACTGCAAGTAAACCACCTAGCGAGGTAGTATAGATGAAGCGATGTAGCTGGTTCCTGGGCAGTGATAGTGTAAAATAGCAGTGCTTGCCAGATACAGGCTCAGGTGTAACTATTGCTGGTGCCCAGCAGTGTTAGGGCCTGATTAGGCCGAAATCTATTGAATGCGATCATATTTAACAGAATTACATCCGCAAAAAATGAAATTTAATTAAATTAACCCTAAATTCCAAGCGATATTAACGTAGCAGCTAGATCGGCGTCGAATCGACTAGTGAAAACTAAACAAATAGCAGTGCTCGCCAGGTACAGATGGGGATACTTGCTCATGCGCAGACATCGATTTCCGCCTTAGACAGCTCCATGTGTGGACAAGACACTAGTTCGCCTCATCTAGTTCGCCGTATCTAGTTCGGCCTAAAGTTGTGCTGTGTGAACGGGGCTTATGTCTGTTGATCAAGTTTCGGGCACCTATTGTCCTCACAGTGGTACCAATACCACAGGCGAAGGCTGTTGTTTCACCGTCAGGGATGGCTGTTCGCCTCCAAAATCTATATTTTATGGGCATTTGGGCAAATCAAATGGTAGATTGACTCCCGATGTGCATGTTAATGATAGAGCAAGTCTTGTTAAAAATTCTAGTTTGACCATTAGCCCGTTGAAGGTTACTACACAATGTTCTGATATTGTTGATAGAAATAGCATAGATAATTTTAATGAATGTATTGTAGATGAAAATGCCGATAGTTACGATCAGCTACAATTTTGGGAAAAATCACCTTTAGACTACATGGGCCATGTCCTGACGTGTTGGCCGGTCATAAACACTAATTGTCAGTTTTTCCTAAATTATAAAGATATTTATACTAAAGTAAGGGATACTGGACTTCCGAATTACTTGAAGGCAAAAATCCCGGTACCATCTGGCTTAATTATACAAAAATGGAGAGCTTATTTAATAGATTATGAAGATTTCGATCTGGTAAATTACTTAGAATTTGGCTGGCCCGCGAATTATACAGGTGATTTTATACCAACTACTACTTATAATAATCATACATGCGATGAGAAAGATTTGTTTTGGATTAATAAGTATGTAATTACTAAATTATTCCATAAAGCAATGCTGGGTCCGTTCACTGAACTACCTTTTTCTCCCTGGGCCCAAATTAGTTCTATTATGACCTGGGCAAAAAAGAACACTGATGAACGTAGAATTATTGTAGATCTTAGTTTTCCTAAGGGCCGTAGTGTTAATGCTGGGATAGTTAAGGGTTTTTATCAAGGAAAGAGATATACTTATAATTTAACGACAATAATGACTTTGGCTAAGGAGGTTACCAAATTGGGTAGTAAATGTTATATGTGGTCGATCGACTTAGCAAGGGCGTACAGACAATTAAGAACTTGCCCCTTGAGTGTGCCTTTATTCAGAATTAAGGTCGATGGGTTGTTCTATTTCGATACGGCGCCACCATTTGGATGCAGAACATCGAGCATGGCATGTGCAAGGACGACCGCAGCTGTGGTTTATCTTATGAGAAAGAAAGGGTTTTTTGCGTTGTGCTTTTTAGACGACGTTGTGGGAGTAGAAGACAGTTTAGAAAAGGTACAGCAGGCATATAACTATATTTTACAATTAACTGAAACATTGGGGTTGCAACTTTCTGTTAAAAAATGTTTTCCTCCGTTAAAGACCTTAATATGGTTAGGTTATGAGATAAGTGCAGAGAATATGGTAATCAAAATTCCTACAGACAAACTATTAGAGATCCTTTTAGAATGTAAAAAATGGGTACTTGGGAGGCAAGTAACGCGGAAAAATGTACAGCGATTGGTGGGTAGATTACAATTTATTTCTAAATGTGTTGTTGCCTCTAGGGTTTTTATGAATAGAATATTGAATTTTCTTCGATCATGTCCTTTTTTCGGTAAAATGAGTGTTAGTCAGGAGTTAGTTAGGGATATAGCTTGGTTTCTACGTTATGCAGGAGGGAGTAATGGACTAGTTTTATTAAGACATTTCCCTAGAAACAAGTGGATCATAGAATGTGACTCATCATTGCTGGGTGGAGGGGCATTCAGTAAATCGAAATTCTATTCCAACCTTTATAGGGATAAATTCTTGTCTAATAACTTTCACATAGCACAGCTTGAGGCAATAAATTTGGTAGTAGTGTTAAACAATTTAGCTCCGATTGACGCCCATAATTACTTAATCATTATCAACACTGATAATGCAGCTTCCCAACAGGTGCTGTCGTCCGGGGCTGGGAAAGACCCTGTCTTGTGTGCCTGTGCCAGGGACATTTGGCATTTTGCTGCAAATAATAGCTGCGAAGTACAGGTCATACACAAGCCAGGGAAGGACCTAGTGTTGGCTGACGCCTCAGTAGGTTGTTCTTTGATAATAAATCTAAACTACTTGCTGACGAATTATGTCATAGTAAGCTTTTAACATAAATACATGTTTCTCATGATTGTGATATTTTTGTTCTGTTATTGTAAATTTAGCAGTTGATAATTAATTTTATTGGCTTTATCAACTTGCAGACATGAATCGCGCAGTAGTTAATAGACTTAGCGTGTATTTTAAAGCAGGACTGTCCGAGGGAACGTGGCGTAATAAGAGGGTACAATTTAGCGAATACTTACAGTTCTGTAAAAAACTGAAAGACAATCCTAAGAAACCCAAACTTAAGACGGTAACGTTGTACGCTTTATATTTAAATGATAAACTAGGAACAGAAGGGGCGATAAAAAATTATATGAGTGGGGCCAGAACATGGGTGAGATTGTTACGGGGAAACACTGAGGCGTTTGATTGTTATGCACTTTCAGTAATTAAGGCTGGCATGTATAAATTAAAAAATAATACTGTGAATAGAGCATTTCCTCTGAAGGTTGAACACATTAAAATAATTGCATTAAAATTCAGAAAGATAGAGGAGGATGGATTGGTGTTGATTGCTGCTTTATTAATAGGTTTCTTGTGCTTATTAAGACAATCGAATTTGTTTTATTCCGAGGCACTGGGGGATGATGGTCACATGCTGCTCCGGAGTGACATCAAGGCACACGAGACACACCTGACAGTAACGGTTAGGAGCACAAAAAAACACCTGTAGAACAGAGGACGTCTACAGAATTGAGCTACCCCGGATGTCTAATACCAAATTCTGCCTGTGTGCGCATGGACTAAGTACAGTCGCCAGTTCCCAGCGCATGAGGATGCCCCAGCATTCGTGATGTCGAACGGGGCCCCTCTGACTGGTCGATTATTCACCAAATGCATGCGAATAGAACTGAAAGGTGCTGGACTTCATTGGTGGTCGATGGTCACATGCCATAGCCTGCGCCGAAGGGGAGCTCAAGAGTACGCAAAAGTGGGGATGTCGTTAGATTGCATAAAAGCACTGGGTCGATGGAAGTCAAACAGTGTCTTTAATTATGTAAATAAAAATGTATTCAGGAAGGGATCATCAGCTCTCTTGTCCCAGTGTGGCTGAGATCTAATGGTCCCTTTTATTTTCCTTATGCTAAATGATGATGTGTGTGTACTGGAAGTGCATATGTTTGTGTGTGTCTCGGATGTGAGTTGCGTGTGTGACCATGATCCGCCGTAAGCTGCTGCCTCATGTCTTCAATTTCAAGTACTATCAAAGAACCCAGAGTTCAAGACTGCATACCATATAAATATTATGATAGAATTAATAACTATAGACCTGCACATAAGTAATGAATATCAGTAATAATATTGTTGTACCAGGTTGTACTGCCTGAGTAGATAGAGTAGTTAAAAGCTATTAATTGCAATTGTACTATTGTGAGGAGCTTCAATAACATTGTCTCATAAATGGTAGGATTATAAAGGCTGTGTAAAAATTTATTAAGCCTGATTAATAAATTTATTAGCCCAAAGAGAATTATCGGTGTCTGGTTTTGAATTATACATGTTGCCGGTAACATGTGTAATTCAAAATCCTGACAACGGGCTTGATATTATGAACACCATAGATACCGTTCGTAGCATATGTTGCTATTATCGGAGTTAACTTCCGGTAGTAGATTCAAAGATTAGATTCATTTCCTACCTGGCCATCGAAGAAGACGGATCATTGTCTTTACGTAATATCCTGAGAAATGTGTCCATCCCACCCACTCTAACTATGTTATAGCTTCTAATAGGGCTGAGATCTAATGATCCCTTTTATTTTCCCTATGCTAAATGATGATGTGTGTGTACTGGAAGTGCATATGTTTGTGTGTGTCTTGGGTGTGAGTTGCTTGTGTGACCGTGATCCGCTCTTAGCTGCTGCCTCATGTCTTCAATTTCAAGTACTATCAAAGAACCCAGAGTTCAAGACTGCATACCATATGAATATTATTATAGAATTAAAACTATAGACCTGCACATAAGTAATGAATATCAGTAATAATATTGTTGTACCAGGTTGTACTGCCTGAGTAGATAGAGTAGTTAAAAGCTATTAATTGCAATTGTACTATTGTGAGGAGCTTCAATAACATTGTCTCATAAATGGTAGGATTATAAAGGCTGTGTAAAAATGTATTAAGCCTGATTAATAAATGTATTAGCTCAAAAAGAATTATCGGTGTCTGGTTTTGAATTACCATCCAGTTGAGATCCACCTTTCCTTTGTGTATGTTATATGAGACAAACTCTATGTTGAATAAAATATCTATAATCAAACCCAGAATCTCTTCTGACATCTACCTTATGTATCTGATACACCGTCATGTAATAGATTTTGCATGGCCATGGTGCAATTAATTAAAAGTAACAAAGCAAGGGCAGGTTTTTAATGTTCTGGATGTTCGATAATGAGACCGGAAAGTAAATTCAAATATCCCCCAAAGTTTTTCAAATAGCCCCCAAACTCTTTCAAATAAAAGTTACTTAAAAGTAGAGTAGATGATAATGATCAAGTTGTTATATTTAGCTAAAACAATACAGCAGAAACGCAAAAGCAAAGACTGCAACTTTAACTATGCGCCTCTGGACCAGCTGTGAAAACGTTATCAGAAAAGACCCCCCCCCACCCCCCACCCCCCCAAAAAAGGTAGCATGTACGGGTGCAGGTTTTTAACAAAAGAAAGTCTAATCGTGACCGGTTTTTAAAACATACTCACAATGAGCAACTTTGCTGTTTTTACTGTTTTAATTTAATAGTAAAATAAAGTGCTGTTTGGAACATCAGAGCAGACATTGAGCTAGTGGTGATAGAATGTTTGCACAGGACCTACCTGGTCATGGTGGTGGGTGGGTGGGTGGCTGGGCGGGTTTTCTGCCATGTCTGACTGGTACAGTAATTTGTATGCAGGAAATCGAGAGCGTTCTACGGCCGCCATCTTGTCTTTTTGCATTCTCGCCCATTTCACCAACTCTGTGCCTATATAAATATCCATTTGATACTGGAGGCAGACATTCTACTCCCTCTTCCATACTAAAGCTATTTTCGCCGGTATTTAGACTACGTTGTCGTTCACCCGTGTACTACAAGTACCGGATGAATCTTTTATCTAGAAAGCACCTAGATAAAAGATTCACCCGGTACTTGTAGTACACGGGTGAAGACCAGCCTTATATAAATACGGGGGAAAATAGCATTAATATGGAAGTGAGGCTACAGTATGTGGCTCCAGTATCAAATGGCTACCTATATTATGCAGAGTTGGTGAAATGGGAGAGAATGCAAAAAAGACAAGATGGCGGCCGCAGAACGCCGTCGATTTCACTTTTAAATCTTATTAAACTATATATTATATTATATTTTTCAACTCAAAGGTAGCGGGTAAATAATAAAACATATGTAAAGAATAATTGTTGCTTGTTAGTTTGTTAAATTAGGCTCTCAATTCTTTGACCCGTTTTTTCGCCAGCTTTTACATAGGGCTGGTATGCACCCCTCCTGTGGCTACTGCAGCAGTACGGGTGAATCTTGTAT